>JAQISU010000011.1:987500-1510000 GCA_029339505.1 Unio delphinus
GTGTGTGTGTGTGTGTGTTCCGGCTCTCTTAACAAAAGTGTGTCACTCGTGTGTAGATAGGGATACATCTTTGAGAATTGGGGAATCGCTGTAAAGATACATAACTGAGTTCCGACGAAACTTCATTGAAATCCTCAACATAGAAAATTATATTCCAGTATCAATCTACACAAAGTTAAATCACGTATATAAGAGATGCATATACAACTAATATATCCCTTCACTTACCAACATCATACAGTTTTATAATTTCTGCCTTTTAGAATATAATATAGATAAGTAAATATCGAATAATCGATATCTAAAGAATCTAAAATTAAATATTTAAGACGAATACCGCAATCATTTAGTAGAAATATTTTTTTTTACTGAATTTAATCTAAATACCAACAAATTAAACTCTGTTTGTATTATTTAAAGAGTGTTGTACTTCTGAGTATGAAGTTGGTAACGAACGTCGCCTTTTACTATAATCATCATCATCATCATCATCATCATCATCATCATCATCATCAGTCTCTTGACTTAGTGTGGTCTTTGAGGCACTGTGCTGCTGAACATCTGACCAGTTCCCTCCACTTGTCTCGATCAAGTGCCAATGCCTGTATCTCCGCAAAACTTTTCTGGTTCATTCTGTGATGTCAGTCCACTTTTTTTCTGTCCACCTCTCCTTCTGCCACCCTGGACGCTGCCCTGCAGTACTCTAGTGGACAGACTGTTAGCTCATGTGACATGGCTATACCATTTCTGTTTTTTTGACAGTGGTGAGTATGGGTTCACAATGGCCTACTTTGTGCAATAAAATAATTACAAGTGAATATAAGTTCTTCAAACAATTAAAATTTCAAATACATTATATAAAAAAAAATAGTAAAGAAATGTTAAAATAATCCAATGTTGCAAATGTACCGATCTTAGATGGAACTTTTAACATCTTAACATTAAAAATCCATATAAATCCCTGTACTGCGGTGTTGTCAAGATGTCTCTTTCCCCTGGTTATATCCATGATGGCACTTGGTCATCGCGCCAACGAAACGATATCGACCGTCTGTCGGAGCCACCTTGCATGATGACAGTACGTATTCTAAATTTGCAAGTCTGCCGCAAAATTTAAAATTTGGGTTTTCCGTTAATCCATGTCTGTTAAAGGTTTGTTGGGAAAACATCATGCATTGAGCTTAAGAGGAAACTGATTTTCAGGGCATCATCGCTCAAGATGTCAGTCAAAAAGTTTTCTGGACCTTGCAGTTTCCTAGCATAGCTATACCTTTCCTCCTCGTGTCGACCGATTTATTATATCTGTCTTCCTCTTCTGCATGATGTACTTCTTTCTGGACCAAAGTATGATTCTCTTTGGTGCTTGCTGCTTGCCACAAGGCAATTAGATTAAAATCAGATCTTCAATGTTATGCATAAAGATCTGACAGCGACCCACTTACAGCCCCCCCCCCCCCTTTAAAAAAAAAACCTATTCACTGCTTTTGATAAAAGATGCAAAGGGGTTTCCGAATTTTTTAATTTTTTATTTATTTATTTATTTATTTTGATAATTTTTTAGTGTTTTTAAAACATTGCAGTTTTTAGTCACTTTTGTTAGATCCCTTTTTCAAGGTTCAGATAGCATCAGATTGCACCATTTTGCATCCTTGAAAAAAAAATTCCGTGGTGGGGGAGGGGGGGGCATGCCCCCGGACCCCCTTAGAAGGATCAGCGCTTCGCGCCTTCGCTTAAGCCCAATAACAAGTTTCGGCCCCCCCCCCCCCCTTGAAAAACTTAGGTCCGGCCCTGACTTAGGTACGAATCGTGTTCAGGTAACCTTTCGTTACCATAATTGCTAATTTTCTTAACCAATCAAATTAAGTCTTATATCCTCGTGCTTGGAGACTGAGCAGTGTGGATGAAGAGCATGAATGTGTTCCAAACGATTTCATTCACTTTCAGATTTTTGGAAGCTGCGTTTCTGTTGGCTAATTCGACGGTAACAAAAACATTACCCTTAAGCTGTCGTCCTCAGACAATCTTCACGTAGGACAGTGATGATCTGATTATTAATCATATTGGCCACATAGGTATTTTCAAACACCAGCCTTTCTATTGTTAAGTTGCATACCATGTCACCGTTTTTCATTCTGGATTCTGACTTTACATCTGCTTTTGCTACCACCCACTTTCTTCCTGTTCGTACTTCCACTGCTACTTCTCTCAGATTTTCATCTGCACTGTTTCACCTGCCAGACCTTGGTCACATTCAACGCCTCTGTTATTGATACAAGTGGTAAGTGACGATAACTGCCGGTACTGTACAAGTCAATACCACCCTATGCTCATTATCACTCTCGTCCAACGTCGCAGATATGTTTTGAAAAAGTATCTAAACTGCTGGAAATGGCCAAACGATTATTAGTAGAATACCATTCTGGTAACACCAGGCCCTGCACTGCATATTTAAATTACCTTGTACGTATTTAGAGTAACTTTATTACGTTTTGCATATTCAAATTAACCTTATTATATAGATTACATAATGAAATTAACTTTATCTCATAGAGAACTTATCTAAATTAACCTTATTGCGTATCAAATATGAAAATTAACCGCATTATATATTACATATTGAAATTAATATAATTACGTATATTACAAATTTAAATTTTATATATCAGGAAGGTAACTGAAATCAGCATAGTTGCGTCCGCTGTTGTGGATAAATAAATTTTGTATGTAATATATTCCAAACTCCACGTCACAATTTGCGATAAGAAAATCGATTTAAATGACAGTCGTGTATATGGTTCATCATAACATAAAGACAGGATATTAACCATAAATTACGGTACCGTGGTTTACCATACATTACCATAACTAAAATTACGCACAATGTTCACCATTGTCTGCGTGGGTTCGAATCTCGAGATCGGCATGTGTGAGTATTTGAGAATATTTGCCTCTAGCCTTCCATGGGTCGGTGGTTCTCTTTGTGGTTTTCTCGGGGTTCTTACCCTACCAGTTACATTTTCTCTCATGTACAGCCTAGCACGTACTGAAAAATGGCTTTAAGCCCACAAGAACATCAAAAAGTATCTTTATAAGGTACATAATTGGTCAACAGTGGTGGCCATTAATAAGTAGTAGCAGTAGATCTTTATTTGTTTTTAGTTATAGTTATTTGCACGTTGTTACCCTAATTGTATTGGTCGTCTTGGCTGTTTACTGCTATGAACTTGTCCCCCTTCCAGTTGAAATCCACATTTGTCATCGTGCCGCCATTAGTTGCGGCAGACGTGTCGTAGACGAAGTCACAGTAGTAGTAGTAGTAGTAGTAGTAGTAGTCACATTGCCAACATATAAAATGTAAAGTAATATCAGTTTTAGACTATTATCTTCAATGTTCATTTCTGTTAATCAATACACATTTAGATCTCCATGGTAACAAATATCCTCCTGACGATTCAAGAAAAAATTAATAATCCTGCTCGTCTGTCAATTAATGCGCTCGTGTGTTGATGCGAGATAAATGTGGTACGACTCCTCTTATTCAGGTGAAATAGCGGTGCATGATGTCGAGAGATAATTTGGAATGTTTTGTAGATATGCGGAATGGTTGTGTATCGCCAGGGTGGGTGGGTGTTGTGGATTTGACACTTAGACTGACTAAACCAAATGATTACTAACAATATCGAAAATCAGAAAATGTGGGTATCTCAAAAGAATGCCACTCTTCTACACATGTCAAGTTTCTTTGACAGGCGTATTCGCTTAAAATAGTTAAACCAGTCAGTACATGTACGTCCGATTAAAAGTTTGCTATTTTCTTGAAAATTCTATAACGTGTTTAGCCATGTATATTAATTTACAGTAACTGTAAACAAAGCTAGGACATCTGATAAAAGACTTGTGGTTTATTGTATTAATCATTTATGCGAATCATTCTTCGCACTTGCACTGGCATATATATGCTTTGACTGAATAAAAGGTCATATGAAATGAAATTATACATTTTTGTGTAGATATGATGAACAAAACAATGTTCTGATGTCTAATATTCTTCTTCAATCTCTTTAGCTAAATATGATCAATTCACAGAATGCTGAGTACCTCTAGGTTACTTTCATGTAATGTGGCTGAAATTTCATTGGACCTTGTACATATGGAAATTGTTCATGGTCTAAGGATACAGCTAGCCAAAATTGACTTCTGCCATTAAATCAGTCTGAATAAGTCTAAAGCACACAAATTTTAGCAGTTGTTGAAATACGGACAAGACAGATAATACCAGCTTCTGAAACTGCAGTGACTGAATTACCAAATATAAAAATGTAAAAAAAAAAGTTATGGGTTGTCTTTTTTCACAATTTATGTCTGAACTCCAGGAAGTGATAATGACCCAATGGAGCTATATTTTTGCTAGGTGAACATCTGAAGTAATGCCAAGCTGTATATTCTATAACTCACATCACACCCATCAATCATGCACTAAGATAAAGGAAATTGACAATACCTAAGACATACAAGGTATTTTTTAAGTAGCCAGTATAGCCAGAATAACTAATGGAATTATTTTTCTTTAAAATCTATCCCTATGTACAATACGAAACTGTAAAGCGCAACCTTATTTAAATCGTGTTAATAGTTTCAGCCAATGCTTGGGACTGTAGTAGATGTTGTTGGGTTCCAGTTGCTCTAGAGACTACACGGTGTGCTGCTGGGTTGCCATGCTACAACCTTCTTGGTTGATATGTTTTGACATAATTTTTCGGCGATAACGTTTTTTCCTGACATCTGATAGAAAAAGTAACAACAATAAAGTTTGTTTAAGACAACAACCGCAACGTCTCAAAGAAGTTACACTTTAATTGTAGGTTACCTCACGTTTCTGTTCATATAACACATTGCATATTGTTACAATTTCGCTAAAAAGAATAATCAGTAAACACACCCAGTACCACTTAATTTTCAACAAATCAATGCAGGTTAGTATTAATTCACCTTCACGCCCATCCACGTGGTATATTTCTTTTTGTCATGTTTAGTCTATGGGGCCTCTCCACGGAAGTAATGTATATTTAAATGCCCTTAGTTAAAGCAAAGTAATCTGTAATTAAAAAGATAAGGATACTTTATTATTTCATCCCACGTCACGTTGATGTAGAGAGTAGTTTAAAGGACTGCCATAAATTATTGCATCCCACGTCACGTTGATGTAGAGAGTAGTTTAAAGGACGCCATATGTTATTGTATGACGACTTAATAGTCAAACAATTAAACCCTGAGTCAAGGACAATCAAATTCTCTAGTTAATTTAATCATCTTTACTAATTAATGTTCAGTGGTTCAATACGAAGACAATCAATATCCCAATTAAAAACCCTTTTTTTTAAATTGCCATTGACTGAAATATTATTTTATGTCTCTGAGTAATTACCACAGAAAGTTTGTCGATATTTAATAAATAGAAAGAAATTGGAATTTTATTCAGTACCTCAGTTTGCAATCATAGTTTCGAAACGAAATGTACCGTACAATGCTTTTGTAAGTCACGTGGCTGGCTAAATGAGCGTATCGTAAGGTCCTTCCTCTGTCATGCGTTGTCCGTTCACAACAGCCATTTACAAATTTATCCCACAAAACCGATTTGCACATGATTTTACAGTAAAGATTCTGACATTAAAGCCTCTCAAATCTATTAATGGATTCCGATCAGCCATTCAAAATGGCCGCCGTTACTTTAATTTGTAACTATTTCTCAAAAACTGACAAACAGAATGGGATGAAATTTGAGAACAAGAACCATGATAACGATCTTTTGGATTTTTGTTTTTTATTAAAATAAATCAGATTCGTTATTTAATAGTAAAATAGAAAATAAACCTTTAATGACTACTTTACAAAATCTTCTGAATAGTTTGATTACGCTTGTCAGAAAGCAGCCTGGCACTTATGGTTTCTATTTTTGTACAACTGATTCCAATCCGCAATCGGATGGAGCTGGATAAAGATGTAAATTTGGTGTCATGATTCAAGTTTTACTAAAACTAGTCTAACATTTGAAAATAAAATAAAAGTCAAAGCATTAATTCTACTAATAAACAAATTGGTTATATAAAGAATCTACCACAAAAGGAAGCGATACAAAATTGACTGTGTTTCCCTTATTAGGTCAACATCGAAAATCAATATAAAAAAAATGATAAAATTTAAGTTGATAAAATATATTTTAAACTTGAAAACTGAATAAATTAAGTTAAGCAAAAAACAACAGCAAAAGCAGCAAAAACGAAAAACAGAATGTAAGTATGTCTAATTTTTACCTAAATATTTAGCCTCGGATGTTTCATTTTAGATGCGGTCCACATTGCCCAATTTCCAGAATTCTATCTTTTATTATATTTTCCTTTTATTTTCAAGATGAAATGAATCGATGTAATAAACTAAGATAAACTAAAGCATCACTAAACAACAAGAACATAAATTAGTGTAATGATCACACATTTTATTTCCAGCTGGTTAAGATAACGACATGAACTCTTATCCAGTAGTTTAGGAGACAAGCGACAGATGAACGGACACTAACAATATTTTGATCATAGAGTTTGTGAATTAATACTCAGTGGTTTACGGGAAGATTTGGAATGATCACACACACTCTGACGAACAAACTACTATTTGTGGCCAAAAGATATGCGATACTCGAACGAATATGATTGGAAATGATGATGCAAGACATATTTCTTTAGAGTTGGCATTATATCAAACAACCTTCCATGTCTCTGTCTCTGTCCATAGTTCCTACTAGTCATACAATGTAAGACATAGACCCTAATATTTCTTTTGTTGTAGGTGTATGCATACTGGGCAAGATACAACGAGTGCACATGTCTGAAATAGTCATGTACTTTTCCACAAATCAAGTAAACAAGGACTGTTGATTGTCAAAAGAGCCCAGATGTACATCGATTTTGCTTGATACCATTCCCAATGCACTAATAAAAAATATTAACGATATAATCAAGTCAAGGCCAGAAGGGAAAAGCCTTATCACTCAAATCTCAATTTCTTCCAAAAGTTCATGTTCAATTCAAGCCATTGGCGTGCAAAAGTTATCTTTTGCGATCTCAGTGGGCTCGAATTCATATTATGGAACTCATAGGGTTATGCAAATATTATGGAACTCATAGGGTTATGCAATAATTTGAAAAAAATAGAATGGGATCAAGAACAAGAACTAAGGTCGCAAGTTAAAACGTTAAAGGTGATTAAAATAGTGAAGGGGCATGAAAACGTCTTGAATTATGAAATAGATGAATGGACGATAAAATACAAGAAATCAATTCAATACAAGAAATCAATATTTAATATTTGACATTTGCTCTTGAGTTGATAATTACAAGCCAAGTAAAGGATTAGTTTTCTACTGAAAATCTTAAATTAATTATGGTGATTTAGTCACACATTGCATGAAATATTAATTTTTATCATTTAATTTATTAAAATAATTTCAACCTTAATGCAGTATAGACCGACTAAATTCTAACAGTAGTTTTTGAATATCCAGTTTCATTGCAATCGTTATAGAATGATCTTGTAATAACTAAATTCCCAATAATGTGACATTTAAAGAAAGCTGAAAAACGACCAAAATTTTTTTTTTTTTTTTGTCGAATGTGAAATCAATATATGTGTCATATTTCACAAGTTCTTATATGTTGCGTTACCAATGAACTCGCCCGTATTGCTACTGTGAAGAAAGCAACTAATTGCTTTTAAGAATTTAAATGCAGTTCTTCTGATTTGTTTTACACAGATAATATGTTTTTGGATGTTAGAGATAAACATATGAATGTTTTTGTCTCTTTAGTAAAAAAAAAAACTTATCAGACGACTATGCTAGATCACATTTTGTCAGTATCCAAAATCGAAAATGAACAAACATAATTTTATATACTGATATTGTTATCTTACAACAAAAGTCACAAAATACCTATCTTTAGACACACCGCTCCGCTTGCCGTGTGGTTAGAGCATCCGCCGCGGATGCGGGAGGTCGTGTATTCGATCCCCGGATGAGTCATACCAAAGACTTACAAAAATGGTACTAACAGCTGCCTCGCTTGGCGTTCAGCATTACGAGGTTAGTATTAGGACTGGTCGGCCTGGTGTCAGGATAATGTGGCTGGGTGGGACATCATGCTACATGTCTGCGGCATGATGCCCCAGTGCTAGACATCACTATAAACTGCCTCACTGCAGACATCTTAGCGATATGACTGAAAAATTGTCAAAGCTACGTTAAAAATTTTTACCCAAACAAACAAACAAAAAGTCTTTAGACACCTTATACTTGATTCTTATGGACGTCATTTTAAGGGTGATAGTGATTTTAAAATCGGTGACTGATTTCCGAGGGAATTAATATTTAATATGTTTTAACTTCCGTCCTGAAAGTCCAGTTTTATCAACTAATTGTGGGAACAAATTTTGAAATATCAAATAACGTTTCTTATTTGATCTACACCAATTTTTTGACGAAACAACTTTAAACATCAAAATAGTATACTTCATGTCGAATAATAAGTGTCAATGATCCTTTTACTTTTCCAGATCTACGGATATTCATGTTATGGCTTGCCGTGAAATCAATGTTCCTGTGCGTCTTCAAATATGCCTGGAAAATATGGCGATACAACCCGGTCTCTGTCTTGCTAGAAAGACACAGATGGTTACACTTTGTCGAGCAATATAAAGAAGACATGATCAGACCTTCATTGAAAGAGAAACTTACAGATATTTTCTTAACAGGTAAATTTAAAGGCCGAAGCTTAAAAAAAGACGTTGGTGTAGTTAGCATTTATTTCTCACGGGCTATATAATTCATTACGTGGTCGAGTGATGAAAATAAGTTCCTTTACTGGTTCTAACAACGTGCGAAAAACAAAACTCCTACTTTCATATTTGTCAACTTTGTGGTGTAGTGAATAGAAGACTAATTAACCTCTCGCTACAGCCAATTAACAGTGACAGGTAGGTAAAGTAAGTGCTAAGCTTCACCTTATCAACTAATGTCAGGTAGGCTGATAAATCAGTATCGGGCTAAATGTCGAGTTATTTCCAACACCAAACATACGATCAGATGAAGATAAGGAGCAACTCTCCTCTTTTACAGACAGTTATCTTGTTTTCCGAACTCTTTAGAATTTATGTTGAAATGCCAAAGAAATGGCACTACAACATAGGTAAAACAGCTGGATACATAAATCACATCTCTCATCGATTTTTGAATTCCCATGAAAACGTGACTATTTATGACAAAGAATGATCTGTTCGAGAAGTTATTGATTTTGCAGTAAATAGTTCAGACTATAAAAATCTAGATTTATCACTGACATATAACAATCCCTAATCATTCAATGGCACAAGTAAACATTAACAATATTAAAGGTTGCATTGAAGTTTGTATTGTTTTTTCTGTTTACTTTATATTGTGTGTTTGATCTTTGTTCGTGATTGAGGGTAGAATTTCGGTCAACCTGACTATTGCCATTTTTAAAGATGCTTAAATGAGTTTGATTTTAAGACCTAGCCTTTATTATGACATTAAAATGTTCTGGAAGCGAACTTGTTTGATATTTGGGGAAATTTTAAATTGCAAATGACCCTCATCTAGGCCATTTTGTTGTGCCATTTCAAGAGACACTTTGTATATAAAAAAAAAAACCAGGTAAACACTTCGTTCTTATTTTAATATCAGTCTATAGACACTCTTATATGTGTTCAGCTATAATTTGGGATTAATTATTATTTATATTATTCTTTAAAATTACAAAGTGCTCATTTACATTTTGGATTAAAAGATTATTTTGGAATTATTGAGGACTCATTCATAGACATTTTATGGATTAAAAAATTGTGATACATCAAGACTATTGGTACATCAGCATATTCGAAACTTTATAATCAGCACGTTCCATATTGGAATTCATTAACAACACTCTAAGCTTTCAGTGTTAAAACTTTTAGGATTGTTTTGGATTTTATTTAAAATATTTTTAAGATTGTTTTGGATTTTATCTAAAATACTTTAAGTTACTTTTAAATACTCATTTTGTAATTTAGGGAAATAAATTGAAATTGAGTTTTACTAAACGTTTTGGTTTTGTTTCATTCTATTACATGTTCAAAATTATAGAATCGTAAACAATGTTCAAGTTTTGTACATTGTTTTGAATAAAAGCACATGAGAACACATGCTCATCATTGCCAAAGTGATAGACTTGAAAAATTAGCCAAATGAACAAAAAGCTCCAAAACGGTTGACATACAACAAGATCAATGCTCGTTGCAATTATAAGATTCACGTTTATGTAGCAAATTGTTTGGTGTAAATTATAATGCAATATTGTTATGTTAGTCGTAAATGTTACCAAAACTTTGATTTAAAACACAATATTAACTCTGGAAACATATTTGGATTCTTTTACTATTAAAGATTTTAGTGTTTTGCTAAATGTAACAGATTTTCCAAGGACACGTGCAGAAAAAACTGCAATGTAATGTGCATCATCAGGTGTGAACGTATGAAGAAACGAAAGGTAAAAAACATGGGAATAGCACTATGCTTACAAAAAGATTGTTACATTTTTCTTGGCAAATGAATTGAATATATGCTATTAAATGTTTATATTAAATGATTGGCTATTTGTTGGTCTCAAACAGTATTGCAATTGACGATATTCTTTTAAAAATTAAGTTTTTTTATTTTTTTAAAAATCACAGATATCTTGTTTTAGATTTTTATGTTGCCTCGATATATTTGTTTTTAAATATTCCTCTAGATAATACAAGAAGAGGAAGACTTCTAACGTGGGTGAAAATGAAGGTGAAAGATCTACCGCTGTTCGACTTCAGCTCTTGCTGGCAGGACGGGATCGTGCTATGCTGTCTTCTAGAATCTATATGTCCTGGGATCTGTCCAAGCTACAATCTGCTATCTCCTAATCACAGAGTCAAGAACTGTAGATTGGGCATGAAACTTGCCTTTAAATATCTTTACGTACCAATGGTAAAGTCTATTCTGATGAAACCTGTCTTTAAATGTAAATCAATCAATTAATATTCATTGGTTATCGCAATAATCAGCTTGCAAATTTCACTGGTTCAACAGACTCCTGTCCTATCAGCCTTTGAGATGATGACTCGTTAACCCATAAGCAATTAGCTAGCATGGAGTGTCCAAGCAAAAGGTGTTAAATGCAAGGGTACCATTAGAAATATTGGTCGAATTAAACCCCTTAACAGTTATTTGTTATTGCGTATGAGTTAATGTGCTTAGACATTTGTCTGCTTGTCCTAAGTAAGATGGTGTGTGTGTGTGTGTGTGTGTGTTCTCATAAACATGGTATTGTTGTTGTTGTCGTCGGGTTTAATGCCATTTCTCAGCACAATATAGGATATATATGGCGGTCAGTATAAACAGTGGCGTAAGAACGAGGGAAAACACCGGAAAAAACCACCGACCCACGAGAAGCTACTGGCAAGCTTTCTCAAATACCCATATTGACCAAATCCGAGCTTTAACAATTTTTCAGTCATATCGTTACCATATCTGCAGTGCATCAGTTTATAGTGATGCCTAGCAATGGGACATCATGCCACAGATATATAGCATGATGTCCCACCCAGTCATATTATACTGACACCAAATCGTCCTGTCCTCATACTAGCATCTTAATGTTG
This sequence comes from Unio delphinus, assembly GCA_029339505.1. NCBI lineage: Eukaryota > Metazoa > Mollusca > Bivalvia > Unionida > Unionidae > Unio > Unio delphinus. The sequence goes on from JAQISU010000011.1 coordinate 999,234, forward strand.
AGCGCCTAGAGAGGCATCTGTTGGTTCAATCTTTATAAGCCTTTGGTATGACTCGACATGAGTTCGAACCTGCGACCTAGCGCATCAGAGGCGGACGTTCTATCTTCCTAATTAGGGGGACTCATTCTCCTAAGTAGTTGCCCTTGTATAACATATACTAGTTTATATTTCTACAATTTCGTACAATTTAGGTAAAACGTACAGTATACTCCAAGTACGTGAAGTACTTAGGCAACATAAAATTCATGAAATTATCTGATTTTTCTTCTAACCTAAACTGCAGCTTTTTATGCGGCATCATGCAAGGTTGTAAATTAATTTTTATGCACGAAACCGAAGACTGTCAAATGAATTGTGAACGATTTTCGAATATTACAGTTAAGGCAGTCTTGAAAAAGTTAAGATGGATCATGTTTAAGTAAAGCTAGTTTTATTTAAATAAACTGCAAATAATAAAGGCTTAATTAGATGAGAGTCAGCCTGAGTCACAACTTCATTTCTCCATCACATAAGTTCGAGTAATGAAAGCAAAAAAAAAAGTCATAAAAAAAGTCAGTTTGTCGAAAATTCCTTTCTTCGCGACATAAGTTACAGATTAGAAAACAAAAGAATCGGTCTGAGCCATAACTTTCTTTCGTCATCACATTAATTTGAGATATCCAAACTAGAGTCAGACAAAGTCACGGTTACCTTTCTTCACCAATACGTTCAAAGTTGAAAAACGTTTTAGTAGCGTATGTTTTCATGAACCCAAAGGTAGGAGTTAATGGTAAGTGATAAATGAAGGTATATTTTTTTTTCATTCTTCGTATCGAACTTAAACATCAGATTTCGAAGAAGTCGAGGCTTATCTCATAACAACATCTAGACAAATGCCTAGGTTAACTGCTCCTAAGGTACATGAAAAATCTATTAATTGCATGTTACCCAGTAAAATCAAAGAACCAAATCTGATGACGAAAATTATATGAAGGTATATATTCACATATTCGTACATTGTGTCATTTATCTTGTATGTGGTATGTCCAATATTAAGCTTACATTATACGGCAAAAAATTATATGCTTTGTTATGCAGGACATCTTGTCACCCGAAGAGATGGCTATTGCAGGAAAAGAAACGGAGAAGAAAATTGTCCAGTACATTTCCATCATAAAATGGGCATCCCAGAATATGAAAGAAAACTGGAGTTTATTACTTACGAGCTTGGTGGCTGCAAAAGCTGGACGTTGTTTTGCCAAAGGATCTGGCTTGGGAAATGGCATTGTTGGAAGGAGATCCAACTTTTCAATCATAGTGTCTGACACAATAGGTGCTTTCAACCTTTTGGTTGAGATACGTGGACCCCATAATGCATATCATGGAGAACAAATTGTGAGTCTACATCAAGCCCGTGTTTTTACAGATAAACCATTCCTAAATGATTCAAGCGTAGGATCCTCGAAAAATAGCCAAATATTGAAGTATATTGAAGACTGTGTCGGTAACACATTCATCCGACGGACCATTCCTCATACATTTCATGTAAATGCCATGGTAGGGTCCTTAATGATGGATATTCAAAGTGGAGAAGAGGGAACATTTTTTGTTACATTCATACCTCACAGGGCTGGAATACACACCGTCACTGTCAAATGGCAAAACTATCATGTGGAGGGTTCTCCATTTAGGGCCAAAGTATATAGAACTTCAAATATATCGATAAAAGTATTGAAGAATGCGCATGAAAAGCGTGTCATGTACAACTCAATATCTTTCGAAACACTAAACGATTCAGGGACGAATAGTAATGTAGGATCGACAGAGGAGGCAAGAATGTTAGACACTACGGTTACATGCGCGAATCCTGTTGTTAATGTACAAACAAAATCATATCATAAAGGGAGAAAACTAACGGTGACTCGACGTCGTGTTCTTCGAAGAATTCTAACAAGGAATGGAGAAGACGTCGTCGTAGAAGAGTCCATGTCTCCATGTCTATCGCGACAAAGTAGCTTCACAGAGCCATTTGATCAAACAGACGATGAAGCTATTCTATCGAAAGGAATTAATACTCGAACCAAATTTAACATCGTGAAGGAATGTTCGAGAGAGCACCGTCTGCAAAATGAAAGTGACATGGACGCTGGCATCGAAACCACTGGTGGTAATATTATTCCCAAAAATATGAATATGTCGCACACTGCACAAAATATATCAAACGTAAAAGAAAATATTCGACAACAAAACATACCAAAACTTCTCGAAGACTGCAATGATAAGGATGTCCACAAACAATCAAAAAAGGAATTATCGAAATCTCTGGAAAACAATATTCAGAATATTCAACCAAACAACGAGCCAGGGGATATGAACGAAGATCTGAAATCGAATTATTTCATTAAAGGTCACTCGCTGCACATTGAAACGGCTGCGGCTGCAAAGACAAATTCATTTTCAAGAAACAATGACAGAGAAATGAGAACAGCCAGAAGAACAGTGTCCGACACATTTGTGTATCAGTCTCGAAAAATGTCCGATGGCAGTAACGAATACAGCTCGTCTGATACTGACACAAGTGACAGCTCTTATATAAAGAAATCAAATGATAAGGAACCCAAAGTTGAAAACGAGAGTCCAACTTTAAAGATACTTCATTCCAGTAGCATGAATAAATCATGTGTGTATATCAGCCAACGAGCCCTGACACATACTATCAGTGGAACGTTTAATGAACCAAATGAGGATACTTTGCCTGTAAATCGAAAGCTCAAGAAGAAGGCTTATATGACAAGATCATTGCCCATAGTGAGACAAACTTGGAAAGTTATTGATGATAATGATAACACTGATCCATTTTCAGTAAATAAATCGCTGAAATGTTTTAAAACTGCCGACATATATTCCTTCAAGAAGGAAAATCTCTCGACAACAACTGAAGAGAATTATGACGAGGATGACATGGACGAGTCTGACGAAGTGTTTCCAAAGTACTCGACTAATCAATTTGACATTCAGCAGACAGAGCCGATGACTGATCATGCTGTAATAGATGGAAGGAAAGATTTACAAATTAAGGACGAAAAAGAACGAATCAACATCTCAGGTGTTAAAAATGTTAAAAACGAATATTTATTCACATCAGGTACAGAAACAAATGATAAAGAAGATGTGTTGAAAAGGACAAGTGATAGTACGACGAATGTCTCTGTTTATAACAAAGTAACCGATAGAGCCTTTGCTCAGAAAAGCGAAAAGATAAATGAAATTAAAAACGTAGTAAACATATCATCTAAAAAAAGAAGTCTTCAAAGACAAGAATCTTTTTTAATCCAACAAAGTAGCATGGATTCAACTGATTCTGATAGTAATTACTCTTTTAATACGAAGCCCAGTGAGCAACCTGGAAGTGAAACATCTCTATTTAGGAATATATCTGTTCACAAGAACATGGGAACACATATGTATAAAATATCCAATATCAATATTATAGTTCCAAAAGTGAAGATGGACAGAACAACACAAGTTGCGTCGGACGAGATCTTGATAGAAACTGGATGGCACGTTTTGTTGAATAGCACTGGACTTATCATGCGTAAAATAGGCATAAAAGTTCCCACATGTTTTGTCCCAGATGCCAGCAACAATAGCAGATGTATCACTACCGAGACAATTTCAGCTACCAGTCAACCTAATATTTGTATGAGCACATCCTTAGACGGAATTATTATTAATAAAAACAGAGTACGCTCCTTCGATGACCATCTGATTGGAGCACATTACATGGACGGAAATTTGGATAATACTATATCGAAAATACGCGATGAGAGAAAACCTAACGACAATGTCAGCGCCTGGATTGAGCAAAATGGTAATTCTATAAATCAATTCTTATTAAGACCTGTTCGACAGAGTACATTTGAAACAACTGACAGTGGCTTTATAGAGGAATTTGGAGTTGGATATTTGAGATGGGCTCGCGATAGCGTTCCCCATGTTTGTGTTACCAGTGGTCATGAGAAACTTCAGAGCCGTCCATGTAAAGGGCAGATTCCGCTCGATCCGAACCTGGTGCAAAGTGGTACAATTCTAAAATTAGATCACAAAAGCCCTAACCTTCAAGATGGGCCCGAAGAAAGGAAATATCATGAAAACACAAGTTCTAGCATACCACATGGAAGTAGGTATCATCCAGTGAGAGAAGAGTCAGAGGGTTTCTCTGATTCAGAATTAAGGCTTAGATGTTTGCCTTATCGAAGACGAATTACTAACAAGCTGTCAGAGACAACGAATGACACAGATACAACGGCAGACGAAACTGTCACAGGCAAAAGAAGAGCCTTAGTTCTGAACAAGATGCCAAAATGGAACTCCCAAACAAGTCGTGGATCGTTCGACTCTACTGATGATGAATATAATTTTTCATTTAATCAACCGAATTCACAAATTTCTCTGCAACGTACTCTCATTTCTATGAATCCGACCCATCGTATTTCGGATGATGTGACAAATTCCACCATGATGGCTGTTAACTCAATAAATCTTGAAGATGGATATTACAGATTCGGAATCTCAAATATTGACCGTAACGATCTTCTAAATGAACTGGACACCTTCCAAACTATTTATTGTGGGAAAACTAATGAGGAATTGGATTTGTTAACCACGACAATGGAGAACCAATTGTTTTTTGGAAATACAAATTCCTCCACCATCGAGAGCACATTGACACAGAAAAGGGAGACCACAACCCATGGTGGAGACATAACAACAAAGGATATACCTGCTGTAGAACATATACAATGGGATACTTCTCAGTCCATTTCCTTACCGGCATCGCAAAATGCAGACAAAAGCGACGATATCAATTTGTGCGATGAAGCCTTCTTTTCAACGCTATGTGGAGGCAGACTCTTCGAGGAGTTGATGCAGACGACGGACTTAGAATACTTTACGGAGAGTCAGATGAGATCGGAAGAATCTAATCAGCAGAAACCCAGATGCAGAGTGACCGGAGCAGGAATAGTATGTGGATATGTTGGGATCCAAAACAACTTTCAGGTAGGCATGTGGCATGATATTTATTTACACGATTTAAAATAAATAGCAGATATTATAAAAGTCGTGACTATTTTGTTTTGACCTTTTGTTTCTTTGAACCTGTCAGTACATTCATTGCGGGCAATAGACAAATTATAATTCATTAAAATGACATGTATTATTACGTGTGACCAGCCCGACATCTGTAGATTCATGCGTGTAGCGTAACATAAGTAAATCACAATGTAAAAGGTCAGCGAAAGAGAGTTCTGCTACTTTCAAGCATACTCTAAGATCGTGCGTTATTGGAGTAATCTCCAATAGAGTTCAAAGCCAACATGTATAAAGTTTACAGCTACAGTGTCATATCCTACCATTCAGAGGGAGCTTATAGTTTTAAAGATGGTTGCAAATCCATGAAACATGGTTCACGTTCTTGAAGACAGTTTTCTCTGATTGGTGAGCGGGATATCACTGAAGTGAAGGAGTCATCAGATGATTGTGGTTTTCTTGTTGTTTTGGGGTTTACGCCATTTCACAACATTAAGATTAGCTATATACGGCGGTCAGTACAATTCTAGAAAACCCCTGTAAAGGGTTCCCTTTATTTAGGTTGGGTGAGGTGCTCCCAATATTATTTAAATTATTTCAGAAGACCCACCCTGGCTCGTTTTTGTCAGAAAGTAAAGTAGTGATAAAGAGATGCAAAGCTTTGAGCCACCAGTCAGTGGTGCCGACAGTTAAATTAATGAATACACAAAATGTGAAATTCAAATAAGAACAATTGAATATAATTCAATAAAAGTCATCTCTCAAATAAAATTCATATTAAAACCCTTCTTTCACTCGACCAAGTGACAGTATATTTCATCATCTGACTTAGTGCGATAGATTTTCCTCCTGTCCTGTGTTCCTACTCATCTGTATGATCTTTCTAGCCTGGTAATCCAACTCCCTCTAGTCCGTCTAACTTCTGTCTCCATTCTGCCTTTCTCGTTTGCCTCCCTGAGACTCTGACGAACTGTACTGGGTAAATTTCATATGGTCCCTAAAAGCTTCTCATCTGTGTCATCTTTTTGCACTGGTAATCCAACTCCCTCCAGTCCGTCTAACTTCTGCCTCCGTTCTTCCTTTTTATTTGGTCTCCCAGAGATTCGGACCAACTGCACTGAGGTAATTCCACATGGTCCCTAAAAGCTTCCTATACTAAAGCTCCTTGTAACTCGCAGAATATACACGTTTCCCGCCAATTTTGAATGACGTCCCCTACAATTTCCGCAATCGGGTTTTAGCGACTACTGTCGTTTGGTTCTCAAGATAATAGATTTAAGCTTGCGATTATAATTTGGCCACGTCTTGCTAAATTCCGAATGGATGCTGATTCATATAATTATCAGACACTGACCCCTCCCAACAGTCTGTCAAGAAGCTATACAGAAGTCCGGTCGCAGAACACTTCTCTTCCCCTGACCACACCTTCAGTGATATAACACTTATTGCAAGTGCTCACAACCACAACTGGAGTTCCAAAACCAGGAAAGAAAAGGAATCTTACTGGATACGACGCCTTCGAACATTAAAACCAAGCAGTTTAAACCAAGAAGACTAGAAAAAGACAGCCATGCACAAATTTAATTATCTTTATCAGCAGACACATTTTCTTTTAAACAATTCTCTAAATTTGCTTAATAGCCTCTAACTACTAATATAAAATATCCGGGATATAATTTGCGCGTACATAAATTTACATACAAAAACATATGTGTCGCTTTGGCTCATCAATTTCACATTTTACAGCGTCCGCAACTTGTTGTAACATAATAAATTACAAGGCTTAATTCCTGTAGAAACAGGCATGTAAAGTTCTGTAAACACGGTTTTTGTATTTTAATTGTCTGTCTTGTCTATGTTCTGTATTTGCCTTTGATAAAGACTCGTTGAGAATCGAAAGCGCTCAGGCTCAAGTGATACTAGTTTTTGCACTGTTGCTTGTCAGTTTATTGCATTTATCTTATTCAATCCCTGACACACGTGATCCTTTGCTGGATCCAATGCATTTGAAAGGACTGTTATATGCCATATGATTTGTATTCTTTATATATATATATATATATATATGTATGTATATTGAAGAGCGAGCTGGTCGTGATGACAAAGATATGAGTGACCTCATACTCTCCTCTCCATGGTATTTTACTCTCCTTCCCATTGATGGTGTTAAAATAAAATTGAGATGAGTGCTGTTGATGGTAGCAGTGATATCAATAGACTATTTTCCAGGATATAGCATTTTTGGAACACCCTGCAGCATAAGCATACCCATTTCCTCTATTGCTCTCTAGGCTACCAGATACCACTGGATATTCAAGTTACAAAGAGATATACATGTGCCAAACGGCACTTGACACATTACTGTATGGTACATTATTTGTGCGCCACACTGTTTTATTTATTAAGTAGCAAGGATTATAAAATAGTTTTCATATAAAAATGTGCAGAACAATTTTTTTTAAATTGTGTGATATTTACAATATAACATTTTGATAAAACTGGAACATTTGAGTAACATAATATTTATAATAATAATAATAATAATAATAATAATAATAATAATCATCATAATCATGAGGAACATGTATATCGCCTAATCTTTTGAAGCTGTAAGCGCTTTACAATATCTATAATAACATGACCACAGAAAGAAAAAAAACCCAACAAAAACAATGAAACTGGAAAACAGAAAAAATGCTGAAAATATTTAAGGTACGAAACATTATTAGGTCTTTAAGTGTGTTCTTTCAGTCGACAAAAGTGAGTTTTAAGAGCACTCTTGAAAGGGATCACTGTCTTTATATCTAATTTCAATGGACAATTCGTTCTACATTGATCGACGCTGGTATGCAAAAGAACGTTCATAGTGGGGACACTGCCGTTTTATATAGAAGGAAAATCTCAGCATAGGGAATAAATTCGATATTATTTGATTTAATTTTGTATATTTAATTTCAAAAACATATTTAGATCCATAGAAAGGATTTTAATGTCTACTGATGCAATTTAAAATTACTTTTAAAGTGTTGCTTGAATTAGAATAAGAAACAAAAAATAACACAAAAATACCCCTTGTATCATAACATCCATTTTCACCTTCAGAAATCTAATCCACAAAGTGATCAAGACTGTGCTAAACATAATCAGATAATATGTATTATGGTGTTTTTTTGCGGGTTATTTGATCTTCAGTACTAAGTCAATGAAGTGATGCTGCAGTTAAACATCAAACATGGTGAATGAAGTACACATTTTAAATGGACCTAAATACTAATCCATGTTAACGTATTCCAAGAAAATGGATGATTCATACTGGCACACATATTTTCAGATATGGTTCGAAAATGCAGAGAATCAAGCTGTATCTGTGAGCATAAGAGGTCCCCGTCCCCATGCTGTCACAGAGACGTCAGTCATCTACACAGGCGACAACTTGTATGAAGTCGTCTACCAAGTCACATTGCCTGGGTATTACATCATCACCGTCAAACTTGATGATCGAAGTGTCACTGAAAGCCCTTTCATATGCAGTGTAACCTTATGAATGCGAACGTGTTCTAACAGAAACCATGATTTCAAAGTATGGTATGACTCAAGAGACTAATAGAAATTTAAGTTCAAGTAATGAACAGGAATCCATAAGCATACAATTATGTTGGTACTAGGTTTTTATAACAACATATAACAACATCACAGAATGGACCAGGAAACGTTTTGCGGAGACACAAGCATTGGCAAGTGGAGGGAACTGGTCAGATGCATACATGCCAACCCCTGACGAATTGGCGTATTCCAAGTGGGAAAAAAGCGGAATCCATGCGGAAAAAGCGTAATCCACATATAACATGCTAAAATGTCAATAAACAACGATTATTTGCCCTGCTCATCCTTTACTGTTTCAAGTTTTCATATGTAGCACTTTTAGCTTTACACACATCGACTACAAACCTTCTTAAGACGTTTCGCGCTAAATTTTAAAAAAAAAATTGACACGGCCGGAAATAGATGTCACGTGATGCTGTATTTTTTTTTTTTGTTCTTAATATTTAGAGGATTCTGTTATAGTTTGTTTCGGGGGTTTTCGGTTGCCTTTTTCTAATTTATCTGGGAAATTTTTGAAAGGGGATATGTTTGCTCACATAAATGCATAGAGTAAAATAAAATATACTTTTAAGCGCTAAAATATATTTAGACTGGTGCTGAAAGAAATATGAATTAGAATATGGAATCTGCGAGTAAATATTAAATTTGGAAAACCAGTCTGCTATCTCCTCACTACGCATATAAATAAATATAAATAGAATCGAGGTCAACAGTAGAACCAGGTTAGCTATAAATAGAACATGATACTATTACAAAAGTCCACGGTCTAGCGTACTCTAATATTGTAGTTACGTAAAAGCAGTCTTTTCTAAAATACGGTCTGTGGGATTAATGGAACTTTAATAATAACGAGAAAACAAATAATTTTTTTTTTTTGGGAGGTTGATGTACCGAAAAAGCGTAATTCATATACGTTTAAGCGTAACGCGTAATTTAGTGACAAAAAGCGTAATGATTACGCCAAAAGCGTAATGGTTGGCATGTATGCAGATGTTCAGCAGCAAAGTGCCTCAACGACCACACTAGGTCAAGAGACTGATGATGATAATGATGATGATTATATATATATATATATATATATATATATATATATATATATATATATATATATATACTCTTTTAGAGAACATGCATGTTTAACATTTATTATATATCAATAAATGTATTGTCTCCAATTTAATGAAATGTGTAATATACAATATGAATATCTTTATATATTCCAACTAGTCTGTAAGTATTGACTCTCTGCAGGAGACTTAGAAGTAAATTTAATGATCAAATCACTGTTTTGGTGAACGAATGTACCGCAAGATGTGCCAAAAAAAGGTGCTATTTGAACGACGTTGCGACCATCAGTGAAATACATTTAATTTGTAATGCTATATAAGCTATCCTTCCAATAAAAAAAATAAGAAAGCATTCAGTTTCAAAAATCCAACTTGATTGCTTACATTTTCAAGTTTTTTTTACATTAATATACCTATTCTTAATGTTAAAACAACCACTGTTGAACATGATCACTAATTTATATCTATTTCTTGGTTTCTAGCCTGCAATGGAGGATTATGATAATGCTCCAATTGGTCAGGGTTTAGCTTTCCACTGCATAGCAATGAAAGTCGAAAAAGGGGATTGGGGGACTCAGGCGAATTCTATATCCATATATCTTGCAAAGTGTTTTAAGATGATGCAGGGGATACGCCACACGCTTATTTCTGATGTCACGTCATGAAGAGATCATTGTATAGATTTATTGCTGTGTCCCATACCCGTTTTACTTTCTTTCATATTTTAAATATTACATGCTATATAATTAATAACGTTCATATTAGAATATTAGCATGATAGAAATTGACATTGTTGGATCATTTGTCGATTTGAATAGTACAATCTTCTGTTTTTTTGCTCATATTCATAACATTCATAACCCTGTAATGCAAGTTCCTATGTTGTTCTAAAATGTCTGGACCATTCAAATTTCATTAAAATAAAATATATATCATGAAGTGCCTAGATCATTTGTACTGTTTTGAATTTAAAAATTACAATCAAGACCCTATACTAATTTCTTGACTGGATGTTCTTTATGCTGCCCTCACAATATGTAAAACGTTTCAGAAACTGTCACACACACACACACATATATAAAAGCCATGGTTTTGATCAATGAAACGGGATGAAGCAAAACCATGTTTTGTAACACATAACAAATAATTTAATTTTAATTGTTATAAAATAAAAGTTTAGAAGGAACTTACAGTATTGTGAATTAAAAACAAATTAATATCTGGTCTTGAATGTGCTGATGTACCAATAGCCTTGAATGTGCTGAAGCACATGTCTTTATGTATTACAATGGCATTGTCCAGAATGTTTTGGAATGAATTTACAATAATCTAAATAAAAACTTAATTAGTCCCCACAGCATTATGAGCACCTTGTAATTCCAAAAAATAATTTGAATAAATGATTCCTCTTAAATTTAATCTTAAGACAAAATCAAATACTTCTGCAGACTGAAAATAATATGAATAGGAATAATTGTTCATTTCTTTTCTTATCCATATGACTATATCACGAATCTTTTTTTACAATTCATCCCCACAGGGCATACTAGTATGTCAAAATATGCACCACCTGACTTACATTGCAATACTCAATCACCAATGGAAAATCACCACAAACTGTAAAAAGGATTATCAAGGATGTGTCCAGAACCTGAGTCAAAAGTAAACAACTTGTTTATATCATCATTATTTTAAAATATTATCAACAATCAAGGACAAAAGTAATATGTTTGCACATAATCATATTTATCTAAAATCATGGACAAATATTAAACTATATATAATGCTTTAACATTAGAGCAATAACCTCAGTACCAAGGGATAATATAAATCTATTTAAATTTGCATGGCATAGATTACTGGATAAAGCTAGTGGAGCTACAAATAATATTCATTAAAAATAAAAACGATATCCCACAATTTCTTAGAAAGAAGATGATTTACAGATGACAATGATGATAACATCGACATGTTCATCATTAATATGGTAGAAAGATGATAACAACAGTACTGCATGAAGAAGAAAGGAATTACATATTTTGATGTGGATAAATACACAAATTATATATTGCTAAATTTACAATACAACACCAAGAGATCATAAATATTAATCTACAAGGATTAGACAAAAACAGATATAATTTATGGAAGACAAAGTTTGATTTTAAATAGTAAATGTTTTTAATTAAAATATAAGAAAGTAAAAATGTAAGAAAGATCTGAAAATAATTCACATGTCTGAAAGCTAGGATCACAGAAACATTGTAACCTGCAGAAATAGTCATTGTATTTCTAAATGGATGTCCTCTTGTCTTACTAATAATGTGTAAAGACAGCTTGTCAAGTGTAATTCTTTCTCCTTTTCCTTTCATATAATATTAAATGGCTGACAAAAATATATTTAAGGCATCTTTACAATGACCCCTGACTTTCTAATGGCTTTCACCAATTGTGGGAACAAAATAACGGAAAACAACAAAAATGCACTGATCTCAATGATGAGTTAAGTGAACATCTAGCTGAATATTACACAGCCAAGTAAAAAAGATTTACTTATAGAAGGTTTGTCAGATGGATGACCAGTGGCAGGCAGGCATTGATGATATATATACACATCCTTAATACAATGTTGAATACACATACAACTTGACGGCTTAGAAAGTAAACATTAAAAGTGAGGTGACATGTGATGCTTCAGAGAATTCTTCAAAATATGAAAACCTCAAATAGTACAGTTTGTGGTATATGGAAACAAGTTTTGAATACTAATTGTATCCCAGATCCTAACAGGTTATTGTTCACTGCATTACCACCTCTTATGATGACCAGTTGGTCCTATATGAATATTGTGCCAATCTGACATCCAGTATAGCCAGCATCTTGAAAATCTTGTGGTCAATACTCTTTTTGAATGGTGCAATTAAGATTCCACAGCATTGAAAAAATACACCTCTTTATTTTTACATTGATACATGCTTTTTTTTGTTCTAATCCCATTTTGGAAAATCTACATAATGATCTCCTCAGAGTAGCTGGCATTTATCAATGTGCAATGCCAAATATACAATCTTGTGAGAGAATAAAATAATAATTAGTTATAGCTATATAGTGCTTGCTTTTATAAAGCAGTCATCAATATGTAAAAGTCAGACATGCTACCATTTGACTGCACCACATGTTTACCAAGAGTCCATCCAATTACATGTACTAGTATTTATTCAGACATCCATCCACTTGATGTGGCACTAAGCACAAATGATGTATTATTTCCTCTTTCCATGAGATGGCCTGTGTACTTTATCTTTATTCTTACAAATAATCATGTTTGGGCCTGTCCATCACTGATGTTATCTAAAAACCAAACCACCACTGTCAGTATTCATCCATCTGCCCTATGGACTTGTCCATTACTTGTATTATGTAAAATATAAAACATTCCATAGTGGATTTTCATACCTCTGCCCTTTGGGCTTGTCCAATACTTTGGTATGTAAAGTCAAAACAATCCAGTGTGGGTAATTTATAAATCTGCCCCATAGACCAGTCCACTAATTATGTCGCAAGAAAACAATTCTGTGGAGATATTCATAGTAGCATCATGTAAGAACAAAAGAATCTGATGGTAATATTTTTTATACTTGTCCCTTATGGATCTGCAAACTAGTGTCACACAAACAATCCTGTGTGAATTACAAAACATCTCCCCTAAGTGACTGTCTACTAAAGATGTCATCTACACATACTAAAAACTCCACCTTCTAAATAGACCTCCCTAAATGTAGCCGATAGCTTGATAGTTATTATTAATAACTGAAGAGTAGGATTGTTTGTCCGTTTTGAGACCAGTTTACTTGTAGCCCCATTCTATTTTCCCTTGCTCCTCATCAACACCAGTTCTGCAGTTGTGACTTGCCAACATGTATTTGATCAATAAAGAAGACTACAATAATCGTGCTGTTTTTGATTCACCATAAAATTACTTAATCCATTTTAATTCTTTTATGTGCATCATCCCATTTTCCAATTGCAACAGTAACCTTTTGTGTGGACTGGTATTAAAGGCCTTCATGGAGGATTAAAAGGTCATTTTGCGGTTTACTAAGGTTTCAGCAGAACCCTAGAGATGGCATGGAACAGAATGTGGGAAAGTATGTGGTGTTACTAAATGCTTAATATGAAGCAAACTTGGTAAAAGGTTATGAAAATATAACTTTTTATTAAAAAAAATATATCCTCATTATAATTTTTTAACCCAATAGATCCTCTCTGGAGCTGCACTTGTGTTGCAAGATAGACATATGTGATGATATTATATTCTAAAAAAGTGAATCAGTTAAGGGCCATCCCTGTAAAACATACTTATGACCCTGGAAAAGGATTTTCAATGTGGAAATTTTACCTACTGAATCATGCAATTTAAAATCATTTTCATGTGAAGTCCTTGTGTTATCAGAGTACCCTAGCATATATTTTCTTTTTTAAAAAACAACCTTTTCTGAGTTCTATGTCTTCCAAGAGGTTAATGAACTAAAACTGCTAGAAAACAATAAAGCAAAGCTGACCACCCACTAAAAATGACAAGTCAAATGTTAGATGCTCCAGCTCAGGTACACAAAAAGCATATGTCTAACAAACTAAAAATGGTCAAGGAACATGGATGCCAAACCACAGTGTTGGAAAACTGACCTAAACAAAAAACTTGAATGCACAGAAAGAATCAAAGTCACAACCATTATCATTTTAGGGCAAAGCTTGCTTCTGGTAAAAATTAATTTCTTCATGAAAAAACAGACAGACATGTCTTGCATACGAGTATGATATAACACTTAGCATTAACATCTATTCCTTGATATTCTATATGCTAAGAAGAAATAAGAAAGAACTTTGTAAAAATATTGTTTTATTTAATAAAAATTCAACTAATATTCTCAGAATAACTAAAAACAATTGCAGCAACAAATCAAATACATAATTATTTAAACACAACAATGGTTCAATATTTTGGTATTTGCTAATTTTAACACTTTACTTGGCAGCTATGGTCGGCCATGCAGCTTCACTGACTTGAACGAGTTCTCTCAAGATTTAAAGCACACAGCAATTATTCCATGAAAAAGTTATACAGCTATAGTGATCAGATTTGACTCTTAAATCTTTCTAAACATAATGTGTAGCAAAATGTAAAATGGTTAACATTGATGTTTAACTAACATAAACAGCACTTCTTAACAGTAAACAGGCACGCCTATGTGTATGGAGTCAAATAGATTACATGTGTTTTATTTATAATGCACTACACTGGGTAGCTTTGGTACATTTATATCGAAGGACTAAAAAGCAGACACTCTATGAGGTAAAGGGTTAATAACAGAACCAGAAAACAAGCATTGAAACTATTTCTGATTTGTTGCCAAGCAAAATTCTTATTTTAGGACACAAGAGTCTTAATCACATTGTATGTATGATATACTGCAAATGTTATTATGCATTAGATTATTGTCACAGTGACCCTTTGTAATGCAAAGCTAAATATCTTTTTTCAAAACTTAAATACTCATTAAGGATCCTATCTGAAATAGTTACATGATAGGAATAATAATAATAAAAAAAGATAACCATAGACATTAAGTCAAATAACCTTGATCAGTGTTACATTACCATTTTATTCCTTTACATTCTTCAATAACAGCCTGGTCTGAATTTAGACATTAAGTAATGTAGCCTTGGTCAATAAAACAGCATGACAATTTTCACTCTTTTATTTTACCTATTTATTAACTGTCTTGCTTGAATTTGAGCATGACATAATATAACCTTGATCACTGTTATTTTGCCAATTTTTGTACTCCATCAGTCCTCATTACCAGCCTGGCATGAATTTGGTAATTAATTATTGCAAATTTTGTCAATGTTATGCTACCAATCCTTTTTAACTCCTTTACATTTTTCAAGAACAGCCTGGCATGAATTTGGAATTTAATTATTGCAAATTTGGTCAATGTTCTGCTACCAATCCTTTTTTACTCATTTACAATTTTCAAGAACAGCCTGGCATTAATTTGGACAGGAAGTAATACAACATTGGTTAAAGTTACATTGCCATTTTAACTCTGACACATTCCTCATTAGCAGCCTGAATTCCAGCAGCAGAATATGTCTTTTTTTAAATTATGATTTTAAATTAATATGATTGGCTAAAAGTGTTCGATTTAAAACTGACCAATAAAATGTGTCAAGTCTTTAGATTCCTTATTAGCAGCATGACCATATGGATTAAAAATTGTACTGCACAAATGTGATCGAAAGAAATTTCTGCCAAATGTAACGAATGGATTTTTAAATATATTTTGGTGCCAATGGATGGAATTCATAAACTGAAATGATGATTGGCCCTTTACAAGAGATGAATAACCCCTGACTAAAGTATGTAGGCAAAAGTGACCCAATTTTACCTTCAGTGAACAGTACCCTCCAAGATGAATATATCCATAAAAAGTTCAATTACTATACATACCACCTTGTCAGAGAAACTGAACTAAATACAAAAATCTGACACAGATGACTATACCAACATTTGAAAAGTGACCTCTGTGTTTCACTACATTTCACAAGGAAGACAACAATGGAGAAAATAGCCTTTCATTAGTTTACTTGTAACTGACACATATCTGTCCAGTCCATGTTCATGCCCCTGACTGGTAGTTTTGTAAGTTGTGCAGTCTATTTCATGCCAGTGGCTGGTAGGCTCTGCAGGAAATTAATTCAAGTATTATTCTTAATGTTGATTCATAAAACTTTGGACCTTTTTTACAGAATGACAAAAGTTTACATAAATACAAGGCCTTGTATACCATATCTTCGCTCTTGGAAGCAGTTACAAGCATACAAAGAAGCAATGTCATTAATATCTTCCTATATTACTTTCTTTCTTTCATCTCTTTCCTGATATATTTTCTTTGTAAAAGGCCTGTAAAGAAAACAAAAGACAAAGTTTGTTTTAATTGCTGAGCTTCATTACTGTATAGACTTGCATACAAATTGAATCTTACTGTGATACAAACAACATTAATCCAGATCTGCCATTATGTAAAGCTCCAGGAGAGCAGGGTCTTTTTTATTTGTTGCACTTATTAGTTCTAAGTTAACAAACTACATTAACTTGAATATGTTGATACAATATACAACAGTAGATCTGGGTCTATTTTGCATGCAGTTGGGTTCATGTTATATGTGAGATATGGGGTATATTATCAGCTGCATATAGGATTGACCCACAAGGTAGTATTGCTGCTAAAACTCTTGAATTTTCATATTATGATAAGAACTCAAAAAACATGAAGCTTATAAGAAAAAATTTGAAAAGCATCATTGGAAAGACATTTAAAAGGATAAAATTGAACCATACTTGATTTTTCCAAAAAACATTACTTGATAATCTGAAATCTGCAACTGTTAGCTCAATTTCTGTGTTGACAAGGACTATTAACAAGCCTCTTTAATGATCTGAAATATCTGCAATCTGCAAAAAGACACAAGGGAGGGGTGGGGTGGGACAAAAAGAACTATCAAAAATGGTGAAGTGATTGAGTGCACATGCACTATTCAGCTTAACCCATTTCTGACCTGCATGGAAATACCATTATAATATGTGCATGTACCAACTTTTCCATGTTTCAATGCATACATGAAATTCTGAAATTGCCAAACCAAATACTTCATAATTATGGAAAACTGTGCTTCCTGGAAAGCAAATTTTGTAGTAAATTATGTTTCTCCGAGAATACTTACCCAATCACATTACTTTAGGGATATTAGCCTGCTACCTCGCGAATCCAGCCCTACCAAAGACGAAAATTCGTCTTTCCTGTCTATGTCATATAGACAAAGGGCAATAACTCTTGCCCATTACCTCCCCTTGCCGCCTGTTAGGTGTCGCTTCTTTAGTTTTTAAGCTGAGCGATATATAAAACACGAGGATGCTCGCATGGCGGGGTGGTTGGGAGGGTTTCTTAGTAATGTGATTGGGTAAGTATTCTCGGAGAAACATAATTTACTACAAAATTTGCTTTCTCCTTTGAATACGTTCCCCAATCACATTACTTTAGGAGAATAAGTAATAGGAGGAGGGAATGCGGAGCATCCGACCTCCACACGGGTATCCTCTAGGGAATGATGGTTGGATTCCCCATGTGAATGATAACCCGGTCTCCTAATTTTCAATCAGCAACACAGCCCAGGGTCACGTGATATGTGACCCTTTTATACGGTTAAGAAGATAGATATTGAAATCTTCTTACCTACGAAAATTTATCTGGCGAATCCAGCGAAGCTAATAGGCTGTGCTGATTGTTGTACATGAGTCTGGTGGGCGTCTGGGCTGCCCAACACCGGACCTACTAGAATCAATGTTTGCCTCTGCGAGTACAAACTTGAAGATAAAACTGTAGAAGGTTGACTCTGCATGTCAGCCAACAGCTTCTATAAGGTGACTGATTTGCGAATTCTCAGAGTACGCCGAGCGTATAACCCACTACAGCCATGAAGCAAGGGCTTGAATGGTGATGTCTCATATCCCAGCTATCACCAGAAAAAAAAGAGGTGCTTGTATGTGACCTGACTCACCTCTATGCATTGAAATGGTGCTAGAGTGCCCAAACAGGATCTTACATGGCTGTTGATCCTGACTTATCTATAAAGAAAGCGAGCTAATGACGACTCGTTGATCACCAATGTATGGTAATCTATTTTGGACTACGAAGCCTGGCTGCGTCAAGAGGACCATCAAACCCTCTGATCGGAATGGAAGAGAGTTCGGGTCACTAGAAAGGACATGTAACTCACTCACACTGCATGCTGAAGCTAAGGCTATCAAGAAACCCAATTTGTATGATAGTAGCTTTAACTAATCGTGGGTTAAAGACTCAATACTGTCTGAATTGAGTCATGTTAAAACCCAGGACAGATTCCATTTGGAAACAGGGTGAGGGATATAAGTCAATTGAATTTTTTTTTTTTTTTTTTTTTTTTAAATGTCTAAAAGATCTGACAAATCTTTGTCATGGCTGATAGCACATGTACCAGTATGGCGGAATGTGTCTGATATCATGGAGCGGTAACATTTGAGAATAACTGGAGCCAGATGTTTCTCCTTGAAAAGCCAGAGAAAAGTTGGCCAGTTGAGGGACTGTGACACTCAGAGGAACAATGTGAATGATATGGTACCAGTCTCTGAAAACATGCCACTTGCCCTCGTAAACCTTCAGAGTAGAGGGCCTTCTTGCTCTCGAGATTCTCTCCGCAATCAAAGATTTAAATTGCTTGTCTTGCAAGGCTGTCTAGACAAGAGCCAAGCTTGAACAAAAGACGGTCCGGACAGGGGTGGAACACCCCTGGCCGCGGTTGCTTGTGAATACTTGTGCTGACTGTAATCTTCCTGGGTAGATCTATCGCCTAGATTGAGTAGATCGGAGACCCAGTAGTTGTTCCATCTGAGAAGGGTAATCAGAACCATCTGACAATTCTGACCCCTTAACTTCTGGATTAATTCCAGTACCAAGACCGTGGGAGGGTAGGAGAATGACCACAACCCTTCCCAGGTGATTGATCGAGCATCCACGACCCAAGCTTCTGGGTCTGGAACCTGTGAGATGAAAGGTGGAGAATTTGCTATTCCACCTTGTTGCAAAAGATCAATTATCGGACGTCTCCAAAGTGTGTCGATTGGAAGAAAGTCCGAGTGATGTAGTGACCATTCTGTGTGTCTGAATTGTACATTGAGGTGGAGATTGTCGAACCAATGTAGAAACTGCCAGTTCAGATTGCACAGGTCTGGTGATTGGTGTCCCCTTGTTTTGAGGCAAGGCACCACCACAATGTTGTCTGACATAATGAGGGCAGTTTGTAATAAGAGTTGATCCTGCCCGAAATGAAAGGCATTGATGACAGCCGTTATTTCTGAAAGGTTGATGTGGAAAGGGCTCGCCCCTGGCACCCACGTGCCGCTGACAGTATCTAAGTCCGGCAACAGGTGGGCACCCCAACCGTAGGTATTAGTGGCGGAACATACCGTTATCCCCTTGGGGTATCTCCAGAGCAATCCCTGTGGATAGCCTACAGGGGTTGTGCCATTGACTCAAGAATAATCGTATCTCTGGCGTGAGCATGACTGTTTTCTGGGATCGAAGGGACTTGAAAATGGCGCAATTACGCTAGCAAAGTCCATTGTAAAGGGCGCCTAAAAGGACGGCTGAGAGGGATCAAGTCTGCTGCCGCATTGAATAATCCGAGGATCTGCAACTCTCTCGCTAAAATGCGCATCCTGTCGGAAACGGACTCTACGAGTGCAATTATCTGGATGATCGCAAACTCGAAGAAGCCTTACCAGATTCAGATCGGGAGAAACTCCACACCCAGATGGACCAAAATCCGGATTGGACAGAGATCAGACTTTATCCAGTTCACGAGAAAGCCTATATGACGTAAAGTGATATAAGATCGTTTCTGCCTTTGAGCAGAGTAGAACTTGACAGATGTTACTGGAGGATGTCGTCCAAATATACTACCGACGCAATAGATGAAGTCGAGCGGAACAGGGTGACGACGTAATCCATAACCTTGGTACTAGCCCAAGGGCTTAAATTTAGGCCAAAAGGTATGACATGGAACTGATAAGCCTAGTCCCGACAAGCACAACGGAGAATGTCCGCAACTCGTGGGATAGGGACGTGAAATGTGCGTCGGTCATATCTAGCCAGCATATGATGGGGTTTAAGCGACGTGCCCTTCAGACATGCGTCACGACGTATCAGGTCTAGGTTGGCAGAAGCAGTCAGCGCATTGGCCATGGAATGGTGAGCTGCCCTGTTAAGAACCCTAGCTAACCGGGCCGTCGAATCCCAAGCATGTTCATTGCCAGATTTATCAGCGATCCTGAAAATGGCTAGGGAGGCTAGATCTAACAGTGAAGACGTAGCGACTACATTTCGAACCAGCTAGGACTTGGCATTGAACACCGTTTAGTCCACTTTATAAGACAATGGAGCAGACATATGGACTGCTGCCATATTTTTATCCAGAGCCGGGACCTCAGTACTGAACGCACCGGAGTGAGTTTTGTACCATCGACCTGAAAACGACGCTGGTACTTGGCTTTCAGAAAAGAAAAACCTTAGCAATTTCTGGATCCCCTATACGTGTCGACAGACGGTCATTAATTTCCTTAATTTTGTCGACTGGGGAAGGAGGCGGAAGGATAGAGTCTCTTCCCCCTCATCCAGATCGACCGACGCTCTAACCTTATAGTCGGTAATGGCAGCAGGAGGTGGAGGGCATTCTGAAGGGGCCAACACCCTATAAATTTCCTCCACTGCGGCTTTGAAGCTGAACTCAGTCCGTTCCATAGTTGGATCTGCATACCGCTGATTTGCCTGCGACTCATCGCACTCACTATGTGCATAATCTTGCTCTGGTAAAGCATCCATATCGGGGTAATGCATACCAGGTGGCATAGATGACTCGATTCCATCATCTCTGATAAAGGCATTCACTCTCCCTTGTGGATGAGCTGTTAGCCTATGGACGGCCGGCAATGCCGAATGAATTGATTGGCATATGTTTGGCCTGAATGACTGCGACGGGCCGGCTATGACCGGCACCGACCGCTCGAATGGTCGGGTTGGATCGAGAGATTCCTCGCCAACTATCTGTGTCATGGTAGTGATATGTAACCGGTAGTACGGATTGACAGACGGAAACATCATTAGAATCTTCGTCAATCCGATTTGTGCGGATTGCGGTATGATAAAAGTCCCCGTGCTGGTACAGCGGTATAGTCGGATGGACTGGTATAAGACTAAAATCTCCATACGGTTGGACGACCGGTGCCTGTTGGGCTGGACGGCCGGAGCCGGATGAACGGTCAGTGCCGGCAAGTGTCGGCTGAAAGCTTGGCTGGACGACCGGTGCCATATGGGCTGAACGGTCATTGCCGGATCGCCCGGTGCCGGTTAGTGCCGGCTGGAAGGTCTGCTGGATGACCGGTGCCATATGGGCTGAACGGTCATTGCCGGATGGACGCCCGGTGCCGGATGGTGCTGACTGTAAGGTAATAACAATTACATAATGCTTATGTAGTGCGTCCAGCACTGCGCGCCCATCTACCATTCGCTCAGAGGGAATGTTGGTTCTGGTACAGCTTGCATATCTGTACAGCATACAAGGTGACTTAGATGACGCAATTCTGTCATAATTGACACTTTCACTAAATCTCCCTTGTGGAGAAGCCGTGAACATATGGACGGCCGGCACTGCCGGCTGATTGAACTGGCGGATGGTCGGCCTGAAAAACCTGTTCTGGTAAAGCTGTCATATCTCGGTAGCGCATACCAAGTGGCATAGATAACTCAATTCCGTCACCTCTGATAATGTCACTAATTCTCCCTTGTTTTAAAATCACACCGTCACGTATTTGACATGACGGGAGGTGTACACCGGCTATACCGACTAATTTGTCTGGTATATGGTCGGCCGGAATGTCGACGAAGGTCCGGCTATGACCGGCACCTGCCTCTCGAATGGTCTGATTGGAGGGAGATTCATCTATAACATTTCTCTCATGGTAGTGATATGTAACCAGTAGTGTAGATTGACTGACGGGTACATCACTATAATCTCCGTAAATCCGATGTACAGCCAGTGCAGGTTGATGCCGGCTGGAAGACCGGTGCCATTTGGGCTTAACGGTCGTTGCCGGATGGTCGGCCGGTGCCGGTTGATGCCGGCTGTAAGGTCGGCTGGACGACCGGTGCCATTTGGGCTGAACGGTCGCTGCCGGATGGACGGCCGGTGCAGGTTGATGCCGGCTGGAAGGTTGGCTGGACGACCGGTGCCATTTGGGCTGAACGGTCGTTGCCGGATGGACGGCCGGTGCCGGTTGATACCGGCTGGAAGGTCGGCTGGGCGACCGGTGCCAATTGGGCTGAACGGTCGTTGCCGGATGGACGGCCGGTGCCGGTTGATGCCGGCTGGAAGGTCGGCTGGACGACCGGTGCCATTTGGGCTGAACGGTCGTTGCCGGGTGGACGGCCGGTGCCTGTCGACGCAGGCTGGAAGGTCGGCTGGCCGGCCGGTGCCATTTGGGCTGAACGGCCGGTGCCTGTTGATGCAAGCTGGAAGGTCGGCTGGCCGTCCGGTGCCATTTGGGCTGAACGGACGGTGCCGGATGGACGGTTAATGCCGGTTTGCCTGCTGAAGTGCCGGCTGAACTGACGGTGTCGCTGGACTGACAGCTGGAAGGCCGGCGAAAGTGCATATTAAAATGGATCCAATTGATCCAGCATAGACTCCATGCGTCCAGACTTACAGGCCCGAAAGCCATGCACGGATCTGCAGTGAAATTTACACCCACTGGGCAGCCTAAACCATGTCAACATAATTTCCTCCATTTCCACATTGCCAACACCCATTTTGCCATTCATGCCTTCGTTGTCGACTTTGCTTACTGAAACGACAAAAGAAGAGAACAAAGCACAAATTAAAATATTCAGCATATTATTAATTCGATAATACTATAACCGTTATTAACGGAGTAGTCAAATTATTCCGTGCCATGTTAACTCTTAATGACAACACTAGTTATCGCCGTGAGCGTGTTGCCATGGTTCGTTCAAGACGAAGTCTACTGAAACGAAAAAGATGATAAACAAAGCACAATTAGCAATTCAGCACGCTATTAAGTCAATATTACCATAACCGTAACTAACGGAGGAAGCGAAATGATTTAGTGTCGCGTGAACTTGTGACTACAACACGAAATTCCGCCATTAATAGTCGCAACTGGTCGTTCAGAGACGAAGTCTACTGAAACGGAGAAAAAGATAAAGCACAAATTAAAAATTCAGTACGCTATTAAGTCGCTATTCCATAACCGTAACTAACGGAGGAAGCGAAATGATTAAGTGTTGCATGAACTCGTGACTACAAGACGAAGTTCGCCATTAAAGTCGCAAATTGGTCGTTCAAAGACTTTTTTGAAGTCTACTGAAACGTCAAAGAAGATAAATAAAGCACACATTATCAATGCAGCACGTTATTAGTCGCTAATATCGTAAACGTTACATACGGAATAAGCGAAATTATTGAGTGCTACATGTATTACATGCTAGTACCGCCATAAGCGTGCTTTGACCACGTTGCAACCTGGTCCGAAGTCTAGAAAAGGTGACAAAGTCACTCAAATTGGAAAATATTGTAAAATAATGTATACGACCTGTAGAGGAATGATTATCCAACACAGTAATTCCAAATTTAACTTCGGATGGTCAGAATTTACACTAAGATGGCTTGGATTCATTGGAGGTCTAATTGTACGTGTTTTCGCGTACAGCGAAGCTAAAAAACTAAAGAAGCGACACCTAACGGGCGGCAAGGGGAGGTAATGGGCAAGAGTTATTGCCCTTTGTCTATATGACAGACAGGAAAGACGAATTTTCGTCTTTTGGTAGGGCTGGATTCGCGAGGTAGCAGGCTAATATCCCTAAAGTAATGTGATTGGGGAACGTATTCAAAGGAGAAATGAGAAGATTCTAAACAAAACTCCAGTAATTCAATACAATGATCAAATTCTTATACCATTAGTTACAGGACAATTTTCAAAGAAAAAATTTCTTTAAGAACCCATCTGACTGCCTGTATCCAAATCATCACAAAATTTACAAGGACATGACAGATGTGTTGCAGGATGGGAAGTCGAAATCCTAATCCATAATACAACCATACAACAACTTTTTCCACTGGGTTAAACTTAAATTCGCCAAAATGCCTAACTAGTGCTTGCAAATTAATCCCCTCAAAATGATATTGTTAAACAGTTAAACAGAGTAAAACTCACTAGCTCTTGTTAATGAATGTTCTCAAAATAATATTGCTTAACCAAGTGAATCTGGATTAGATCAGCTGAATGCAACTTCGAAACAATGTCATGCATTTTAAGAACCTTTTATGCAAAAATTTGGAATACCATTTTTCTCTCTACAACACCCTACCCCTTTCACTTCACTGCATTCACTGTTGATATTCTGCAAAATCATTATGGAAAACTTGTGTATAATCTTGTACTTCTTAAAAATAATTTTTATTATAAACTTTTTTTTAAACAAGAGTCTATTGAAATAATTGATGATTAACTGTCCCCCACAAAAATCTAGGAATTAAAAAAAAAAAGATTTCTCATCTGCAAAATGTTGCAGCAATGTACGATATTCCTTACCGATAACAAGATTTTCAAACTGGCCACTGTGATGGCTATATGTGATGTCAGATCAGTACCATTTTCATTCATAACTAACTAGATATCATAAGAAGTTTTATGGAAAAATAAACCATGTCAATATGACCATCCATTCAGCAGGGGTAGTGAAAAGATCTTAAAGATTACAATTGAGTCATCCATATTGGATGCAACACTGGCAGCATTTTCATTTAAGACCAACTAGATATAATAAGTGTTCTGGTGAGCACCTCATGTCCCTATGAATTCTAATATTGAAAGAGTAGCAATACAAAGATTTCCATGATGGTTGTCATGGTGAATATCTTGGACTCATACCATGTTCTATTTAGGACTACGTAGACATATTAAGTCTTTTTGTGATAATCCCTCATTGACATGACGACCATCCATCAAAGAGTAGAAAAACATTTTTTAAAGATGGCCTGATAGGCACCATTTTCATTTCTGACAGACACCATAATCTCTTGAAAATGTCATGTTGATCTGACTTTGCATTTAACAGTAGCAATAGCAACTATACATAATAAGTAATCCTTTGGTGAAAGCCCCATGTTGATAGGATTGTCTATTTAGGCTTAGCGATAATAACACTTTTAAGATGTTTGTTTTATGTTGTATCTGAAGTCAGGTGAGCAGCATGTTCACTTAGGACTCATAAGACATCATAATTTTGATAGGATTGTTCATTCAGAAGAAGAAAGAAAAAGAATATTTTCAAAATGGCACTGCTGTTATATTACAGAATGGTAGCATTTTCATTCAGGATGAACTAAATATCATTAGAATTTTTTAGTGACAACCCAGTGTGAAAAAAACAATCTGCTCAGGTGGAGTGGTGACAAGATTTTCAAGATGGAAATTGTGGCAGCCATATCAGATTCAAATACAAGCAACTTATTCTTTGGATTTAACGTGTATGGGAAGTTTCATGGCAATCCTTAAGGTGTAGTAACATCAACAACTTGTTCTTCTGTTCTATGACCAGTAGAGCTAAAAAAAAAATCAACCAACCAACCAATCAGACTAAACAAACAAAACAAAATACATATAACCAATCATCTGGTTGCAAAGTTAAAGTCACTGACCACTTATGTCCTTGATTGTTGATGAAAACAAAAAATATCAAAATAAAGTAAATTTTCCTTCAAATTTATTTTTAAAGGCATCTTGCATCACTCATGCAAAGTGTGTTAACCAATCAAACCTGCCCGCAAAATTCAGTCCTTTATGATTTTCATTAAGGAATTGTATTTATTTGTCATGGTGTGTTATTCTTAAAATTTGAAATTTCATTGTAATGTTAATGACGAAGAGAAGATTATGTGTATCTATTTTATGAATCAAAATTGTTCACATTATATGTTACAGGTAGAACTTAACATATAACAAACTTTTCATTTTCAGATAAATGGTAAAATATTTAACAGGAACAAAAAGTTTACGTGAAATTTAAATATATTAGAATATTGTGCTGGGCATGCAAAATGATAAATTTAAGGAAAGGCTTTAGCTTGATTTATCATAGTCTTATACATTCAGATGTATATTGTATCTGTGTATGAAAAATGTGAGTTTTAAGGTACATAAGGCAGTAATAAATAAATTATGCTTACCATTCAAAGAAAATAGCAATTTTATAACAAACAGCAACAAAGCAGGTCAGTAGTATTCCAGCTGGACTGGCTTTCCTGAAAAATTATTTATAAGATTTTCACTCATTCACTTAACTGAAAGTTTTGCAAATTTCAGTTTTGGAATTTGTGTGAAGCATCCATGCACAAATGTAATTGTCACTAACACTTAGAAAGCAAGCACTATATATAACAGGTAAAGATGTTTCAAATTAACCAGAAACATGGATTAATAAAAGTCATTTAATGTGTGATTAGACACACACACCCAAGGGGCAGATAATATCTGTGAAGCAGAGGCATATATCCAAAGCAACCAAGACATTCAAATAAGCAGAAGTTGCATCTCACTGATTGCTGTATATGATGGAACTTCCAGATTTAGCCATGAAATCTGAAATGGAGACATTTGTAGGGTTGTGTTATTCTATATGAATTTACAAGTAGTCAAACAGGAATTGATAAGAAAATATTCTGTACATGTTGCCAAAAGAATCCTTCATTCAACTAAAACACAAACCACAAGAAATACTAATAAAAATAAAAATATACTGATTTGGGGAACAATTTATCAGACTACTTTGCTACCAAATATTGTAAGGTGTTATGTGCCTCAGTTTCATTAGATACAGTATACAGATACAGATATCTGTACTATATAATATTGCATGGCATTATGTACATGAATGTCACATAACCAGCGCTATCTAAACTTGCAATGAGTTATGTACTTCAGTGTCTTCATGAACATGCTATGTGATGTTGCAAAGTGTTGTCATTCAGCATCACATGACCTTGTTAGGTGATGAAGCAAGATATTATGTCCTTTAGGGTCTCCATGACCTTGCTGCATGTCACAAGGCATTATGTCCCAGTTTCCTCATGACCTTGTTATGTGATCTTGCAAGGTGTTATTTCCCTAAGTGTCTTTATGACATGGGTGTGTGGTGTTAAAAAATGTTATGACTCTCAGTGTCTTCATGACATGTTAAATAGTTTTGCAAGGTGTTATTTTACCCGAGTGTCTCCATGACCTTGCTGGGTGATTTTGCAAGGTGCTATGTTCCCAGTATCTTCATGACCTTGATGTGTGGTTTTACAATGTGTTATTTCCATTAGTGTCTCAAAATGTGTATTCAAAATCTTGCTATGACGCTGCAAGGTGTTACTACATCCCTGAGTGACAGTCACATAACCTTGTTATTGTAATTTTACCGTGAATTGTGTACCTTCATGTTGTTGCTGTGTGATTCTGCAAGGTGTAATATCCCTCAGTGTTATATGACCTTGCTATTCGATGCTTCAATCATTATGCCCCTGTGTATTCATGGCCTTGCTCTGTAATGTTGCAAGGTGTTATGTTTTTCAATAACGGATGACCTTGCTATGTGATGCTGTATTATGATTTCTGTTTATTCGTGACCTTGCTATCTAATACTGGAAGATGTTATGTCCCTCAGTGTAACATGACTTTGTTATGTGATGCTGCAAGTGTTATGTTTTTCAGTGTCAATTGACCTTGCTATGTGATGCTGCATAAGTTACATTCCTCTGTGTCATCTAATGACGTGTCTTCATGACCTTGCTATGTGATTCTGCAAGAATTATATTTATCAGTTTGTCACATCACTTTGCTATGTGATGCAGCATGTTTTATGTTCTTCAGTGTCATCTAATGTTGTTTTCATGACTTTGCTATGTGATGCTGCAAGAGTTATGTCTCTTATTTTATACTGGACTCCTAACATAGCCCTGACATTATGCAAAATTTAAGATTTTAATGTAGACTCCAAACATAGTCCTGATATTGTGCAAAATTTAAACTTTTATTGTGGACTCCTAACATAGTCCAGATATTATGCAAAATTTAAGCTTTATTGTGGACTCCTAACACAGTCCTGATTTAATGCAATATTTAAGCTTTAATTGTGGACTCCTATTATAGTCATGATATTATGCAAAATTTAAGCTTTTATTGTTGACTCCTAACACAGATCTGATATTATGCAAATGCAAAATTTAACAACTGGTCAGATGCTTATTATTTCAATTTTACAGCAGGCTACAACTTTGGAATTGATGTGAATTCATTCAATGATAATCTTGAATTAATCATTGTGGTAAATCTAAACATTCAAAACTACTGGAAATCATGCAGGTCATAATGTTTTATGGACTTGTGACAAGACATTAGGATTTAATTAATAATATTGTCTTTTGTTGTTGTTGTGTTAAGGTTTAATGCCATTTTTCAGCACAAGATAGACAATACATGGTGGAGGAAGAACCCAGGAAAACCATGGAAAGAACCACTGACCCATGAGAAGCTACTGGCAAATTTTCTCTTCTCACATACCCACATTGGCCGAATCCGAGACTCGTACCCACACAGACAGAGGTGAGATGGCAGTGATCCGTAATGGAGAGTGCTTTAGACCACTCGGTCACTAGAGGCCCCTGCATCTTTTGAATTTTCATTACTCTTACTGTAGCGAAACAAATTGCTTGCTGCTTGTTGGCTTCACTTTCTTTCAAATATTTTAAGACTTAGAGTCGTAACAATGCTTTCATTTGCACATATTCCTATGTCCCGTCATACAAGAAATTTAGATCTAAAGAAATGATCTTACGATGGTATCGTTCCATTTCAGGTCTTGCTTTTTTTCCCCCATTTCTTGGGGCCAAAGCATTAACCTTCCATCAATCAACCTAAGTGGTTCAAATTCTACAGCTGAATCTGAATCAAAATAATAATCTTGAACATCAAGATGTCATCATTCAATTGTGAATGTAGAACTATGGCCTGTTTGTCCTCTGGTTTGTCACTTACATCTACTACTAAAACTGGACAAACATCATTAATCCAGTTTGAAGATTGATACATTAAACTATACTATAACACCTGCAATAAAACCCTTTAAGCTTGCTAAAATCCAAATCAGAATCCATCTTTATTTAGCTCAACTACCCTTTAAGCTTGCTAAAATCCAAATCAGAATCCATCTTTATTTAGCTCAACTGCATGTGTCTTCAAGTGCAGAAATGCCCTTAACTGTTTTCTTAAACTTGTATCAAAATCAAAATTAATGCATCCCCTCACTGATTATGATAATCAAAAACAAGTAAGATTCTGTATTTTTAACCAATCAATAATTAGATTACATGGAGGTAATGTATGCATATATGCGGCATTGGGATTTGAGTAGTGATAAACTATATGCATAAATGAATCAGTAGGGAGTAAACAAGAGTTAACAAAACTGCATAGATGCAGCATGGGTGTTGAGGAGCTATTTATAGGTGAAAAATAGATGCAGCAGTGGTAACTAACAGGTTAACACTTTCTAAAAGGATTTTCATTGATATAATTTTAAGAAAAACACCGAGATGTGCCAGTGACAGACAGGATAACAGACATAAATTTATCAAGAAGAGTCCAGAAAATGATAATTTTACTTACATTTTTGGACCAAAAAGCATTCCATATACTTACACCAGAGCTGTTCCCAAAAAGTTCAGGGTGGATCCCCAATACATTGGATTATCCATCAGGTTAAAAGGAAAACCTGTAACCTTTTCATCCAGCAACATTCCAAAGTAATCACCTGTGAAGAATCCAATAATAAAAAACTAAGTTATCACTGAAAGCAAGAAAAGAAAAAGAAAAAATTCAACACTTTTCCAATATAAACAAATTGGTTTGGGGAACTTCTCCTGAGGAGGTGAAAGCCTTCTCTGAAACTGCCACATAACTTGTATTAAAGTTTTACATAATCAATGTGCCATTTTATATACACAAAATGAGATATAAAAATGTTTATCAAACGACCGTCATTTATGCTAGTTTAGCAATATCATAATTTCCACATATATACAAAATGTTTAGAAACACTTCTTGATGTCATAACTATGTCATAGCATTATGGAAAGGATAAGCATAATAACCAAGGCATCTGAATGTATTTTAAAGTCATTTCACTCCAATGTTCTGCAGTTTGGTCAAAAAATATTTTTTTATCATGCAATAATTAAAGTCTAACATCCATGTTTATTTTAAATGAAATTTTTGAAATTCATTAAATGATTTCAATCTTTTGCTTGCAAAAAAGAAAAATAGTCTCATGAATTTTATTTGAAAGCAAATTTTTTAGTAAATTATGTTTCTCCGAGAATATATACCCGATCACATTACTTTGGGATATAAGCCTGCTACCTCGCGAATCCAGCCCTACCAAAAGACGAAAATTTGTCTTTTCTATGTCATATAGACAAAGGGCAATAAATCTTGCCCTTTACCTCCCCTTGCCACCCACTAGGTGTCGCCAGTTTTTAATCTAAGCGGTATATAATATAGGAGGATGCTCGCATGGCGGGGTGGTTGGGAGGGTTTCTTAGTAATATTATCAGGTAAGTATTCTTGGAGAAACATAATTTACTAAAAAATTTGCTTTTTCCTTTGAATACATTCCCCGATCACATTACTTTAGGAGAATAGGTAATAGGAGGAGGGAATGCGGAGCATCCGACCTCCACCCTGGGTATCCTCTAGGGAATTATGGCTGGATTCCCCATTTGAACAATAACCCGTTCTCCTAATTTTAATCAGCAACACAGCCCAGGGTCACGTGATATGTGACCCCTTTATACGGTTAAGAAAATATCTATTGAAATCTTGAAATCTTCTTACCTACAAAAAATTTTCTGGCGGCAGAACATACCGTTATCTCCACCTGGGGTATCTCCAGAGTAATCCCTGTGGACAGCCAACAGGGGTTGTGCCACTGACTTAAGAATGATCTTATCTCTGGCGTGATCATTATTGTGTGATCGAGGGGACTTAGAAAGGGCGCCATTATGCTAGTAACATCCTTTGTAAAGGGTGCATAAAAAGACGGCTGAGTGGGATCAAGTCCGCTGCCGCATTGAATAATCCGAGGAGTTGCAAGAACTCTCTCGCTGAAATGTGCATCCTGTTGGAAACGGACTCAACGAGTTTGACTATCCGGATGATCGCAAACGCGAGGAAGCCTTACCAGATTCAGATCGGTGAGAAACTCCACACCCAGATGGACCAAAACTCTGGGCTGGACAGAGATCGGACTTTATCCAGTTCGCGAGAAAGCCTATATAATGTAAAAGTGAAATAAGATCGTTTCTGCCTTTGAGCAGAGTAGAACTTAACATATGTTTCTGGAGGATGTCGTCCAAGTATACTGCCGTCACTATAGATGAAGTCGAGCGGAACAGGGTGACGACGCAATCCATAACCTTGGTACAAGCCCAAGGGCCAATGTTGAGGCCAAAAGGTATGACCTGGAACTGATAAACCGAGTCCCGACAAGCACAACGGAGAAATGTCTGTGACTCGGTGGACAGGGACGTGAAAATATGCGTCGGCCATATCTAGACTGACAGCATACCCGTCGGATGGATTGATCACGCCATCGCCACATTGAATTTCAGGGATAAAATGTATTGAATGAGGCGGCTCAGGTCGATGAACGGCCTCTGTATAAGAAATAGACATGAATAATTCCCCAGCTATTGCAGGGTTTGTTTATTTTTTTAAATTTTATTTTTTTTATATATATAAAGGCATCCTTCTCCCGATCTTACGGTACATCCGTGAAGAGGGGAGAGGGGCACAGGGGAGGGAATGGATAAATGAAGTCCAAAGTCCCTCCAAAAATGACCTGAATCACCCAAATGTTCTGAGGTAATAAAGTGGTCCAGTGGTCCTGAAATTGCAGGAGGCGGCTGCTCACAGGTAGGCAGTCTGCTGGCGGTGGGCAGGGTATATCAACATCTAGAGTTAGGAGGCTTGAAGGCGGAGAAACTTGGGTTCTTGCTGCCTCTGTATGGTTGCCTCCTAGCTTGATTAGGCTGTTGGCTCCCAGCATTGGGTTGGGATCTATACTACACATTTGATTGTAAGGATCCCTTTCTCCCTGGTCCGCCTATCATTCCTCCACTGTGTCAGGGGATGATTGTTTCGAAGCGCCTGCGAAAGTTGGGCGACGAGTTAGAGGGGCAGTTCCTGAGCTGCCTGCCTCCAAACTTTTTCAATTTCCCCCAAAGAGTAAAGATGACCCAAACGGAGATATCCGTAAAGCATGAGTAGGATGGGGATTGAGCGACGTGGACCACCTACATGTGTCACGTCGTATCAGGTTGAAGTTGGCAGAAGCAGTCAACGCATTGGCCATGGAATGGTGAGCTGCCCTGCTAATAACTCTAGCAATCCAGGCAGTCACTTCACAAGCGTAGTCATTGCCGGATTTGCGTAGGGAGTCGGAAAAAATGGCAAGTGAAGCCAAGTCTAACATTGAAGACGTAGTGACTACGTTTCGGACAAGCTTTTACGTGGCATTGGAGGTTAGTACTGAAGGCGTCTGATTGATTTTCATACCAGCTACACTAGAACGTCGCTGGAAGTTAGCTTCCTGAGTTTTTTAAAACTTCTCCGTAATGCTTGTGCAGTGCAGCGAGCACTGTGCGCATATCTACCATTCGCTCAGAGGGAACGTTGGTTCTGGTACAGCTTGCATATCTGTATAGCATACCAGTTGACATAGATGACGCAATTCCGTCATAATTGACACTTTCACTAATTCTCCCTTGTTGAGAAGCCGTGAACATATGGGTGGCCGGCACTGCTGGCTGGTTTGTCTGGCGAATGGTCGGCTTGAATGTCGGCGACGGTCCGACTATCACCGATACCGGCCGCTCCAAAGGCCTGGCTGGACGGACAGATTTCTCACTAAAATCTCCATCATAGTATTGATATGTTGCCGGCAGTACAGCTGGATGGACGGATTTGTCACTAAAATGCCTGTAAATTATAGTTGGTCGGCCCGTTTTAGCAATAAGGTCCCCATACTGGGACGGTACTGTTTTGTCTGGCCTGTGATCCGCTGAAATGTCGGCGATGGTCCGGCTATCACAGATACCGGCCACTCCAATGGCCTGCCTGGATGGACAGATTTCTCACTAAAATCTCCTTATAGTATTGGTATGTTGATCGGCAGTACGGCTTGACAGACGGACTGGCCACTAAAATCCCCATAAATCATAGTTGGTCGGCTCGCTTGAGCAATAAGGTCACCATACTGGGATGGCACTGCCGGCTGGTTTGTCTGGCGTGTGGTTTGCCAGAATGTCAATGACGGTCTGGCTATCACCGGTACCAGCCGCTGCCATGGCTTGGCTGGACGGATAGATTTCTTATTAAAATCTCTGTCATAGTATTGGCATGTTGCTGGCGGTACAGCTTGACGGGAAGATATGTCACTAAAATCCCCGTAAATCATAGTTGGTCGGACCATGTTAGCAATATGATGGGACTGCTGGCCGGTGACGGCTGGATGGCCGGTGCGGTAACGGCGAGATCGCATAATGAAATGGATTCAATGGAACCAGTAAAAATCCCATGTGTCCTGACTTACAGGCCCGAAAGCCATGCTCGGACCTGCGGGGGGACACTCCCCAAATGTACCCAACGATGCATCTGTTCAAAGGCGGACTGTTGAACCATGTCAACGTCATTTTCCTCCACTGCCACATTGCCAACACCCTTTTTGCCATTCATGCATCTGTTGTTGACATTTCTACTGAAACGACAAAAGAAGAGAAACAAAGCACAAATTAATAATTCAGCATGTTATTAAATCGATAATACCATAACCGTTACTAACGGAGTAAGCAAAATTATTCAGTGCCATGTTAACTCGTAAATGACAACACGAGTACCACCATTAGCATGTTGCAACGGGTCGTTCAAAGACGAAGTCTACTGAAACGACAAAAGAAGATAAACAAAGCACAAATTAGCAATTCAACACGTTATTAATTCACTATTATCATAACCGTTACTAACAGAGTAAGCAAAATTATTCAGTGTCGCGTGAACTCATAAATGACAACACGAGTACTCCCATTAAAGAGTCGCAACTTGGTCGTTCAAAGATGAAGTCTACTGAAACGACAAAAGAAGATAAAACAAAGCACAAATTAGCAATTCATCAAGTTATTAATTCGCTAATACCATAATCGTTACAAATGGAGTAAGCGAAATTATTCAGTGCCGCGTGAACTCGTAAATGACAACACGAGTACCACCATTAGCATGCTCTGTCCACGTTGCAACCTGGTCGTCCCAAAAAAAGGTGACAAAGTCACTCAAAATTTGAAAATATTGTAAAATAATGTATACAACCTGTGGAGGAATGATTATCCAACTTCGGATGGTCCGAATTTACACTAAGATGGCTTGGATTCGCGAGGTAGCAGGCTTATATCCCAAAGTAATATGATCGGGGAATGTATTCAAAGGAGAAATGACCAACCACTTAAGGAAAATTTTCAATAAGTGTACAAATATTTAAGATCCTAACAGCTATATTCAAATTTCATAACTTACCTGATATACAACATATTTTTTAATATTAAAACACTGTGTTCCATGGGTGCCAAATCTGCTTAAATGGAAAAGCCCTTACATAGTTTGTAGAACAACAATAAAAATTAAATGGCAATAGCTGACCTATAATATAGAAGTTTAACTAAACTCTTAACATAACTGCTGACAATGAAAATGCTGTTTGAAAGTGACTGCTTTGTGCTTTCACTAATGTGGGTTGAAAATTTCATGAAATAAACATTTAATGGTTAAATAATACCTTAAGGTGCCTGCTTATTCTGTAAAGAAAAGTTAACAAATCCCTGATATTTGATGAAATACCTTAAAAACATTTTGGAAATAGAATATTTTTTGAAGACTTTGATACAATAAAACTGGAATGTGGTACATAAATTTGAGGATTTGGGGAAGGGTTCCCTTTGATTCAACAGGAGAAATAATATCTATTGATTCCACATGAAGATTATTGTCTGTTATTTCCACATGAAGATCCATGTCTATTGCATCCAAAGGTGGGTCAATATCTATTGTTTCTATGGGGAGGATCAATGTCTATTGTGTCCAAAGGAAAATAAATGTATATGTCTTTCAACAGGAGGATCAATGTCTATCGTGTCTGAAGGAGAATAAATGTATATTGTTTCTACAGGAGGATCAATTTTTGTTATTTTCACAGGAAGATCAATGTCTGTTGTGTCCAAAGAAGGAAAAATTGAAACAAAATTGGAACGCTATGGAAACAGTTAATTTGCAGTGTCTGAAAGAGATGTTCTTTGTAAATGTTATCACTAAAACATAAAATTTAAACCTGATATGTCTCTCCAGGCTTTCGAAGAGCAACCAAATACAGGGTATGTACTGTTCTGACAAGTGGATATATGGCTGTATAATAAAGAGCACAATTCTTTATTTCCTCTGTAGACAAGGACAGGAGCATAAAATATATTAGTGTAATATAAAATCTATTAATTCGTTACCTAGGAATGTTCCAAAGAAGCCCAAAGCAATAAAACTGCAGAAAACCAAAACACAGCCAACAGTAATGTAGAGGTAGCCCAGCCAGAGAATCCAGTTCTGATGTAACACCTTCCAGCGAGGCTGGCTGTTTAGGGCTTCATTATATCTGGAGTGTAGTGAATGTATTCGTAGGTCAGTTAGTTACTCAAAGATAATGATTAATATAATCAAAGCAATGGATGTAAGCTATATTATATATTTTAAATCAAGGGCATACAAACAATGATAACTAGTATAAAATATGAACTGCTATGGATTTGCTTTTACTCACTGTACTTCAGTCAAATTTTCACAAAAACTAAAGGCTTTTATTAGTAAGAGAGAGAGTCAGATATAGAAGTTAAGGGAAGTAGTCATCTTGTCACAACAGAAGTGAGTCATCTTCTGTGACAGGTCAAGTTCAATATCTTCATCTATGTGCCTGTGAATTAAAACCTATATCTCATTAAAAAAAACAACCCCAGATCATCTTTGAAGAGAGATACAAGTTACAAACTTTTTCATAAGGGTCAGGGATTATTCAGTATTTAAAACTTTGTAAAGGCAGGCAAAGTTTTCTGTTCATGCGTTGCTTAAAACAGCAAGGTCACAGTTCCAGAACAAAATAATGTGTTTAGGGATCCAAATATTAACTTCAAAAGGGAACACAAAACTTTAAATCAAGTGCACTATTTATTGACTCACATAACTGGCCTTGTATAACTATCTACATTCATGTAACTGGCCCAATATGACCACTATGTACACTAATATAACTGGCCCAATATGACCACTATGTACACTCATATAACTGGCCCAATATGACCACTATCTATGTACACTCATATAACTGGCCCAATATGACCACTATGTATGTACATACACTCATATAACTGGCCCAATATGACCAATATCTATGTACACTCATGTAACTGGCCCAATATGACCACTATCTATGTACACTAATATAACTGGCCCAATATCTATGTACACTCATAACTGGCCCAATATGACTAATATCAATGTACACTCATGTAAACTGGCCCAATATGACCACTATCTATGTACACTCATGTAACTGGCCCAATATGACCACTATGTACGTACACTCATATAACTGGCCAATATGACCACTATGTTCGCTCATATAAATGGCCCAATATGACCACTATCTATGTACACTCATATAAATGGCCCAGTATGACCACTATGTACGTACACTCAGATAAGTGACCCAATATGACCACTATCTATGTATACTCATATAAGTGGCCCAATACTGATATAATATGTAGGTTACAGTCTTTGATGCAATCACTCAATTATAATTTTTTACAAGTCAATTCAGCTTTCATGCATTTCTGTCTTTTTTTTATTTTTGGTTACAGAGATTTTACACAACTGGAAAAACATTACAAACCAACTTTATGGAAAAATTATTGGCACCTTATGGCCAATATCCAACACGTCAAAGACAGCAAATAGTCATTTGAATTTATTTGTTAATCATATCCAGCAAACACTGAATAGCACAAACATTAATAACCCAACATTTGGTAATACAGCTACGTTAATGACAAAAATCAATAAAGCCCACTGAATTGGTGGGATAGATTCAAATTGCAAACTATTAGATCTAATGAAATTATATCAAACTCATAACAAGATACATACAAAATCTTTTTACAAAACAATGTCTTTAAACAACAGAATTTCCCCAATTTCACATGGAAATTTGAAGACTGTTCAACAATAAATCTGAACATATTCACCTATAATCCCTGAGGACTCCAAGAACTATAATAGTTACAGCTAGCACACTGCAAGCAGCTTTAGGTGACCCAAACATCTGGCTCAGCTTCTTTGTTCTGTATTCCCATCTTGCCACCTGTTTAACGGAAGAAATTTATCAAAATCTTGCATGATTACAGTTTAATTATGAAAATATGGTTGAATTTAGTCCAAACAATTGGGGCCAAGAGTGGCCAAGTGGTCTAAAGTGCTTTCCGTTACGGATCACTGCCATCTCACCTGTCTGCGTGTGTTCAAGTCTAAGATTCTGCTAAAGTAGCTATGTTTTAAAGCTTGCCAGTAGCTTCTCGTGGGTCGTGGTTCTTTCCGGGGATTTCCCAGGTTCTTCCTCCACCAATAATACTGACCGCAATGTATAGCCTATAGTGTGCTGAAAAATGGCGTTAAACCCTACAACAACAAAAAAAGTCCAAACAATTAAGATCAAAGTAATAAGAATTCAAGTGTGCAAAATAAAATGAGGTCTTCAAAAATGAAATTTTTATGCAAATTTAATTTCTTATTATAAATCATTACTACCTTTTTTTAAATCAAAAGTTTGTTTATTGTGATCTCATCCTCAAAGTACTGCATATTACTATGGTAGTGTATAGTACATAACTGACTTGATGTATTTTATGTTACTAGAGTACTATATTATGTATTACTGGTGTTGTATTGTATTTTATATTGCTACTATTATGGATGTTGTTGTTTTGGGTTTAACACCATTCTCAGCACACAACAGGCCATATATGGTAGCTAGTGTAACATGTGGAGGAAGAAGCCAGGGAATGCCACAGTATGAACCACCAACCCATGGGAAGCTACTGGAAGCTTTTTTCACATATACACAATGGTCAAATCTGCAATTAAACAAACAAGGACAGAGGTGAGATGCCAGTGTTGGGTAAAGGCAATGCTACTCAGGGCCCATATTAATGTTTTTTTTTAAAAATTATATATTACTTAATAATGCATTGTATATTACTAGGGTACTGGACAGTATATTAGTGTGTGTGTGGGGGGGGGGTAATGTATTGTAGGATACAGTACTGTATATTACTGAAGCATTGCATTGTATACTACTCATGTAATGCATTCATTGCAAATTAGTGGATTAATGTAGTGTATACTACTAGGATACTGTACTGTATATTACTGAAGCAATGCATCGTATACTACTCAAGTAATGCATTGCATATTAGTGGATTAATGTAGTGTATACTACTAGGATACTGTATTGTATATTACTGAAGCAATGCATTGTATACTACTCATGTAATGCATTCATTGCATATTAGTGGATTAATGTAGTGTATACTACTAGGATACTGTATTGTATATTACTGAAGCAATGCATTGTATACTACTCAAGTAATTCATTGCATATTAGTGGAATAATCTAGTGTATACCACTAGGATACTGTACTGTATATTACTGAAGCAATGCATTGTATACTACTCAAGTAATGCATTGCATATTAGTGGATTAATGTAGTGTATACTACTAGGATACTGTATTGTTTATTACTAAAGCAATGCATTGTATATTACTCAAGTAATGTATTGCATATTTGATGATTAATGTATTGTACACTACTAGGATACAGTATTGTAGATTACTGTGGCAATGCATTGTATATTACTAAGGGTAATGTATTGCATAAAACTGAATATTTTTGTGGAAATGCATATTCTTGGAGTAATGTATTATATATTACTAGGGTACTATATTGTATATTAATGGGGTAGTGTAATTTTTGTTCCTTGGGTAATGTATTGCATTGTATATTACTCGGATAATGTTATGTATATTACTCTGGTAATGTATTGAATACTATTTGGGGTATTGTATCATATATTACTAGGGTACTGTATTGTATAATACTTAAGCAATATATCTGACTATACGTATAACAAGAATATGGTACTGTATTGTATAATACTTAAGTAATATATCTGACTGTATGTAAAACAAGAGTATGGTATATTACTTGGGTAATGCATTGTATATCACTGCATTAACCCTTAAAGTGCATGTCGCGACTATAGTCGCGCTGTTGTTTGTGGTCCCGTAAAAAGGCCCAGAACGAGCATTCTGCAGTACTTTACTATATTATTAACAATGTAATTTTACAAATGCTCGCTTCTAAACACATGGTACTTGTGCAAAGCTAAAATGGCCGACACTAAATACGACGGTGATTTCTTGCAACAAATATTCGCTTCTGATAGTGATGCTAATAGTGATTTTGAATAATTTGAGAAAAATGACTATTGGAGCAAGTGAGGTATTGATGGAAATACACATGAATGATTTTGAGCCAGAAATTTACGTGGAACTGGAGTCGGATGTACATGCTCGCTTGACGTGAAAAAATGGCGCGCCTGTCATTCCCCATTCACTGGTAATTCAAAATTAAATGTCGAGATTGTGAAAAAGGAACCTACGGACTATTGAAGACTTTTTCTTAGATGACGAGCTATTTCATCTGATAGTAGATCAAACAAATCGTAATGCAGATCAGAGAGTTCATGGGGCAGACTTGAACGAAAAAAGTCGCATGAAGAAATGGCGGCCTGTCTTACCTGAGCATCTAAAACGTTTTCGCATCGATTAAAACAATGGGTTTGGTACATATGTCTGTTCTCGATTCCTAATGGGCTATTGATGATGTGATATCAACCGCATACTTCAGCAAAAAAAAAAAGTATGGGATAGATTTCAAGCTATTCCAAGCAATTTACACCCGTCAGACAATGAGAACAATTAAGGTGACTCTTCACAAAATCAGCCCAATGATTGAACAAAAATAAAGCTGTTGCTGAGGTTTAATCACCAGATATGGACCTCAGTTTGATGATATTATAATAAATAACAGGTGATAGTTTTTCATGAACATTAATTGCTGACTGGTGGGTTTAAACATACATCTGACATTCATGGAGTGGATTTTTGCAAAACTTTCACCTTGCCTTTACCTGTGATTTTCACAATTTATATATAACATTGTGACAGACATAACATGTGCATGTTTGGACTACTAAAGAATATAACATTTCGTAGATATATTTGAACTTTTCCATCAAAAACAAACAAAAATACTGATGAAATACAATTGTAACTTGTCAGTTTACTTATATTTACACCTGTACCTGCAAATATGTTAAACCTACACATGTGTCTTGATGCTAATCTTAAAGTATAGACACATACCATCATTTTTTATATAGGGGTTGTCTATCAATAGTGTCTATTTAATGAAATACATGCAATTTAAAGACTGTGCAGTTTTCTTCTTTTCTTCCCTGAAACGATTCAGCACTGAGGGACCTTTTACTGCAAAACAATGCAGCACTTTAAGGGTTAATAGTATTGTATCTTACTGTTTTAATGTTTTATGGTAAATGTAGTGAATATTACTGGAGTAATGTATTGTTCTTTTTGTTGTTATTATTGTAGGGTTTAAAGCCATTTTTCAGCACAAGAAAGACTATACAAGGTGGCCAGTTGAACTAGTGGATGAAGAATCCAGGAAAACCCTTGAAAAAAACACCGATAGACGAGAAGCTACTGGCAAGATTTATAAAAACCCTTGAAAAAACACCGATAGACGAGAAGCTACTGGCAAGATTTATACCAAGACATTGTGGAAGCAACTAAAAGAGCTGAATCCACCAAAAAAAACAGTTGTCTTCTGGACTTAAGCAAAATGATGATATAGCAACATCTGTACAAGACATAGTGGAAATGTTCAACAATTTCTTAGTAAGCATCTCCAGTTAACAGTATTCAGAACTAGACTAATATCACAATTGAACTTGCTTCTCTTCTGTTATTTACAAGAGAAAATTACTGATGATAATTATTTTTCAATGGCTAATGTTAGTGAAGCTAATGTATTTGATATGCTAATTAAGGTGAATATTAATAAATCCTCTGGATTGGATGGTATTGGTCCATAAATTCTCAAAATTGCTGCACCAGTAAGAACAATGTCACTAACGCATATCATAAACTTAAGTATAATGAGTGGAAATTTTCCAGAAACATTGAAATGTGCAAAGATTATACCTATCTTTAAGAATGGAGAAAAGATGGATCCAGAGAATTATAAACCATAATTATACCTGTATTGTCAAAATTATTTGAAAAGCATGTAGCCTTTCAGGTCTATAAAGTTTTTAAAACATACTCTCTATTTCATAAAGCACAATCCGGATTAAGAAAGTACCACTCGTGCCAAATAGAAGTTACCAAATTAATTGATCTTTGGATGCAGGAAATGGATAATGGACATATGACTGGGATTGTTTTCCTCGACTTCAAAAAATCCTTTACTCTTGTTGATCATGAAATTATGCTGCAAAAGTTGAACTATTACAGATTCAACAATCGTTCTTTAAACTGGCTTAGATTATACCTAAACCAAAGGTCTCAACAAGTAAGCATTGGCAATATTAGCTCTCAAACTCGCATTATTTATTCAGGGGTCCTTCAAGGTTCAGTTTTGGAACCTCTCCTCTTTTTTATCTATAGCAATACTCATTAAATAATGAAACCATAAAATTAATACAGATTTGTTTGCAGATGATGCAACTTTGTACACATATAGTTCTGATACTGAAATTATCCAAATAAGATTAAACTCAGACCTTATTAGAGTCCAAAACTGGGCGCAACAAAAAAGGAAGCTAATTAATGACAGTAAAACAAAATGTACGATTTTGGGGACATCAAAAAAGCTACACGTCAGGGAACCCAAAGCTGTCTCTTGCAATAAATAATCATCCATTAGAAAATGTCAAACATGAAAGGCTTGTAGGTGTGTCCGTAGATAATAGTTTATTATGGAATGACCATTTGATAAGCTTTGTAAAACACTGTAATCAAAAATTGCCCTACTCAGCAGAATCAAGAAATATTTACCTATGGAAACATGCAATCTATATTCAAAGTTATATTTTCTCCTAACAATGGATTATTGTTCAAATGTATGGGGAAACTGTGCTAAATCTGAGTTTGACAGGATTTATAAACTTCAGAAACGAGCAGCATATGTAATTTTAGATGCATCATTCTATTGATCATCACTCAAAAAACACGGTTTACAGAAGTCCAATGGTTCACAATATTTGACAGGATAGATTTTCACAAGGCAGTTCTTTTACATAAATGCCTACATGGAACTGCACCAGAGTATCTTCAGGACTTATTTAGGCTTTTTTCAACACAATGCCAGTCAAGATCAATGGAAACCTTCTAGCACCAAACCAAGAACAGAGCAATTTAAAAAAAGCTTCCACTATATGCAAAATCTGCTGAAAATACTACTGTATTTAAGAAGAGATATGAGAATGTATGTGTTTCTAATAGATCATGTAATTTTGTATTTTAATTCATGTACTAAAATGTTAAAATAAAGAGCAATTATTGTTAACTTAATATAATGTGAATTGTTATACTCTCCTTAAGAGGGCCTCAAGGGAGAATAGTCCTTGATTAATGAGTCACCCTCTATAAATAAAGCATTATTATTATTATTATTATTATTATTATTATTATTATTATTATTATTATAAGCTGAAAATGTGATACCCAAACCCAAGCAGTATTGTATTTTAATGGATTAATCATTTTATATTACTAGGGTACTATAAATTTTGTGTGTAATGTATTGCATATCACTGAAATAATGTCTTGATCCTAATTTTTCAAAAGTATACAAACCCTAATTATTGTAAAGATAATAAACAGCAGCAATCTGTCTCCAAAGTAAATATTCTACACCTGACTAATTATAGTCCTGATGTTCAAAGAACACAGCTATTATTTCAATATAACTGGTATCAAGAGAAATTCATTCCATATAGAACTTTTTGTTATAATGACGTAGTGTGGCCATGTAGAAGGTAATGCAGACACAGTATCTGAATACTGGGTTTTGAAGTCCCATCATTGCCAACCTGTGTATGCCTAACCCTTCATGTTCTATATGAAAGTGGGAAAGCTGCATCTAATGAGCATGGGATGGGACTTAAGTGAAGATACTTTATCATTGATACATTTCATCCTTATGAGCCACAATGTTAACTTCATAATCAAAATTTGTTTCATTAACTGAACATATATGAATACTCACCATGTTCCAAAAAAGTGGATTGAAAGCAATATTAGCAGCAGCAATCCAAAGATTGAGATCACTCCATATTACATCCATTGCTGGAATTTCAATCTGTGATTTAGAAAATGGTCATAAAATTAACAATGATGAAAATTTTCATAAGTTATATATATATGACTTAGTATTAAAAGTGGTATGATTGGCTTGACACCAGTAAAACTATCATCTAGACAACTCAGTTTCTTCCATCTACATGTACATGCCAAGCATGCAGTGACACCCTGGGTACCAATATAAAATGGTTGCTATGGAGAAACAACTTTAAAAAGCTAAGC
This sequence comes from Unio delphinus, assembly GCA_029339505.1. Taxonomy (NCBI): domain Eukaryota; kingdom Metazoa; phylum Mollusca; class Bivalvia; order Unionida; family Unionidae; genus Unio; species Unio delphinus. The sequence goes on from JAQISU010000011.1 coordinate 1,043,563, forward strand.
AATCATGCACATAGAATAATGACAGAACAAACCAAAACAAATAATACATACATACATTACATATACAGTGGAGCCTCGTTAATATGGACTCTGTTTATCTGGAAACCTCGCTATCCAGACATAATTCAACGGGAACAGAATTCCTAAATGTTAATTTGCTCTGCTAATCCAGAAATCCGCGTTCCGGATCCGGAAATCAAAATTGGGAACCAAAGTATAAAATTACATTAAAACTTGTCTTGATAATCCGGAAATAATCTGTCCAAAAATAGGAAAATTCGAAAAATCATATATGAAAATACATTCCGCAGAATAATACATGTACATAAAACACAATAGTGAAGCCCTTGAGAATATATGACCACTATCAATAACTAAGTAGCGTAACCATATTGTAACCATTGATTGTGTAAACAATGTTTTAGCAAGTTGACGACAATGGTGGTAATAGTTATATAAACACACTGGGATCAAATCATCCATGCTTTTTGATATAACATATTATAAATAGATTAAAAGTGTCATTAAGCCTCTTTGTTGTTTACCAATTGTATGTAACAAAATCAGTTTACTGATGGCTGTAAAAACAAACTTGACTGATTTAAGGTGTGAACAGTATAGGGCTTCATTTCCGAATAAAAAAACATTCTTGGCCATAAATCGTGACTAAATATTGAGCTCCACGTTGAATACACGTGTCCATTATGCTAAAATATCAAAATCACGGTAGCAGTGTTCAAATTACATACATAGGCTTCCATTCAATCAAGGACTGGTATTATGATGACCTTATTACGATCAAGCAGAACAACCCCACATGCTTTAAATAGCTACATAAAAAAAACACGAAAACATGTATTACTACGCTCAATTAAGATTTATATTTCTTAATGATGGAAACAAAATAACATAGCGAACAATCAAAATTTCAATTATAAGAGTTTAACGTTTTCTCTGCGTTTATCGTGGTATAAACTGTCAGTTGCCAACTCTCACAGCTTACATAATGCCCTTCGAGCGTTACTTGCAGTGTGAGTCGGCAACTGACAGTTTATTCCATGATAAGCGCAGAAAAACGTTAAACTCTTCATTGTAACAGCCATAAAATATGACATAAAAATGATTGCATTTTATTAGTTTACATTAACGCATTAAACTGCGAGATAACAGTTTGTATTTGTTGTACTTTTTACAGTACATTACATTTAAAGCTAGCATATACATGTACATATATATACGGTGTGATGATATTGTAAAATAAAAAAAAATGTGCATGATTCAATTATCCGTAAAACTCGTTAATCCAGACATATCCACTGGGAATGATTGTGTCCGGATTAACGAGGCTCCACTGTATATGTACATACGTACATGTATGTATGTATGTACATACATAAATACATACATACATAAATACATACATACACATAGGTCTCGGAAACGCTTAATTATGCGTACATGAAAATATGAATGCAAATATTTGGTCTGGGACACAGAAAATCACCAGTGTAGGACTCCTCCGTACACATGCAAATAGTTGGGCGGAAAATTCATAGATTTGCCAGCCCTGCTTCAACAACCTACTAAGTGAGAATATGTTAATTACTTTATCATTTTAGCTGTGCTGATATTTACAGTGACAGAATTCAGTGGTTAAAATAGCCCCCAGATGTGTCTGCTGTATTTATAAGAGTACATCAAAAGAACATGTAATAGCTGGGCGGCAAGTTCAAAGACTTCAACTAGCAGCTAAGGTGGGAAAATGTGCTGAAATTTACAATGACTGAATTCAGAGACAGATGGATCCAGAGATGTATGTGTGATTATTATAAGAGTACACTAAAAAGTTAGCTTGCATTAATGTGTTCATTTCTGATTGTAGCCAAATAAATAGTACATGCGACCTTGAAATCAAGACACATCAAGACTTGTACAAAATGTCATTTGCAAACTGAGATAAGTATTTTGGGGTTAAGTAGCAAACTCACAAAGATTTTAATGAGATTCAGAAGACTGCTGAAGTTTCTAGAACTGACAGTTTTTATGGAATAGTAGCCAAGTGTAAGAAAGTGTGTGATGCCTGGCTTACTGGCTTAGTGTTTGGAATACGACCATTCCATGGATTGACAAAAAACTCAGTCTCACCTTGAAGGACTAGTAAGAGTTACATCGCTTTCAGATTGTTCTGGGTATCTAAGGTCACCAATATTGGTGCAAAACACATAGCAAATTCAAATGACAACAAAATTTCTGCAATGCTTACTAACTGAAAAGCAGCAATTGTCACCAGAATATTATATTCAAAATAATATTAAGTTTGGACAAATGGGATATCACCCCTATGTTTCCATTACTTGAGATATGGCAGCCTAATTCTGTGTATGGCTTGAAAAGATGTAATGTTTATGCATCAGGCTATGGAAATGAAATACATTACTTTGGACTCTTCCTGGCATTTCAGCCGAAACTTGAATTTTAAACCAAGCCAACACGTGATCCAATGTTCACAGAAATTACATATTGTTGTGCAGAATTTCCAGATGTGTTGAATAGGCTGATATGGTTATACATGTTACTGTTATGAAGAATGTCGAAATTAGCCTCAAAGGCAACCAAAGATTCTTCTAATCTGCAAAGTTCAATATTGTCTAGGATGGGGCTGCAACTTTTGCTGGTGGGACTTGAATTTTTACCAAAATGGGAGTCATAAACTCCTAGTTTTAAAATCTTAGCAAGACCTCTGAACCCCATACTTCAGCAAAAAACGAGTATAGGATGGATTTCTAGCTATTCTAAGCAATTTACACATGGCAGACAATGAGAACAATCAAGTTGATACTTTATACAAGATCTATCCAATGATTGAAGAAAAAAAAACGAAGCATTTGCCGAGGTTTATTCACCAGATATTCGCCTGTAAAATCAGTTTGGTAGAACGTAGAAAAGTCAATGATGGCTTAATGAATAGAAAAATATTTCAGGAGTAAAACAAGCCATATTGTATGATAGGGTGCTTTAAAAGACAGAAATAGCAGAAGGAAATTGAGGGTCATAGGTGGAACCAAGTATTTCAAAGTTACATACCTTCTCTTTTATATAGCATGATAGAGAGTGTCCTATGTCAGAATGGGTCATGGGGGTAATATGAGGTACTTTTGTCACTCTGTATGATTTTTTCCTTATGATTATTTTTTTTTATTCGGACAATATCAAGCTCGCATCGAGCACCTGTGAAATGGAAGCTAAAGTTCTGGTGTAATCTTATAATAACCACGTCACCTGCATGGATGATTTTCTGCATCCTAGATCAAATATTTGCATCCTAATGCATGTAATTAAGTGTTTCTGCGACTTCTGGGGTTGATATCACAACATTAGTAGCCCAGCACAAATTGAGATCAGATTTATGTACCAAACCCATTGTTATAACCAATGTGAAAAATAGTTTTCGATGTTCAGATGTGATAGACTGCCTCTTCATCATGTGACTATCTACTTCAAGTCTTCCCCATGAATTCTCTGATCTGCATAATGATTTGTTTGATCTACTTACTATCAGATGCAATAACTCCTCATAAAAAAGTCTTAAATAGTCCACAGGTTCAGTATTCAGTATCTCTACATTTAATTTTGAATTACCAGTGAATGGGTTGGGGGGTGGGTTGACAGGCATGCCATCTTTTCATGTCATGTGAGCATGTACATCAGACTCCAGTTCCACATCAATTCCAGGCTCCAAATCACTCATGGGTATTTCCATCAACACTTCACCAGCTCAAATAATTTCATCCTCCTCAAATTCTTCAAAATCATTATAATCAGAAGCCAGTATTTCTTGCAAGATATCACCATGGTATTCAGCATCAACCGTTTTAATTTTTTCCAGGTACCACAACGTGCTCAAAAGCAAGTATTTGCAAAACAACTTCACTAAATGCATTGTAAAGTACAAAAAAAATGCTTGTTCCAGGTCTTTATAAACCAATCAAATATAGTTTTACAAGCAGTCAAGGCTTGTTGAAGTAATAGGATGTGTACATTGTTGCTTACCAAGAAAACGACTGAAGTCATGACTACGAGACATTAGTCTGAGTTTCCTCTGACCCTTGCCACCCCATTTTTTTTATATTTGGACATTCATGTTGGGGTGTAGGGTCACAGTGTATTCCCTATCAAGAAGTTGGAATTCGCCGACACCAGCTGGTGTTGGCATGGGGTAGCCGCTTAATTGCTGCCCCAGCAAACTTAACTGATCTTTCATCGAGAAATATACCAGACTGAAATCGATAAAGTACATAGTTGCTGAAATTTGGATGTAATTGACATGTAGGTTGCGAGATTTGTGCAGTCACGTGACTAAGAATACAAATGGCCAGATCCAGGTCAAATTTCAGCAACGATGTACTTTCATCTCGTCTATCAGCAGAATAAAGACATAACGAATGCTATGTTCACGACTTTTAGAAAATAAATCATATTCCTATTGATTTCAATCAGGTATATCTCGATGAAAGATCGTTTAAGTTTGCTGGGGCGGCAAGTAAATGGCTACCCCATGCCGACACCAGCTGGTGTCTGTGAATTCCAACTTTTCAAAAGGGAATGCGCTCTGACCCTACACCCCACCAACATGAATGTCCAAATATCAAAAAAAAGCTTTAGCAATATATGTGAATAATGCCATTGACAAAAAAGTGATTACATACGAGTATTAAAGAAAAGCGGTCATAAAAGAAAAACTGAACTTTTTTTCTTATTATCATTTTTTAACAACTGATACAGAAAATGTAACTAGTCTCAAAATCAGGGGCCAAAATTTTAAAAAATAAATACAGAAATGATTTGACATGCCATTTTTGCACAGATATTTGTATTTAGATCATTTAAATAATTGTCCATGTATAATTCTTGATAGTTACACTTACACCATAGGGCTATTTAAAATGCTTATTTTCTCGTTATTAATAAATCATTACTAATACGATTTATTAAGATTAAGCATTAAACTTGTGTAAAAATTGTATTAAACACTATTAATAATAAATATTTGTTTCTTTCAAAAATATTGCAAATTTCACAATATCCAGCCATGGTATTTATGATATTGTGTTTCTGTGTTTCTAATGCATTCCGGCGTTCCGGTGTTTCGATGCAGTAAACATTATACATCAGCATAACTTTTATAAATAATTCTTTAATAATCTTATCAATTTATCATTATGTTCAATTTCTCAAAATAATTATTTTATGATCATATGCAGGTCTTCACGGGGCGATAAGTTGCTATATGATTAATAAAGAACAAAATAAATCGGTACAAACAAGATGGAGGGTGTGGGAATACTGCATGATATACAAACACTATTATCGCAGTTATCTTGCATTGCTCATTAATCGCCGTCTGTATAAGTGTTTACCAGCTACAATCTCTTTCACAGTTTCTCTACAATAATCGAAGTATGTCATTCTTGACAGTGTAAATCAAAACATCAAACTATTAAGATTGACAGGGTTACGCACCAGCTGGCACTTTGACACCTGCTACAGCATACCTTGCTAAAGTCAAGCAAAGAATTTTCGTTGCAACAGCCTCTCAATTCTCTCGGTAACATAAATTACTGACTATATAAATAGAAGGACTTTACACCCATACGATTACATTTTAAACAATGCATCGCCCCATCATTTACTGATAACTTTCCAGCGTCTGCTTCGTTTGACTGGTTTGTATATATTTGGTTGTAGTTATCAGTGTCAATTTAAAACTCTGCCTAAGTACGGACCGAAACAGGCTGATTCGGACCACGGCTGATTCGGTCCAGACTTGTGTCCAAATTATGGGATGATTCAAACCAGATTTCTGGCTGATTCGGGTCAGATTTTTGACTGACTCGAACCATGTTAAATATTAATAAGTTTCGTCTGAGATTTAAATGTGAAACTTACATTTGTTTTAAGACACGATATTTATCGTTATTTCCCATGTACGTTGAGCAGATCTAATATGCATATAAGGAATCGATCAATAAATTGTATAAAGATTGGGGTGGGTGGGGGATCGCAAAACCTGATCCACGCAGCAACAATTATCATGCATATTGAGCTTACGTTATTTTTGTCCACACATACAGGGTCTGGGTAGGTTCATGCCTTTGTTAGATTCATGTATAATATACTTTGCTCTATACTAATTGTCACAAGATAGACCGAGTCGGGACTGGATTAGTGAAGACAAGGAACACAACTGCGTTAATAAGATGTTTATTTTATAAACGCAATTTTAAAAATCAACTCTGACACCAATATTTTACAAAATATAAGAAAAATCTATTTAAATAAATGTTCCTAACATGGAATTCTGAATTTCAGTAGCGTAATGACAAAAAAGAAGTATATGAATGAATTTACAAATATGAATATATATAAAAGGCTCGTATAACGAGATAGATGCAAATATGAAAAGAATGCGTCGTCAATATGACGAGACTAGAATGAAGATATTAAATAATTAATACGTCGTCCATATGACGAGACATATGCAATTGTGAACCCTAAATTCTGAAGTTCTCGTTCATGGAACGAGATTTGTGTAGAATGAACTTATGCAGGTGTCGTTCATATAACGAGACTGCAAAGAAGATATTAAATAAATAATACGTCGTCCATATGACGAGATATATGCAATTGTGAACCCTAAGTTCTGAAGTTCTCGTTCATGGGACGAGATTTGTGTAGAATGAAATTATGCAGGTGTCGTTCATATAACGAGACTGCAAAGAAGATATTTAAATAAATATTACGTCGTCCATATGACGAGATATATGCAGCATACGTAAGCACCATACACAGGCACCACACACGGGCATTACACGGTCAGCATAGACAAGCCCACACACGTAGTCACCACAACATGGCACCACTTCAGCACAACACGTCACCACACACGCAGTTACCACAACACTGCACCACTTCAGCACAACACGTCACCACACTACGTCACAACACTTCAGCACAATACGGCTCCACACCACTTCAGCACAAAACGGCACCACACCACTTCAGCACAAAACGGCACCACACCACTTCATCATACTTCTTCAGTACCACACCACTTCAGCACAAAACGGCACCACACCACTTCATCATACTTCTTCAGAACACACCACTTCAGCTAAAATTAAAACAACCGAACCGTGTAATACATATGACACGGTCAAGTATTCTCACACATATATGTAGCGCATGCACGCACATGAAATAATTATCCATGTACATTTAACGTTAAGCATGCAGCGTATAATTGAACTCAATTATGTTCAGATACAAAAAGAACTAATGAAACAAAATATAGTACTTCTGATAAAATGGCGCTGCCTAACCTATGTATTTATTCTATAGATTTTATAATAAATACTAGACGTCTAATATGTAAAACAATGAATTACATCATAATACAAATAGCAATGAGAACAAAATTAAATCTAGTGTTACCTCTTTTAGCTGATAGATTGCTCCGTTTAGGATGGAAGCGTTTCCGACAAGACTGGATCGTAATGTGATTTCTGTCTTATAATTTCGTCCTTATATACCCCTAGCTGTGACAGATATGCGCAGCTAGGTACTTTAAACTGCGTGCAATTTCGTACATGCAGCATGAGCTGAGTGTTCGCTCATTATGCCGAAATAACTAAAAAGCCGAAAAAATAATAAACTACCCTCGGTAAGGCTGTACGCAGTAACGAAATCAAGACTAGATTTTTGACCACATATATATATTGAACATAGTCGTATACAATTCCGTGACACTAATAGTACTAATAAAATTTATATCCTAAAGGATAAAGTAAGGCGCTGTACATTATTTGATTTAGTTTGAAAAAATAGCATACATCGAGATCATACGTGTATATCCTTCTAATTTTGTGGACCTCGCATGACGAATTATATTTTAATAATATTTGTTTTAAACAACATATGTTGATGTTTGAGCGAATTCACAGTATATCATTATCACTTACTGTCTGTTCTATGAAAGTCCTATATGTTCTATCAATTCCAAAAGTATCGAGTAATCCGAATTGATTTTTAAAAGTATTGCGAATCTTGGTCTTTATTGTACTGATGTATCCCCAGCACAGAAGAATCACTATGATATAATCCCAAAATGTCTTTAAATGAATTTCCAGTAATCCTATGACAGCCATTAATCGAAATATATTTTGAATGAATTCCCAGTATTTCTGTGTCAGTTATTATTCCAATAAATCTGAATTTTTCAAACATTCTAATTCCAACGAATGATTAAATTAAATAAACGGATCCTCTCGATGAATAACTTCCAAGACAAGCTTATACTACTATATTTGCCTTGTATTAACTTAGAGCTATGTGAGTGAATTTATGCACTATATATGAATAACTCATCATTAAAATGCAAAATTACGATATGTTGGCATGTAAAATAGTATTAAGTAAATTAAGCATACGAACTATAATTACGATGGTACTACACATGCTAAACGTATGAATACCACATTGGTTAAGGGCATAGGTCTTACCAATGACTGTATCTAACTGAACTATATTTCGATAGTTGAACTATGGGGACATTTGGATGATGTGTGCATTTAAAATATATCCAATAGTGAAAATGAAACATCTGGCATCCGTATATTTCACGTCAAACAATTCTTTTCATGTGTCACCCATTAAGGCAAATCATTACAGGAGCTTCGTTATATCAAATAAGGTCTGTCTATGAGTAGTGTTAAATATTCAATCAAAACAGGCATCCACCTCGACTTTCACTTATTTCTTGTCCAAATTTTGTACAGTATTTATAATGTCGAGTAAATGCCCAAAGGCAATACCGATTTGTACCCCAACCCACATCCCCAATTATGTACCACAATAAAGGCCTTATTTGGATCCCGTGTTGGTTTCTTCACAAATCTGGACGCGAGAATCGTTTTTATCAAGTATTTTTCACTATCACTAACATATTCACACAAGTCTGCATAAAAGAACATCAACTTGGTTCGTATGTTTCCAGAGTTTTTCATTTGGTGTTTATTATAAAACTGGTTTGTAAACCATTCTTGTGTGAGCGCGTATTTAAAGTTGAGCGTGGTATCTATGGCAGCATTACGATTCTGAACGTAGAGATGTAATTTCTTTTTCCGTATTATAGCTTTCATTGATACGAACTGTATAAGTTTTCCAAAATCATTAATGTTCTGAATGTGAGAATTGCGTCTTCGTGTAAATTCTGTCGCATAGGGAAAACATTTGTGACTGAACTAGTTTAAATACAACTTTTCGATACAGTATGCTTCAAAACTCAGTAATGTCAGTATATTATAATTATCGCGGCAAAACGGGACTTTCGTTTAATTTTTTATACGCATTTGTTACAGATGTTAGACATTAAATACGTTAATATCTTATAGCACAATTTCCTTTTCAACATTTTTGATAGGTTTACATTGAAAAACAACGAACAACATATGTAAAGTGCATTCATTAACGTTGATCATCATATATAAAACTGCAGTCGAACTTGCCATACCTGTATTGGCTTTGTTTATGAAAGATATTCACTGTATCGTCTCATGTTTGATAATTGTAACTCATATACTGATAATGACATACATGTCCTTATAAGGTTACGTTTGGAATTTTATACCATGGCAGTCAGTATTGACAAAATGTTGCTATGAATCTGATCCTACTTATCCAACATCAATTTGAAAATAAATATTTCAGTAACAATAATATGAATAATAGATTGTGATATATATATATATATATATATATATATATATATATATATATATATATATATATATATATATATATATATATATATAGTATACCATAGGTAAGTTAGGTAAACATCATGATAATATAGTGTTGTTCCCCCATGGTATGTTAATCTGGGTCAGCTGCCATATGCTGTTTTATTTACATTAATGTGATTGGATTGATCATGATGTTTTGTAGGAATATATTGAGGGAGAAATCAGAGAAACTTTACAATTTGCAACTATGCAGTAATAACATCTGTTTTAATATATACCGATAAGAACATTGAATAACACTATAATACAGCATTCCAGGCTACAATAACAGTTAAACTTTCTTGAAATAAGTAATATTTAAATAATAATAATAATAATAATAATAATAATAATAATAATAATTTTATATATTTATATTTCTTTACCCACATTGCAGTTAAAATTAGTATGAAGTTAGTTAAGTTATGTTTTTAATTTGTAATGCTATTCATGCATTCAACTTGAATTACATTTGTGTATTCAATTTAATCAATGAATCCTTTTTTTTATCTTGTGGAAATATTCTGCCAGTGCAATGGTGGGCATTTCCTCTCATAGGTAACTTGCAATTTGTGTTTATTATGGTACGTGCATGCTGCCTTACCTAAGATAGGCAACTACAGCGATAATATAGAGTTGTTCCTGTTACGTATATGTGATATAAGTCATTTATATTTATTTTTATTGTTTGTTTGTTAGATTTAAATTTGGCATTTTAAGTTTTAAGATTCGTTCATTGAAGGGGGGTGGGGGTGACCTGTACTTTACAGAGTAAACACCAGGTGTTGACCTCATTTCTGACCTGGTTTCAGAGTTGTAAACAAGCTTTTAAAATGATTGGTTGGTTCCAAGGACAAAATGGAGTTTTGTATAAACATCTTTCTATTTTAGTTGGGTCATACGCTGTTACATGATTTCTTGAACGTAAAATTGTTTTGATTCTAGAAGATTGTGACCCCTTTCTTGTTTACGTAAAAACAGGTATATAAACTATGTTTTGGAGCTAGTTATTCAGTAGAAGTTGGGCTTTTAGAATATTAAGTTGTGTCTTTTTGAGTTATTATAAATTACCTTGTACTGGAAATTATGTCAGTTCGTTTGGATCAAGAGAAATTATTTTGTTATTTATCTGGAAAAGAATTGTGCTCATAGAAATTTTATTATCAAGAACTGACTTCATCAAGTGACATCGTCTTCCATATTGGATACTTCGCTGGAATTCGAACTTAGAATTATTTGGACATTTTGTTACCAGGACTTTTGCAATTTCTCTAGTGGATAATATTTTGAATTATTTTTGGATTAATTTTGGAATTGATTCTTAAAACCATAAGTTTATTTTTCTTTTCTGAAAAATATTTGTACTCAATAAATTGTTTATTAAGTTTTACAAGCTTGTTATTTTCACTCTTTCTATGTTACTGTTTATTCGAGCCTAAGCACATAACATTCCCCATTGGTTGGTTAATTTGGGTCAACCACATGATGCTGTTTTATTTACATTTACATGCTTTGAATAACAGATTTTTTTATGTACTAATAATAACATTAAGTACCGCTATAATAGAGCATTGCAAGCTATACTGTGCTTTAGTAAAGAACTTTTCAGTTTGCTTAAGTTTTTATGAAATTCTTAGCACTTTATTTCCTCTTTATATCGTCAGTGATGTCTATAACTAGTCCCATAATATATGATGCATCCATTGATATTGGTGCTTTTTAGATCGCCAACAGTGTTTTACATGATAGGACACGTTTATAGCATGAGAGTTAAAGTTAGAGAACCTTGGTTATTTTACTAGTTTATTATGAGCCACTGTATTGCAGTACCATAATAACAACACATCATTTGATTAAATCATATCGTAGATCTGGGAAACAGTAAACTGCATAAAGTATGTACCGTTCACTTTCATTAAAGCAAAAAGTTTGTTACATTAAGTTAATTATTTAGGTCTTTAAGAGCAATTGGTAATGCAAAATTTAGCACTGGAAAAGAAAGAAAGATGATAAATCCTTAAAAAATGGTGGTAAACTACTTCCTTTTTGGAAAAAAGAAGAATCATAGAATCACAAAGTATAATTTTTGAAAAAGTAATTAATATGCATAAATGACTGACTCCTCCCTCCTCCCCCCACATCACAATGTTTCTCTTAATCAACTGTGTCATATTTGTCATTAGGAATAGGGCACAGAAGTCTGTATAAAAATTGTTCACTTTCTCCAAATGAGAATCATTTTGCAGAATGATAAATTGTTTAAAAATTGTTCTCTTTCTCGAAGTGAAAATCACTTTGCAGAATGATAAATTCTGGGGCTGATGGTAGAGAACTTTTAGAAGGGCACTAAATGATACCACAAATTCAATATTTTATTTACATGATAGGGATTAATATGAAGTTCATCATTCTCTGTGAAACTCTGATATTTATGATCACTGTACTGATAAATTATCTCCTCAAACTTTGTTTCAAAATATTAGTTATTTAATGGAAACAACAATCTTCATAATTGTCCTTTAGATTTTGTATTGTTCATCAAAGATACAGTGGAAGATATTCTGAGACAGTCTTTCTATCACTGACTTGAGATATAAAAACATAAACCTCAATTCATTGAAAATGTAAATGTAAGCATAGAATATCTTGTTAAAAGGTGATTCACTAACATTTAAAGTCATTATGTTGCATTTTCAAAAAAGGTTATTTGTCAGTTGGAACAATTCATTAGGAAAAGCATATTTACTGTATTGGAAATTATTATAATATTGGTTGTATGTTCACCTTTAAATATTAGACAGATTTATTGTACTGTTCTTATACTTCATAGTTCATGTACCTACTGTGTATAATATTTTTTCAGATAAAAGACGCTAATATGTCAATGAAGAAAGCCTCCAAATTATCCAAGTCAACAACTTCACAGAAGGTCAACTCTAGAAATGATAAGAAATCTTCAACGAAAGTATTGGACAAGTTAAATTCTCTTGACGTAGGTGAAGATGGTAGGTTTTCAAGGCAGTTAATTTATTTTGTTTTAAGTTTCAGTTTTAAAAAGTGTTAGACTCTGGTCTTAAACTAAAAAGTAGCAAAACCAAGTTTTGTAAAACTTAAGAAATAATTTAATTTGCAGAGTTATAAAATGAATATTTAACCCTTTGAACCCGACAGGCTGGTTTACCGGCCTATTCTAACGGTGTATATACCCGAAAGGCCGGTATACCGGCCTCGCTATCTACCGTCATAACCCGACAGGCCGGTATACTGGCCTGTGTTATGTTATTTGCTAGATTCGCTATAGTATTGTCAAAATTTGCCGGGGAGGCTCGGGTTAGGGTGCCGAAATATGGGGGAGATTAGGGTTCAAAGGGTTAAGAGGAACTTACAAATTAAATTCAAAATAATCCTTAAAAGTCTATCACAAGTCCAAAAAACAGATTGTTCCAAATGAAGTCAAGGTATTAAATGTGCTAATGTACCAATAGCCTTGAAGGTACTGAAATTCCAACAGCCTTGATGTATCACAATGGCATAGTCCTAAACGTCTTTGAATGAATTTACAATAATTCAAGAATCATGTTAGTCCAAATATACATCTGGAAACTGATATTAAAACAAGAAAATACTAAGAAACAGGAATACAAATAATTGTTCAATTCTCTCTTTATATATATCGCCACTACTCTATTATGACTGTTGCAATTCACCCATGTGACTTATTTCACAAAAATGATTTGTGTGATTTTTACAACCCACTTGACTTGTGTTGTCAAGCATCCAATCAGAAAATTACACTGAACTTGTTAACAGGTGAGTTTAAACTAGCAAACACCCATTTATATGAGTTTAAACTAGCAAACACCCATTTATAGCTCTATTTAAAATTAGAATCTACCATCATGGATCAAAGGTCAGCACTCACAATTCATATATGCATAACATCTCACCTCATAAAGAAAACGAAAGACTTATACAATAAAGCTTTCTTTTACATATTAGTCAAGCATACATATATGATAATAAAAGTACATGGAAGACACAAAATATATACAAAGAAAACCAATAGATTACATTTATACAGTATTACAAGTCATGTGAAAATGTAATCAATTTTTTTCCCCCTTGATATGCTAATGTCAAACAAATTCCACCTCAGCAACCTCTGATTTTTGTTTTTCATTTTGTTAATGAAAGAAAGTGATTGTGAACACTGAATACAATAATCAAAAAAGGAGCTGAATTAATATTAATAATTGATATCAATTTCAAAGTTGTGAAGCTTATATTAAAGCCGAACATTACTTCTTCATTGTACAATAATTTCTTTGGTGTTTGTTCAGTGTTTAGAAAAATAGCACATTTTATGATTCTTGAGTTATTAATCCAACAACCTGTACATCACTTACATCAGGAGTAAGTTGTACAGTAGTACAGTACAGTTGTTTTGTACAGTAGTATACCTTATCTGCTTTGTAATTAATATTGTCATATTTTGTCAGTTTTAATGTTTCATTTTAGTGATAGAAACTTGCATAATTATCATGTGAATCAATAGATCAGTAAGTTTCTGTTTGGATATTCAATGTCATCTTTTAATGCAAAGAGTATTCTGCTATGTCAAATAAATCTTATTAAAAGAAGAATAATCTAAAATTGCGATCTGGTGATTTTAATCAGATTAAGAAACAGAATTTTACGTAAATAGTTTGATTGCTGGTACACAGTCTATACATCAGGCTTGTGACATGTACATAGTTTGATTTCTGGTACACAGTCTATACATCAGGCTTGTGATGTGTAAATAGTTTGATTTCTGGTACAGTCCATCATCAGTCTATCATCAGGCTTGTGATGATCAGTCTTCTGTAGGACTTTGAAATGGATATGGTTTGTAATATGAACTGAATGAGCTTCATAGAGACTTCAGTATTTCCTATATTTGCCTTATATTTTAAAATTCCCTTCTATGCCCCTATACTTTTGGGGATGTCTTTCTTAGATTGTATTTTTTGGGGGTGGATGGGCGTGATTTGAAATTCTGGAATATTTTTCTATTATTTGATATTTGTCCAATATTAGCTTGTATATTGTGTCAAAAACAATGAATAAACTGATGCTTTCATCATGTTTTGCAAGGTACTTCCCTGTAGGTGTGTGACAAAAAACTGAGCTGGCACTTATTTTTGCAATGTTTTGTATTCTGCAATTTGCTGCTCTGAATCTAACCAAAATACAGACATGTCTATCATGGAGCATGTTTATGTAGTACATACATGTATATTTTTTATCTAGTTTGTTGTTTGTTTTCTCTAACATTATTGGCTATATGATGAAATAGGAGCTAAGAGCCTTTTTTTGGGACATGCTGAGGTGGCCAACCTGGGCTGGCCTGGATGAGTATTGAGTCCACAGACCTTGAACTATTAGTCTGGTGCTTTACCAACTGACTTACACCATATTCTGTCAAACTCCATCATTTTCCTTTTGTAGCCAGTGTCAAGGTCAAGTCTTGCATATTATCATGTCGATGTGCAGACATAATACTGTGACTGTTTGCTATTTGCTGTGTATTGAAATCTTTTTGGAACAATGACATTCATTTAAATTCACATATTATTAGCAGATGGAACAAATTACTTTTTAAATGTGCCACTTATTGTAGTTATTAACAAAGCAGGGCAGAAACTCAATCAGTGGTCAGTGGAACTGACACATTCAGGATTGACCCAGTCTGATTTAGTGACAATTCTGGTCCTTATAAGACCTATCCATCATGCATGACACTTACCAGCATGTGCAGAAAATTCCTGAAGTAAGAGTCATATTAAAACAAATGAGAATGAAATGAGAGTTCTCTTTAACACAGCTTCACCATTATCTGATCTGGTAATGCTGTTTGCACTCCAGGAGAAGAAAAGTGTTGAATATGGTACTAATTATAAGAACTGACTCAGGGCAAGAGACTTTTCTCTCTCAAGTGATTAGATCTTTAGGGACGTTAGGGAAGGTCTGCATTCCCAAAAATTCCTTTCCATTCTTGCCGGTGGAAGTCCTGATGATACTGTGTGGCAGACGTGTACATGGACGTCCTTTCAAATCTAGTGGCTAAAACCTGTTAATTAAAATAACAAGAGACATGTACATGGACGTCCTTTCAAATCTAGTGGCTAAAACCTATTAAGTAAAATAAGAATAGACATGTACATGGACATCCTTTCAAATCTAGTGGCTAAAACCTGTTAATTAAAATAACAAGAGACAGGTACATGGACATCCTTTCAAATCTAGTGGCTAAAACCTATTAAGTAAAATAACAAAAAGATCATAGATTGCTGTACTTTTTAAAAAGTATCCCTTTAACAAAAAAATATGTACGTTATTTCTTTTGCATCTTCAGTTGGTTATATTTCTCACTAATTATCTGCAAGAGATTAAAATTATGGGACAAGTGAAAAGGTAAGTGAAACTTCTTGTCCTATACATATGGATAACTTGTTTCATCCTTAAAAAATGTTATGTTTTACAATGTTTGGTCTTTTTAGATAATCGATGTTGTTTGAGCCCATCTGCAGGACACAGCCAAGCTCCCGTGAAAGTGCTGAATCTTCCAATCTGTGATGAACAAATTACCAAGTTGAGAATTTCACATAATAGCCTTATGAGTGTGAGTTTTGAATGGTTTTGTTGATAAATTTAATTAATATGTTTTGATCTTCTTCTGATAATCATATACTCATTGTTCCCTAGGTGGAAACAAAGTCATATGCACACCAGGGCCCGGGGACATGGAACGAATTGCCCATTGAAATTAGACACAAAGACACAGTGGTCCCTTTTAAGTGCTCTTAAGAATCACCTGTTTCGACTGCAGGGACAAACTTAGTGACCTAATCATGTTTTGTATCTTATATGTTTTCAGCATGTTTTTATGTTTTTCAATTTCATTGTTTTTGTCGTTTGTTGTTCTTAAGTGTAGTCATATCATTGTTGATGGTGTAAAGCGCTTAGAGCTTCGAAAGATTAGGCGCTATACAAAGTCCTCATTATTATTATTATTATTATTAACTTTGAGGGGGGCCCCGAGTGGCCGAGTGGTCTAAAGCGCTGTCCGTTA
Source organism: Unio delphinus (assembly GCA_029339505.1). Taxonomy (NCBI): domain Eukaryota; kingdom Metazoa; phylum Mollusca; class Bivalvia; order Unionida; family Unionidae; genus Unio; species Unio delphinus. The sequence goes on from JAQISU010000011.1 coordinate 1,060,516, forward strand.
CGGACCACTGCCATCTCAACTCTGTCTGCGAGTGTTCGAGTCTAAGATTCGGCAAATGTAGTTATGTGAAAAAGCTTGCCAGTAGCTTCTCGTGGGTCTGTGGTTCTTTCTGGGGTTTGTCCGGTTTCTTCCTCCACCATTAATACTGGCTGCCATGTATAGCCTATATTGTGCTGAAAAATGGCGTTAAACCATAAAAAACAAACAAACAAAACATAAACTTTGAGGGGCTTTTCAACATAGGAAACAATCATCACTTGTTGTATTAAGATGGTCAAATTAACCTAATTAACGAGCTCTTCCATCTTCACTGTGTTTAGACTTTTTTCAGGTGACTTCCTTATTGTATAGTTTGCCCATAATCAGTAGTACAATTGCTTGGAATCATTATATTTTACAGAAAAATATTTGTATTAGAGCCAGGTTCATTCATTTTCAGGAAATTGTTCACTCATACTATAAACAGTATTCAGTCTTTAAGAACAGTTCTACAATTGATTTTTATTAGTGAGACCTTATGAATATTTATGAGGTAATCTTGCTTTTGATTGACTGATGGATTTTTACTGTTCTAGAGACTGTGTTTGATAGGATTGTGATCAAACTTGGTAAATAGGTATGTCATCAGAATCATGGTTGAATTAGACTGTCAGTGAAATTAACACAATTTAAATGTGACCTTGCATCTAATCTTTTGATTGGATTTTCATCTGACTTGTTAGTCTTGTATCATCAAGATGCTGGATGAATTCGATTAATACAAAGACTGAATTGTAATCAGATCTTCACCATGTTTATAAAACATATATAATCATTGTCATAGAGAGGCTGTATAAGTTGGAGCTGTGCATAATAATGAGGTAAATTGCACCTGATTTGGTGAGCTTGCTACCACTCTAGCCTTAAGGACATCCAGTACCTATAACACTTAGTAAATGTATTTATGTAATCAAAAATCATGGATGACGTCAAGTATGAATAATGATATAATTTAAATAGGCGAAATGAATATAATATAAAGTTTATGAAGTGTTCTTTATACATGTTACATATGGAAAAATCATAGGTACATGTATATTAAACTAAATAACACTCTGGTAGTTTATTAATACAAATTTTTTCATGACAGTAAAGATCTAATGAGTTGGCTTTAAAGAAATTGTGGCTCCAAAGTTTCATATTTCAATTTCAAAATTATGGCAGTCCATCCTTGGCTTATTATGGAATGAATAATGTAAAAGACTGTATCTGCAATTTTTTCGTTTCCAGTTGCGCTTGGAATTGGAAAGCAGAAGGAAGTTTAATACTATAAGGGAGACACAGTACATCACTGTAAGAAAGAAAGCAAAGGATAATGCAAAAAGGTATATCTCATATAATTATTTACATAATTGACACAAGACCTACATTCATGAGTTGCCTTGATAGTTTCCATGGCATTATATGACATATTTTCCCATCCTCAACCTTGAACTTTAGTAATAACCCCAAAACTGTGTATTCATATTGTGGATGCATGTTAAAATATTTATCATATTTAACCTTTGAGTCCCTACAGCAGATCAGACAGATGATTATTGCATGGGCAACATATATATCAAGTTTGATCCCTACAATAGATCAGACAGATGATTATTACATGGGCAACATATATATTAAGTTTTGTCCCTTCAATAGATCAGACAGATGATTATTACATGGGCAACATATATATATTAAGTTTTGTCCCTCCAACAGATCAGACAGATGATTATTACATGGGCAACATATATATCAAGTTTGGTCCCTACAATAGATCAGACAGATGATTATTACATGGGCAACATATATATATATTAAGTTTTGTCCCTACAACAGATCAGACAGATGATTATTACATGGGCAACATATATATCACGTTTGGTCGCTACAACAGATCAGACAGATGATTATTGCATGGGCAACATATATATCAAGTTTGGTCCCTACAACAGATCAGCCAGATGATTATTACATGGGCAACATATATATTAAGTTTGGTGAATTTTCATCCAGTACATTGTTTAGTTTAGGAGTAGATATGGCTATGGATAGATGGATGGACCTACAGGTGGAGGGTATCACAAAGTGTTGGAATGAAAATGTAGCCTAACTGAAGGATGAAATATGAAGTAGTTATTTTGAGAGAGATATGTCGTATAGGAGACACATATGAATTGGGCATTGTTTATGACTCATTTGGTGTGTTCTTATTGTACTGTGACAATGAGAGATATGTTGTATAGGAGACACATGTGAATTGGGCATGATTTATGACTCATTTGGTGTGTGCTTATTGTACTGTGACAATGAGAGATATGTCATATAGGATACACTTACATATGAATTGGGCATTGTTTATGACTCATTTGGTGTGTTCTTATTGTACTGTGACAATGGGAGATATGTCATATAGGAGACACGTGAATCGGGCATTGTTATATTTTTGTGTGACTCATTTAGTGTGTGCTTATTGTACTGTGACATTGGGAGCTGTGTCATATAGGATACACTTACATGTGAATTGGGCATTGTTTATGATTCATTTGGTGTGTTCTTATTGTACTGTGACAATGAGAGATATGTCGTATAGGATACACTTACATGTGAATTGGGCATTGTTTATGACACATTTATGTGTGTTCTTATTGTACTGTGACCATGAGAGCTGTGTCGTATAGGATACACTTACATGTGAATTGGATTTCAGCTCATGAACTTTATTTATAATTTTTAAGTACACAGTATTGATAATATGTCACATGGGTCAAATTTTGTATACCGTGAAATAACTAAATTCTTTCTTTTACTATGACCTGTGCACATAGTTTATGTATACAACAGCTTATCTTATGATGGTAGTTTATGGTACACTGTGGTATATTGTGTATATGATTGTCTTATGTTTTAATATAAAGGTAAACTATTTTAATCACTGTCTTGTGGAATCAGTCTTTTAGCTGTTCAGTTATAATACGTGAGGAGTTTTTCATTAGAATTACAAAGTAATTATTGACTTTTCCGACTAAAACTTTGCGTGTCAATTCATTCAAAGATATTCTGGATTATATCATTATGATTCATCAAGACTATTGGCACATAATCACATTCAAGACCTGGAATTCATGTGGCATGGATAAAGTATAATTAAAATTGTTATACTATGTACCACCTCACAGGTACATAATCTTAATGTACCTTTACATATAGCCAGTATTCCATCTTTTTTATTTTAAGCAGACAGAAATTCTCTGATTACAATTGTTATGTAAGATGTTTGAATAAATGTCTTAAGATTTTCAGTTGTTATTCATCTTGTCTTTTTGCAGTCAAAGTGTTCAAGTTGTAAGACCTGCGCCAGGGGATGCCGAATTGAGAGTTATTAACATCTCCAGTATGCATATTTTGCTTTTACTTGTTCTTTTTGTCCTAATAATGTATCCTGTTTTTTTTTTACCAGTTGCTGAATTTTGTGTTACTTATTTATGGTAATACTATTAATGATCTGTCAACAGGAATAATTGTACACGAGTGTAAACATTTTCAGAAAATATGGTTGTTCACTTGACAAAACTGATAGGAAAATCTGTTTGCCCACAACATTTGTGGCTGTCCAATTAGAAATTTCTCTAAACAGTTCTATTGGAAATGATTTTTCAGAAGTAAATGAGATTTTTTTGCCAAAGATCTAATCAAATTATATATGTCCTTTGTCAGTAAATGATACAATAAATATAAATTATTTAATCAATCATAGGGCTGTCATATTTGCATAAAGCTGTACATGTGTACTTATCTGTTAAGAAACAAAATATTTCCTTTTAAATGTGATTTTATTGTTGCAGTAGACCAAAAAGATAAGACAGCTTTCTCGTACAAGAAAGTGAATGTGATAACAGAAATAATTTTTTTTATATCGATAATGTTAAAAAATAATGATATATGTCTCTAAGGCATTTAGGTATCTTGTTTTATCTCACTTTTCATGTGTCATGTTTTATCTCACTTTTCATGTGTCATGTTTTATCTCACTTTTAATGTGTCATGTTTTATCTCACTTTTCATGTGTCATGTTTTATCTCACTTTTCATGTGTCATGTTTTATCTCACTTTTCATGTGTCATGTATATTCATACCACATGACACAAATACATTCCACGTATATCAATGCATTAATTTTAGAACAGCAACAATGTTTTTTTTATTCAGGTGGTCACTCAGAGTGAGGGGTTGTATCATAACATATTAGAAAAAATGGCACCTGTAGATAAGACTTGTTTAGCTAACATTTTGCTATATAAGGCGTATTGTAATTTACTAGATGTCAACATGACAGTTCATAGTATGATTTTAAAGAGAAACCATGTCAGGGAATGAGGGATTTAACTCGGCATAGAGACTTTTGAAAATTTACCACCACCCCCTTGTGGTGAGAGGTCTCAGGCTGTGTTCACATTATTGACAATTTTTAGGTGACTTTAAAATTTCCCCCCACCCTATGGTGAGAGGTCTCAGGCTGTGTTCACATTATTGACAATTTTTCAGTGACTTGAAAATTCCCCCCCACCCCACCCTGTGGTGAGAGGTCTTAGTTTCTGTGTTCACATTATTGCCAATTTTTTTGTGACTTGAAAATTTCCCCCACTCTGTGGTGAGAGGTCTCAGGTTATTTGTTCATATTATTGCTAATTTTTCAGTGACTTGATAATGTTACTTCTTCTATTGTGAGAGGTCTCAGGTTATATGTAAACGTCATAGCTAATTTTTCAATGTCTTATGAAATTTTCTATTACACTATAGTGAGAGGTCTCAGGTTATGTGTAAACGTCAAGGATAATTTTTCAGTACACTTTTGGCTTTTAAATTCTCCATTGAAACAAAGTATCAGATTTTGTATGGTTAAACTAAAAACTATGACTAAGATCTAATAATTTTATTTTGCAGGATACAACGGTCCAAAATTAGACAAATATGGAAGAATAAATCCTCACAGCATTCTGGGAGAAGTGGAGGACTTCAAGAGGGAGGCCCTCAAGAGAGGAGAGTTTTCGGTAGAAAAAGAGAAAATAATTTGTCTTTTCTTGCTTTTATTTTAAAGATGGTGTGTGTTTAAAATAATTTGGGGTCTGGCTAGAGGTTTCCCAATCTGTTTTTTACATCAAATTTGTTTTTTGTAAACTAAATAAACATAAATGGTTTAGATTTCTTCTTGGCTTGATTTAGCTCAGTGGTAAAAAAGACAATTTTTGGCTTTGAACAGAAGTCAAATAAGAGTAATTTTTGTGTGGATACAAGGCAAGGTGCACCACAGCAATCTATAGTTACCCCTATTCCATTCATGCCTTTATGAAGTTCTCACAAATTTTACTTTTCTTCTAATTATGCATCATGTCATTTTTACCATTGCTAAATTTGTGTTATTTGTTCTCACTTCAGGGAACTATATACAGCCTGTTTTTCTCTTACTCCGTTTTCATTGTTTACCAATATTTATTATCTCATTTGTTAACTTCATAATGATTCAGTTGACACCATCAAAATTTCCTGCATGGTGAACATTAGTACTTACAGATCAATTCAGTTTTGGCTTGTTTTTGTTAGTTTAGTCAATAAAAGAACACTTTATTCATGCAGTGGTTACTCACTAGCTTGGGACATAGTGCAATTTTAAAAATTTTCCTGAATTATTAATTCGGTGTTAACATTTCCACTCACAGCTAGTTTATGCAACTTGATTGATTTTCACCTGTGTATGCCTTTGTTTTGTGTTTTTTTATTACAGGTGACAGGCTCAATGAGCAGTTTTGAGTGTAGTGATTATAATAGTTTCAAGTTGGCACTGGATAATTGCCCCACTTACTGTATGAGACAAGAAGGATGTTTTTATACAATGGATGGAAAATAGATTGGCAAACCAGTCCAACCAGACACCAGGCACAGCAACCGAACTTGTGTCTCACAGCACAGCCTGTGGGACCAGTTGTGAGACATGGTACTAAGGACCTGGTGGACCAGAGTGAATGCTTCAGTGGCCTAAGTGGTTAGAGCATTTGCCTCAGAAATGGGAGGTCGCAGGTTCAACCCCTGGTAGAGTCATACCAAAAACTTATAAAATGGTATTAGCAGCTGCCTCACTTGATGCTCAGCATTAGGAAGTTAATAATAGGACTGGTCGACCTGGTTTCAAGATAATGTGACTGCGTGGACAAAAGTCTGCTGGATATTACTATAAACTGCCACACTACAGACATAGTGATATGACTCAAATTGTTAAAGCTGCGTTAAAAATACACACTAACACATCTAATTAGTAATGGTGCTGTGATCTTTCCCATGTAATCATAGCCAGTACTGGACTTCATCCCAGGATGTCATATGGCCATGCTCAGATATGATCACCATCTACAATGATGTCACTAGTTATAGTAACTTTGCTAGTAACAGATCATATTTAGCCCCATCATACCAGTATAGATTGTAAGGTGGCATCAACTTCCTGAATTGGATACATTGATCACTTCTAAACAGTCAAGGCTTGTTGATATCAATGGCTTCTGGCAGTTGCAGCATCAGCCCAAGCTCTACCCCATATGCAGTGCCTCCCTGGCAGTTATGTCAGTGCCCACTGATTCATGATGCCTTCACTGAATGAAAACAGACAAATCCATTACTGGTCCTGGCTTTACCACAACCTTATGTCAGCTATCAAGACAGCCCAGTTCAAGGATGATGAAGGATAATTGAAAGAATGTCTGGTGATAATTGTATTCCACATTCCCACTCAAGCTGATTCAAAGACACCTTCTGCCAGACCCAATGCATGTAATGAGACCTAGTACCGGTCCTGTTGAAGTATAAAGGTCTAGCACTTGTAAGTTCCATCACAGGTTCCAAAAACCTAGAACCAGTCCTAGACAATAGGCTATTGAACATCTCCAGATAACCATGCTGCAACACTGACATGCTTCCAGGCTTTATTCACCATCCTGCACAACTTGTTTTATCGACTCAGCTGCACCCATCACAGGAATGCTTCATATTGTCTGCTTGCAGAGGTTCATGTGCATGAGTACCATCTTCCTTTTCAATCTGAAAATGTCCAGAAGATACTCAGACATCCACAAATCATAAATGTGATTATCTGATCTCTGCCTACTAGTCACATATGACCATTCACCGTCCCTAAATCCATTGACCTCTTAGTTGAGAAAGACCTTCTGTTAGTCGAGCAAAGTATGAGTGTCAGCTTGTCATTTCGCACTGGTGAATTCCATGTAATTTTAGCTTGGCTTTCATTAGAGTCATTGCAGGCCTGGGACAGCAAGACCTTCCTGTCTGTATGGACTGAAGTGTAAAAACTGCTTGGAAACTGCTTGTGATGATAGGATCCTGGTATGAACTAGTTTCCAAATCTATTTTCAGTATCCTGAACATAGCTTTACTGTTCCATTGAGAACCCCAGTGCCTTATCTTTGGAGGTCAGTCTTTCATTTGCTAAGAGAGTATCTCAGCACTCATGTTCATTGCCATTACTGCATCTGTTAAGTTTCAGGTTATGGAAGGAACTGCTTTTCCATCCACACACACAATCGTGAAAAACCATCAAAAAGCCATCGGTAGTTTACTTGTCAACAAACCAACAGAGGTCTAACAACTCGAAGCTCTTTCTTCTCAAGATGAGAACCCAGTTTCCACTAGCAAACAATGCAAACAAATGGTAAGGGCCATTTATGTTGCAGCTTCCATGCATCAGCTTTTAGTGAGAATCATGCCATGATTTCATTGCTCTTTCTGACTTCTGGTGGGAGGAGGTGTTTCATACTTTCCACAGAATGGATGCAATTCAAATTGCAAACTCACTGGGATTTAACTCCAGGCCTATTCCAGGCAGAACGGATTCAAGCAGAAAGACCCTGCCTACTTCTCGTATGCTCAACAATAACTGAACCAGGAAATTCAATGCAATGCTTGGATCATATCAGACGAGCCATCAGAAAAAGCTCTCCTCAGAGAATGTGGTGGACAGGATCACCTGATTAACAAGGCTCATGACTCTGAAAATATATGAAAGCAAGTGGAGATTTTCTTCCAGAGATACAAGCAAAACTACATTGCCCTCTTAAAACCTTGAGTACCACAGGTAGCAAACTTTCTCATTTGGCAGTTCTGATTGAGGAATCTTCTCACATCATTGTTTCAGCCAGGACATTTGTGCAGAATAGAGACCAAGTCATTCAAAAAGACAGATTTATTGTGCCAGTTGTGAAAGCTTTCTGCTTACCTTGGTTTCAGCAGTGAGCTACATGCCCTATCAGTCAACCCAAATTATCATAGTTTCAACATGATTATTGCTGCAATGTTGTATGTTGAACCGTTGTTCTGTGAGAGATGGCAGGCAACCAGGTCCTCTTGTGTTGAAAGGACATTTTCAAGTCTTTAGATTTTTTTTTAGCAACCCTCAAATCAATGTAAATTAGTACCCAAAAATAATAGTCAGAAGTATGTGATATTGTTTGATTGAAATCAGAATTTATTTGTATCCAAATACTGTCAAAATTGGAACGAATGATACTCTGGTCCTGCATTATCTGTGATCATATGATCATTAAAGCAAAAGTCCATTCTTGTTCAGTATTATGTGACAGATGTTAAAGTTGACCAATCCTGATAAATAAATGTAACTTATGTTTTTAAAAACGGATGGTTATGGAAATATTTTAGTTGAAATTTTCGAGAATTATAGTATCATTTGGTTCCTGTTTTCAGCATCAGAGTTACATTGGACTAGAATGTACTTTAATCAGCTGCACAGCATAGACTTAGTAATTAGTAATTTTACAAATGAAATTAAACCTAACAAATGCAGATTTAAATTACTGCAAATTAATTGACTTTAAAAGGAAACAGAGAATGCAGATGTACAAAGGATGATCAATGATAAATGAAAATAACTAAACTCCATTGCATTTGATGAATAGATTTTAAAATCTTGTTACCTGTATTTCTGGTTGCCACTAAATATCCATGGTTGAAAACTCTTGTACATGGTAATTTGGGATATTTACTCTGACAGAATTGTTTACTAACAAACCTTATTGATGTGATGAATTCATAACAATTAATTGTATCTGACATCACACATTTAATTTAACAAAATAAATAAATAAAATTTGCTGGACAACAGCATGAATGCATATGAAATAAAATGCAATGTAAACAGGACATAAATGAAATACAGAATGATTGCATCTGAAATAAAAATGCAATGTAAACAGGACACAAATGAAATACAGAATGATTGCATATGAAATAAAAATGCAATGTAAACAGGACACAAATGAAATACAGAATGATTGCATATGAAATAAAAATGCAATGTAAACAGGACACAAATGAAATACAGAATGATTGCCTATGAAATGCAGATACCTGTTTCAGGGTCCATAAACGTGGTCATACAGTACTTTAAAAAAAATGGTTTTACATTTTAAAAATTTGTTTGGTGTGGATATAAACTAAAGCAGGTCTCCTACATGCTGTATTTGTACTAAGGTAAAAGGCAGTAAGTTCATTGCCTTCAAATGCTTTAAGATAAGTATTATAGATAGACTAGAAATGATAGGCATTATAATGAAGATTTGATTTGTCTCTTAAATTATGTTGTAGGATCTGTTCCCTGTGAAACCAGTCAAAACTGTGAATAGTCATCCAAAGAAAGCCAAGCTAAGAATCCTGAGAGTATTGAACAGTAAAAACAGTCTTTTGACTTGGGAGAGAGAGATGAAACAACGGAGAAAACAGCTCTCACATCTGACAGGTACATTATTTAGAATTTGGAACGATCACAGTTCTTTAAGTGCCATTTAATCTAACAAAACTAAGTACCATTCAGTTTGTGTCAGATCAGGATGGATGTTTAAACAAAGGAGCTGATAACTGGTTGTGTATTTGTGAGCAACTACTATTACTATGTTACTGCAATGTCAGCCCATAGTTTAGTCAGAGGACAGCATTCATTTAGGTGAAAACTTACTAAATGTATTAAAGGATGAAATATTTTACTGCAAGGTAGTTAAGAATTGATAGATAATAATTTTTTTACACCAATCTCATGGTTCCATCCATCCATCTGTCCGTTGACACAGTCATAACTGACCAGCGCCGGATTAAGCACCGTGGAGGCCCATAGGCAGTCAAACTTTTGGGGCCCCAGACCCACGGTCACGGTCTCATGGGGGCCCCTGATGGGGCCCATAAAAGTCACAGGGCCCATAGGCAGTTGCCTACTCTGCCTAATGGGTAATCCGGGACTGTACCTGACTATTAAGCAACAGTTGGTGCATGGTAAAAAATAAATCAGGAAGGTAGTGATAGGACAGATGAAGGAGAAATGATAGGAAAGGCAGTTGTAAGTAAAAGAGTGTCCATGTTTCATCCCTTCATACTCAGACCAATCCAATTACTGTAGCGGCAATACGATAATGAACATCAAGTGTTACATAGAATTACTGAGAATTACTAGGTATTATAGTTCACTGTTCATTAGAATGTAATTTTGGAAAGTTCTTGCTTGTGAGATACCAACTCAGGAGCTTTTGAAATTATTTATTTTTAATTTGTTCCAGATCCTTTTTGTATGTGGGAAGCAGCTAAATTTGAAACAGTTTGTTTGTTCAGACATTCATTGAAACTTGTTCCTGTGGTTTACTTTGTTTGGCTTTATGCTAGGGTCAAGTGTTAGTCTACTGGTATGTCCACTAGATTGTTTGCAATCTTGTACAACAAGGTCAGATGGGCCTTGGTTCACCTGGATTCGAGTGATTCCCTCTAGCAATGATTCAGCATTGCAGTGATGCTGCTCGTTTTACAGTATCTATTTATCTAGCAGCTCTCTGACTGCTAGTATTACAGTATCTATTTATCTAGCAGCTCTCTGACTGCTAGTATTACAGTATCTATTTATCTAGCAGCTCTCTGACTGCTAGCAGCTCTCTGACTGCTAGTATTACAGTATCTATTTATCTAGCAGCTCTCTGACTGCTAGTATTACTGTATCTATTTATCTAGCAGCTCTCTGACTGCTAGCAGCTCTCTGACTGCTAGTATTACAGTATCTATTTATCTGGCAGCTCTCTGACTGCTAGTATTACAGTATCTATTTATCTGGCAGCTCTCTGACTGCTAGTATTACAGTATCTATTTATCTAGCAGCTCTCTGACTGCTAGTATTACAGTATCTATTTATCTAGCAGCTCTCTGACTGCTAGTATTACAGTATCTATTTATCTGGCAGCTCTCTGACTGCTAGTATTGCAGTATCTATTTATCTAGCAGCTCTCTGACTGCTAGTATTACAGTATCTATTTATCTAGCAGCTCTCTGACTGCTAGTATTACTGTATCTATTTATCTAGCAGCTGTCTGACTGCTAGCAGCTCTCTGACTGCTAGTATTACAGTATCTATTTATCTGGCAGCTCTCTGACTGCTAGTATTACAGTATCTATTTATCTAGCAGCTCTCTGACTGCTAGTATTACAGTATCTATTTATCTGGCAGCTCTCTGACTGCTAGTATTGCAGTATCTATTTATCTAGCAGCTCTCTGACTGCTAGTATTACAGTATCTATTTATCTAGCAGCTCTCTGACTGCTAGTATTACAGTATCTATTTATCTAGCAGCTCTCTGGCTGCTAGTTTTACAGTATCTATTTATCTAGCAGCTCTCTGAATGATCCATATCTTATTTATTAGGTCTTTATTATATGTGCTCTACATGGTACTCATGGGAAGGCGAGAAATATTCTGCACTGTTTACTTCCTTATTGCTGACTTGAAGGGTTGTGGTGCAGAAAACCAAGGTTCCATAGTAGTCAGACTTGAAGTGATCAAAATATTTACAGAGATGATTATTCTTGCAGGACCGCGATGAAAGTGAAACAGAAAATGAAACTTTCCATATCTCATTTTATTGATGCTGGTCCATTATGATCACGTCTTGTTATTAATGTGATATACAATTGTATATGCAATAGAAAATATTTGATGTAATATACAATTGTTCATGCAATAGGAAATATTTAATGTAATACACAATTATACATTTAATGCAATACACAGTTGTACATGCAATAGGAAATATTTTATGCAATACACAATTGTACATGCAATAGGAAATATTTAATGTTATACACAATTGTACATGCAATAGGAAATATTTAATGTAATACACAATTATACATTTAATGCAATACACAATTGTACATGCAATAATAAATATTTAATGTAATATACAATTGTACATGCAATAGGAAATATTTTATGCAATACACAATTGTACATGCAATAGGAAATATTTTATGTAATACACAATTGTACATGCAATAGGAAATATTTAATGTTATACACAATTGTACATGCAATAGGAAATATTTAATGTAATACACAATTGGACATGCAAAAGGAAATATTTATTGTAATAGACAATTGCAGATGCAAAAGGAAATATTGTAATACACAATTGTACATGCAATGGGAAATATTTAATGTAATACACAATTGTACATGCAATAGGAAATATTTATTGTAATACACAATTGTACATGCAATAGGAAATATTTAATGTAATACACAATTGCTCATGCAAAAGGAAATATTTATTGTAATACACAATTGTACATGCAATAGGAAATATTTAATGTAATACACAAGTGCACATGAATAGGAAATATTTAATGTAATACACAATTGTACATGCAATGGGAAATACTAAGTAAATTTCATGAAATCAACTCAAGTCTAACATACATTGTAATTAGTCAAATCTTTCATACCAGATATGTATTATGATTTCCCTACACTTATTAATATATCTCTTTTGTTTATATGCATGGCAATATATCTAATGAAATTGTATCTATCATACTGTACATGCATACATATACAGTAAATATGTATATAAATACAAACATCTATAAATATATCTCAATACCTGGATGCTGAAATCAGACCCCTGATATTAAAACCACTCCAGATATAAAACCACATTTTTTGTACACATCTCTTTCTAATAACTTTTACTTTACTCTCTTATAGGCTGCATCAATAGGGACGCAGGAAACATGATAATGACAAGGTCAGAAAATGCTTGCACAGTTCAGGAGAAAAAAGAACTGAACAGTTATAACCAAGATGCATACCCAGGTATCTTCTAGTCTGATTTTCAATATAACCAAGATACATACCCAGGTATCTTCTAGTCTGATTTTCAATATAACCAAGATACATACCCAGGTATCTTCTAGTCTGATTTTCAGTATAACCAAGATACATACCCAGGTATCTTCTAGTCTGATTTTCAATATAACCAAGATGCATACCCAGGTATCTTCTAGTCTGATTTTCAATATAACCAAGATGCATACCCAGGTATCTTCTAGTCTGATTTTCAATATAACCAAGATACATACCCAGGTATCTTCTAGTCTGATTTTCAATATAACCAGGATGCATACCCAGGTATCTTCTAGTCTGATTTTCAATATAACCAGGATGCATACCCAGGTATCTTCTAGTCTGATTTTCAATATAGCCAGGATGCATACCCAGGTATCTTCTAGTCTGATTTTCAATATAACCAGGATGCATACCCAGGTATCTTCTAGTCTGATTTTCAATATAACCAAGATACATACCCAGGTATCTTCTAGTCTGATTTTCAATATAACCAGTATGCATATCCTGTTTTTTATACAATATATACAATTATCTTTTAGTCTGATTTCTAATATAGCCAAGATGCATATATAATTAAATTTCAGTCTGGTTTATAATATATATAAGATGTATATACAATTAAATTTCAGACTGGTTTATAATATATATATATATATATATATAAGATGCATGGCCAGGTGTCTTCTTGTCAGAGCTGATAAATCTCTTTAATATTTGTTTTGCCAATTATAGCAAATTAAAAAGCAAGACTTGAGGAATTGCAATTTTATAATGCAGTTCACATTACCAGCAACAAACCAAATATCTTTTGAAGATTTCATTCCACTTGTGTTCAGCAAAGACCCCAGCAATATTTAAAATAATCATGAAGCATGATTTTTTTAAAATGTGATTGTTCTTATGTTTTGTTCTTCAATTGTTTCTTTTCTTTCTATTTTCAAAACACTGACGGGCCAAGTAGTCTAAAGCACTTGTCTTTACTGGTCATTGCTGTCTGACCTCTGTCTGCATGGGTTGGAGTCTTGGACTTTGCCAGTGTCTGAGAAATCTTGCCATTAGTTTCCTGTGTGTTGTTGGTTTTTACTGAGATTTACTTTGGTTATTCCCTCACTTATACCGGCTCCCATGTATAGCCTATCATGTGCTGAAAATGACATTAAACCCACAACAATGACAACAACAACAACATATCAAAACACTAACACTAATAATATGGATCTGGATAGAAATATAAGGCATTTATTATCTTTCTCACTAACAATTTAGATCTATTCACTTTAGTCAGATTGTGTTTCTTCGAGTTGATTACATGGAGAGGAAAATCAAAATAAGATCAAAGGCACTTTATTATTATTATTGATATTATTATTATTATAAATTATTATTATTATTATTATTATTATTATTATTATTATTATTATTAATTGCATTATGGTTAATCTCAGACATTGAAGTAACATGGAAAGAAATAATTTGGGGCTTGAATGTTTAACATAAAAAGGCCAAGTGGTTTGAAAATGTACTAGACCCTCAGAGAATTTTTCAAACATTACAGCATCATCATATTAATTGGTCCATATCCGTTGATGACTAATATTTTGTTGATTTGTTTTTAAAACAAGAAGAACATGCTGATTCTGTTAGATCATAGAAGGGAAGTTTTCAGATTTCAGTTTTGTTGAAGGCATGTGATTGAGTACATACATGCAAATTGTAATGATTTCACACTTTCCTGCTTGAAACATACACAATAACTAGTCAAACCTGACAAAACCTGTAACATAAATTAATAGTAAATAACTTATATTGCTCATGTAAACACTTGGTTTAATAATAATAATAATGATAATAATAATAATAATAATAGAAAATAATAATAATGATAATAATAATAATAATAATAATAATAATAATTAATAATAATAATAATAATAATAATAATAGAAAATAATAATCTTATTTCAAAGAGGATTACATATTATTTAGTTATGTAGCATTATCTGCCACGTGGTCTTCAAAGTATAAACAAGTTATGTAATAAAAAGTTGCACACACACTTGTATACCTCTATCTAGTTATGGTATTTAGTAATAATGCGTCAACTGTTAAATCCTGTAGAATTGGCTCTGAGAGTCTAAGTGGTCTAAGGCACTTACCGTTATGGATCACTGCTATCTCACCTCGTATGTGTGGGTTCAAGTCTTGGGTTCGGCCAATATGGGTATGTGAGAAATCGTGTCAGTGGTTCTTTCTAGGGTTTTCCTGGGTTCTTCCTCTACCATTTATACTGGCTGCCATGTATAGCATATCTTGTGCTGAAAAATTAAGTTAAACCCTACAACAACAACAACAACAACAACATCCTGTAGAGCAATCTATTACATGTAGTTCTTGTATATGATGTAATGAACCCATATATTGCATGCAGTTCTTATTTATGATGTAATGCCCAATCAACCCATTGATTACGTGTAGTTCTGATATATGATGTAATGCCCAATCAACCAATATATTACATGTAATTCTTATATATGATGTAATGCTCAATGAACCCATATAATACATGTTAGTTAGTTTTGCCCGTCACCCCTGCCGGGGTTTAGGCCACCCACAAAAGGTCACCAGAGGCTTCTGTCCTGTGCCATCGCCTCACGCTGACTCCAGGTGTGGCCTATCTTAGTGATGTCCGCCTCAAGGTCGTGTCACCAGGTGTTTCTTGGTCGTCCCCTTCTCTTGCTTTGAGGATTCCACCTCATTGCTTGTCTGGTAATGTTGGTTTGCGGCTTACATAGGGTGTGTCCTATCCAACCCCACCTTCTCTTCTTGATCTCATCCTCTACCGGAAGCTGGGAGGTTCTCTGCCACAGGTTGTTGTTGCTGATGGTGTCTGGCCAGCGAATCTGGAGAATTCTTCTTAGGCAGCTGTTGATGAAGGTCTGAACTCTCTTTACTGTGGACTTGGTGGTTCTCCAGGTCTCTGCTCCATACAGTAAGACTGACTTCACATTGGAGTTGAATAGTCTGATCTTGGTAGTCAAGGAAATTTGTTTGGAGCTCCAGATGTTCTTGAGCTGAATGAAAGCTGCTGTCGCTTTTCCGATCCTTGCCATGACATCTGCGTCTGTGCCACCCTACTGGTTGATAATGCTACCTAGGTATGTGAAGGACTCACCTTTTACAGGGGACTTCCCTGCAGTGTGACTGGGTTGTTACTGATATAATTGATCTTGAAGTTCTTGGTCTTGTCTTTGTGGATGTTGAGGCCAACCTTTGCAGATGTGGCTGCCAGTATGTCAGTCTTGTCCTGCATTTGCTGCTGACTGTGGGACAAGAGCACTAGGTCATCGGCAAAGTCCAGGTCCTCAAATCGACTCCACAATGTCCACAGGATCCCATTTCTCTGCCCATTGGTGGTCATTGTCATAATCCAGTCAATGATGAGAAGGAAGAGAAATGTTGACAGCAGGCAGCCTTGCCTGATGCCAGTCCACACTAGGAAGGTGTCTGTGTGCTGTCCTGCATGAATGACTCTGCAGGACATTCCGTTGTAAGTGTTCTTGAACAGGTTCACCAGCTTGGTTGGAATGCCATAGTGGCGAAGAAGTTTCCAGAGTGTCTCTCTGTCCATGCTGTCAAATGCCTTCTCATAATCGACAAAGCTGATGTAGAACGAAGAATTCCACTCCAATGATTGCTCGACTATGATGTGAAGAGAAGCTATTTGGTCTGTACACGATCTGGTCTGTCGGAATCCCGTTTGCTCATCTCGTAACTGGGGGTCGATGGCCTCCTTCATCCTCTCCAGGAGGACCCGGTTGAAGACCTTTCCTGGTATTGACAAGAATGTGATTCCTCCATAGTTAGAGCAGTTGCTGAGGTCACCTTTCTTTGGGATCTTGATGAGGTGTCCCTCCTTCCAGTCAGTTGGTATTTCTTCTTCCTCCCATATTTTCACAAAGAGAAGGTATAGCATTTCCACTGAAGTCTCTAGGTCTGCTCTGAGGGATTCTGCTGGTATGTCATAAGGTCCAGCAGCCTTGCCGTTCTTCAGCTGGGTGATGGCTTTCCTGATCTCATCTCTGGTGGTATTGTCACAGCTTATGGGGAGATCTGTGTTGGCGGGTGGATTTCTGGGGGATTTGGTGGTGCTGACCTGTTCAACAGTTCTTCAAAATGTTCTGCCCATCTATTCATTTGTGGTTCTGTACTTGGTATGGTCTTTCCCAGCTTGTCCTTTGCGGGTCTCTCTGTTTTGCTGTACTTGCCAGACAGCTTCTTGGTGATGTCATACAGCTTCTTCATGTTTCCACTTCAGGCCTCTTCTTCTGCCTCTGCTGCCAGTTCTTCATATATTACATGTAGTTCTGATATATGATGTAATGTCCAATAAACCCATATTTTACATTTGGTTCTGATATATTGTGTAATTTGGAATCAACCCATAGATTACATGTAGTTCTTATATATGATGTACCATCCAATCAACCCATAGATTACATGTAGTTCTGATATATGATGTAATGTCCAATTAACCCATAGATTACATGTAGTTCTGACATAGGATGTAATGTCCAATCAACCCATATATTTTATGTAATTCTTATATATGATGTACCGTCCAATCAACCCATAGGTTACATGTAGTTCTGATAAATAATATACCATCCAATCAACCCATAGATTACATGTAATTCTGATATATGATGTACCATCCAATCAAACAATAGATTACATGTAGTTCTGATATATGATGCAATGCCCAATCAACCCATAGATTACATGTAGTTCTGATATGATGTACCGTCCAATCAACCCATAGAATACATGTAGTTCTGATATATGATGTAATGTCCAATTAACCCATAGATTACATGTAGTTCTGATATATGATGTACCATTCAATCAACTCATAGAATACATGTAGTTCTGATAAATAATGTAACATCCTTTATCCCTTACGAAAATGGAAGAACAGGGAAATTAATGGCAAATCATTGATATTATAAATTTTAGTATCCTAACAGCAAATTGACAGGCCATATGCCTGAAGACTATTTCTTTGTTCAATCTGTTTATTTTATGTTATAGATGCTGGATTTTGGAGACTGGCTAGATGGTGTGGACCTAAGGAATATTGTATTGGGTAATACAGAATGTCCTATGTATCAAATTAACAGAGAAAGAAAACTCTCACCAGGTCAAAACGTCATCATTTGAAAAAGGTTATGGGGTCCACAAGTATCTTTAGCTGTTTTGCTTACACAGAGATTATTAAAACATTAGGCTCGTTTACCAGGAATTAATTTCTCATGCTTAAGTAACTACAGTATCTCCTTCAAGAATTATGTTTTGGACACAAGAAACATTTTTGCTTCCTGATACTCAATGCTTTTTTGGAAGTGCAGAAGGAGTTTTGCTGAAGATTGTCTTGTTTTTTTTCTTCAATCCATGATCATTAATTATTTGCTTTTGACTGGTTCCCAAGCTAATACAAATTAGTAAAATATGTTTGTCAGCCAAAGAAATTGATTGTTGTATGCTTATAGTGTCAAGAATTACACTCCATTCTGTACATAAGCTTGTGGTGCACTTTATTTAGTGTGAAATGAACTATAGCAATCTTTTATAATTATTTTCTAAAGACAATTTGTGTTTATCCAACAGGTGTCATAGCAGTGAAGTTATTGTACAAATGATTAAAACAAGGGGTTTATGGTACAGCGTATAATCACCCTGCATTAAGGCCAGTGAAGCCTGAAGTTGTAGACTGTGATCCAGTACTTGATGACAAATGGTTAAAACTAGGGGTCTATTTTGCACCATGTAATCACCCTGCATTAAGGCCAGTAAAGCCTGAAGTTGTAGACTGTGATCCAGTACTTGATGACAAATGGTTAAAACTAGGGGTCTATTTTGCACCATGTAATCACCCTGCATTAAGGCCAGTAAAGCCTGAAGTTGTAGACTGTGATCCTGTACTTGATGACAAATGGTTAAAACTAGGGGTCTATGATATAGCGTATAATCACCCTACATTAAGGCCAGTGAAGCCTGTGGGTGTAGACTGTGATCCAGTACTTGATAATTTACCAGCATTAATTGTAGTTTACTGATGCAAATTAAGTCCGCATGTGACAGAGTGGTCTAAAGCGCATGCCTTTACTAATCACTGCCATCTCACCTTAGTCGGTGTGTTTGGTCTTGGTCAATATGACTATGTAAGAAAGATTGCCAATAGTTTCCTGTGCATCCATGGTTCTTAACTGGTGATTTTCCCTGGTTCTTCCTTCACCAGTCAGACTAGCCTCCACGTGAAATGTGTACTGAAATATGGCATTAAACTGACAGTACCAACAACATTACTCTCCTCAAGTCACGTTTAGGAAGTATTTGTATTTGTCACAATTAAACTATTTGACGTATTGTTTCCAGATTCTCAAATCACAAGCTTTTTATTCTCATTTGATCAATGACCAATGATAGAAAATGTTAAGAAGAGTATAATAAATATTCAGCCGAAACAACTGTTACATTTATTTCCAAAGTACCAAACATGAAGTAAAAAATGCAGATTCCAGAGTTCGGACTAAATTTAAAAGGGGATTTAGTTATTCAAGCATGATTAATTCAATTATCAGTACAAAACACTCATGACAAGGGATGTTGATAAAGATCACATGTGCTTGTGTCATGATTTATTAATTTCTGCAATTGAAATTCGCTTTATTAGTGTATACTGAAATCAGTTGTTGAGTCAGACTATTGCATGGTTAATATGTAAAATTTCCATGTTTCCTAAAACAACTGTGTCCTGAACAGTGGACATGGTTATTTTAGTAGAAATGGAAATTGTTGAAAGCATTCTGTAGTTGGGCAATACAGTGACTAATTCACAGCATATGATTCTGAAGAAAAAAAATATCTACCAATTAGATAAATAAATCTTATCTTCAGGGTAAGTGCCTTTGATAATAATATAATTGCATTTCTTGAATAAACAAAATTTAGGTAAGGATATTTGTGACACCAGTTTTTTTTTTAATGACCCCACATTATGACCTGATTGGGAACCTTTTGACCAGACTTTTTTTCTGGGACAATGCTTAAGTGATTGAAACGCTTTACGTAGTCATACTCAGCGGCATAAGAGTGTTTTGTCTGGATAGTACAATACTTAAGTGCAACTCAAGTCATTTTACAATTATGATATTATCATTGAATCTGTGATGGGTATTTCAGGGAAGCGAAACTGGCTTTAAGCAAAATGTACTTTTTTTGCTCTTCATCTAACCGATTCATTCATGGACAAATTATGATTAACTATCATTTTTGTGTCAAAATCGCTAATGATCAGGCTATCCCCCCATAGAGATATTAAAATGGGATGAATATAAAATTTATATCCCACAGAGATATTAAAATGGGATGAATATAAAATTGATATATCCCATAGTGATATTAAAATGGGATGAAAATAAAAGTGTTATCCCCCATAAAGATAGTAAAATGGGATGAAAAAAAAAAATTGAAATCCCTCATATGAGATAGTAAAACATGGGATGAATATAAAATTGATATCCCCCATAGAGATATTAAAATGGGAATAATATAAAATTCATATCCCTCTTAGAGATATTAAAATGGGATGAATATAAAACTAATATCCCTTATAGAGATAGTAAACTGGAATGAATATGAAAGTGTTATCCCCCATAAGAGATAGTAAAATGGGATGATAATAAAATTGAAATCCCCCATAAGAGATAGTACAATGGGATGAAAATAAAATTGATATCCCCTGTAGAGATAGTAAAAAATGGGAAGAAAATAAAATTATACTTCATAGAGATATTAAAATGGGATGAAAATAAACATTCATTGGTTAGAGTGGGATACATACTGAAGATTCATTGGTTAGTGTGGGATATATACTGAAGATTCATTGGTTAGTGTGGGATACATACTGAAGATTCATTGGTTAGAGTGGGATACATACAAGATTCTTGGGTCAGTGGGATACATACTGAAGATTCATTGGTTAGTGTGGAATACATGCTGAAGATTCATTGGTTAGAGTGGGATACATACTGAAGATTCATTGGTTAGTGTGGAATACATACTGAAGATTCATTGGTTAGAGTGGGATACATACTGAAGATTCATTGGTTAGAGTGGGATACATACTGAAGATTTATTGGTTAGAGTGGGATACATACTGAAGATTCATTGGTTAGTGTAGGATACATAATGAAGATTCATTGGTTAGAGTGGGATACATACTGAAGATTCATTGGTTAGAGTGGGATACATAATGAAGATTCATTGGTTAGAGTGGGATACATACTGAAGATTCATTGGTTAGTGTGTGATACATACTGAAGATTCATTGGTTAGAGTGGGATACATAATGAAGATTCATTGGTTAGAGTGGGATACATACTGAAGATTCATGGGTCAGAGTGGGATACATACTGAAGATTCATTGGTTAGTGTGGGATATATACTGAAGATTCATTGGTTAGAGTGGGATATATACTGAAGATTCATTGGTTAGTGTGGGATATATACTGAAGATTCATTGGTTAGAGTGGGATACATACTGAAGATTCATTGGTTAGTGTGGGATATATACTGAAGATTCATTGGTTAGTGTGGGATACATACTGAAGATTCATTGGTTAGAGTGGGATACATACTGAAGATTCATTGGTTAGTGTGGGATACATACTGAAGATTCAATGGTTAGAGTGGGATACATACAAGATTCTTGGGTCAGTGGGAAACATACTGAAGATTCATTGGTTAGTGTGGAATACATACTGAAGATTCATTGGTTAGTGTGGGATACATACTGAAGATTCATTGGTTAGTGTGGGATACATACTGAAGATTCATTGGTTAGTGTGGGATATATACTGAAGATTCATTGGTTAGTGTGGAATACATACTGAAGATTCATTGGTTAGAGTGGGATACATACTGAAGATTCATTGGTTAGTGTGGAATACATACTGAAGATTCATTGGTTAGAGTGGGATACATACTGAAGATTCATTGGTTAGTGTGGAATACATACTGAAGATTCATTGGTTAGTGTGGAATACATACTGAAGATTCATTGGTTAGTGTGGAATACATACTGAAGATTCATTGGTTAGTGTGGGATACATACTGAAGATTCATTGGTTAGTGTGGAATACATACTGAAGATTCATTGGTTAGAGTGGGATACATACTGAAGATTCATTGGTTAGAGTGGGATACATACTGAAGATTCATTGGTTAGTGTGGGATACATACTGAAGATTCATTGGTTAGTGTGAGATACATAATGAAGATTCATTGGTTAGTGTGGGATACATACTGGAGATTCATTGGTTAGAGTGGGATACATACTGAAGATTCATTGGTTAGTGTGGGATACATGCTGAAGATTCATTGGTTAGTGTGGGATACATTTTGAAGATTCATTGGGTAGAGTGGGATACATACAAGATTTGTGGGTCAGTGTGATATATACTGAAGATTCATGGGTCAGAGTGGGATACATACTGAAAAGATTCATTGGTTAGAGTGGGATACATACTGAAGATTCATTGGTTAGTGTGGGATACATACTGAAGATTCATTGGTTAGTGTGGGATATATACTGAAGATTCATTGGTTAGTGTGGAATACATACTGAAGATTCATTGGTTAGAGTGGGATACATACTGAAGATTCATTGGTTAGTGTGGAATACATACTGAAGATTCATTGGTTAGAGTGGGATACATACTGAAGATTCATTGGTTAGTGTGGAATACATACTGAAGATTCATTGGTTAGTGTGGAATACATACTGAAGATTCATTGGTTAGTGTGGAATACATACTGAAGATTCATTGGTTAGTGTGGGATACATACTGAAGATTCATTGGTTAGTGTGGAATACATACTGAAGATTCATTGGTTAGAGTGGGATACATACTGAAGATTCATTGGTTAGAGTGGGATACATAATGAAGATTCATTGGTTAGAGTGGGATACATACTGAAGATTCATGGGTCAGAGTGGGATACATACTGAAGATTCATTGGTTAGTGTGGGATATATACTGAAGATTCATTGGTTAGAGTGGGATATATACTGAAGATTCATTGGTTAGTGTGGGATATATACTGAAGATTCATTGGTTAGAGTGGGATACATACTGAAGATTCATTGGTTAGTGTGGGATATATACTGAAGATTCATTGGTTAGTGTGGGATACATACTGAAGATTCATTGGTTAGAGTGGGATACATACTGAAGATTCATTGGTTAGTGTGGGATACATACTGAAGATTCAATGGTTAGAGTGGGATACATACAAGATTCTTGGGTCAGTGGGAAACATACTGAAGATTCATTGGTTAGTGTGGAATACATACTGAAGATTCATTGGTTAGTGTGGGATACATACTGAAGATTCATTGGTTAGTGTGGGATACATACTGAAGATTCATTGGTTAGTGTGGGATACATACTGAAGATTCATTGGTTAGTGTGGAATACATACTGAAGATTCATTGGTTAGAGTGGGATACATACTGAAGATTCATTGGTTAGTGTGGAATACATACTGAAGATTCATTGGTTAAAGTGGGATACATACTGAAGATTCATTGGTTAGTGTGGAATACATACTGAAGATTCATTGGTTAGTGTGGAATACATACTGAAGATTCATTGGTTAGTGTGGAATACATACTGAAGATTCATTGGTTAGTGTGGGATACATACTGAAGATTCATTGGTTAGTGTGGAATACATACTGAAGATTCATTGGTTAGAGTGGGATACATACTGAAGATTCATTGGTTAGAGTGGGATACATACTGAAGATTCATTGGTTAGTGTGGGATACATACTGAAGATTCATTGGTTAGTGTGAGATACATAATGAAGATTCATTGGTTAGTGTGGGATACATACTGGAGATTCATTGGTTAGAGTGGGATACATACTGAAGATTCATTGGTTAGTGTGGGATACATGCTGAAGATTCATTGGTTAGTGTGGGATACATTTTGAAGATTCATTGGTTAGTGTGGAATACATACTGAAGATTCATGGGTCAGAGTGGGATACATACTGAAGATTCATTGGTTAGTGTGGGATACATACTGAAGATTCATTGGTTAGAGTGGGATACATTTTGAAGATTCATTGGTTAGAGTGGGATACATACAAGATTTGTGGGTCAGTGGGATAAATACTGAAGATTCATGGATCAGAGTGGGAGATATACTGAAGATTCATTGGTTAGAGTGGGATACATACTGAAGATTCATTGGTTAGAGTGGGATACATGCTGAAGATTAATTGGTTAGTTAGTGTGAGATACATACTGAAGATTCATTGGTTAGTTAGTTTGTGAGATACATACTGAAGATTCATGGGTAAGAGTGGGATACATAATAAAAGATTTAATAAGCATAAAATAACAGAAAGTAGTTTTTGACTTGTCACAGACCTGTCACTGAATAAAGTCACTCTTAAACACATAGAATACTGACTTGACACTATGCAAACAAATCACTGTCACTGGCTGTTGTTTGGATTCACTGATTATATACTGATTATTCACTGTGACATTAACATGTTAGTGAAAAGAAAACTGCAAACTTATTTTCAACACTGTTTTATTTCTCCTGTATATTTTGGTACAGAAACACCTTGACAACGCGTGAGCATGGCTACCCAACTTTACCTTCAGTGAGTGGAGATGCTGCATATATTCAGGCAGAAAAAGGTGGGTTAGATAACTCTTGGTATTGTTTTCAGTAGATATTTTCATTTAAGTTAAATAAAATGTTTTTTGTTGTGAATACGTATATATTATTTATTCCTAGACAATAAGAGGATTGCATGAAATTCTGTGAGAGTTGTATCCAATGTGGTAATGACTCTTTGTTTTCCAAAAGTTGCCATTTTTAAAGTGCATTGAACACCTGCCATTCTTTTTTACAGAATAAATTATGTTTTGTTTAATATTTGAAAACTATGGATATCTTCCAGAATCTATCATTCTTGGTGAGATTCTATATCAATAACCACGACTTTTAAGTAATATACAAATATGAATGGTCATTGAAGTGACACTTGTAATTAAACTGGGATAGCAATAATACTTCTTTTAACAAATCACAATTTCCAGATTCCCTGCCACCTTAAATTAACAATACTGCACTGTGATGTCATATCAACAGATCATGTGTTGATGGTTCCAAATCCCCACCTTGCCACGCACTGGTGGTGGATCAAATTTGTTTCACCACAATAAACCAGGACCAGAAATATACCCAGTCACATGACAAGGTTTCACCACAATAAACCAGGACCACAAATATACCCAGTCATATGACAAGGTTTGAATTCTTATTAAATTAGTGGAATGTGTAACATGTTCTCTTTCACATGCCTTTGATAGACCATTAAACTTAAGACTTGCACTGTATTCCCTTAATTTGTGTATTGTGTGTATTTGTGTATTCCAGCATTATAATTCATATGATATAAAGTCCTTAAACATTACTTAGGACCAATTATCCCAGCTTAGTACCTTATGTATATTTTGTATTGTAATAATTGATACATTACCCGAGTTTTAGGATGGAAGGAGTAGTGTGTAAATAGGGGTTCTGGAGCCTTGTCAATTTAATGATGATGTATTGTTCCAGTTATTTACCTATTGTATTCTTTTATATTGTAATTATTGTTACATTGCCTGGGTCTTAGGTTGGAAGTCATGACAAACACCCACCTACCTACCACAAGCATGAAACTTGGATTTTGTGTTTTTCTAACTTGCTTGGGTTTACAAGTGTTGGAAAATTTCCATTTTGTTTATTTTTAGTTTCTATATTTAGTATTTTATTAATTTAGGTAATATTCAAACCAACTACACCTCCCAGTTTTGGAACAAACTTGAGAAGGAGAAATCAGGGACATCGCAGGGCACAATACACATTATGGACATCACTGTAAGCATGAAAAATGTTATATTACTCTTCTTCTCATTTTGACTAAGATTTTTATTAAGTTTCCTACACTTTATAAATGATTGAGAGCACCAGTCTGAAATGTAATTTAAAAGCATAATTATTCCAAATGTTATAAAAAAGAATAATGCATCAGGCTTGGCCAAGAATTAAGGAGAATTTTAAATTTAATACTCACCCCTATGGCTTATAAAAATACCATGTGTGCTTTCCTCAGCAGATCCAAAGTGACCAGTGTTGGTTCTACCCTAATCTTGCTTAAATTCATAGGACAGTGAGTAATATTCAAGGTAAAATACCCGTGCATATCGTGATTATGATGTCCATAGCCACAAGTAGTTTACGGCGGCGACATATGTTGGTTCCGTCGCTTGTCTGGAAAAAACACCTGTTCATCCTAGATAGCGTTGTACACATGCACAACACAAATAATCAAATATTTCTCAGGCATAACAAAAGGTTTTTTTTTAATTCTGTGACATAAGTCATTAAAATAAATGTGTGGAGAGAAACTTTCCATAAAACCATAAAATAAATACCTGATGCATTACTTTAAAATCCATAAATTTTGGACAGGTTGAAGAACAGATTCTTATCAGATTAACAATGTAAGATGCATGTTTGTGAGTGAATTGTTGTAGTATGACAAGATTAAAGAGATCACATGTTTTCTGCAACTCCAATTTATGACAGGTTGTCGTTTGCTAAATATTTCTATAGCTCCCATACATTTTGTGTTGACTATCTTTTGTTTCACATGACTGTGTTGCTGATTATTAAAATTGTATTTTAGAAAAAAATCTTTTTGCATTATTAAATAAAGTGCACTAGTCTTTTTTATATTCCATTCTCCTGGAGATCATATTTCTACCATACACCCATGCTGTGATTTCATGGTGATGATGTCTTAGCAAAAAGATCATTTTAAGTTGCATACTAAACATTGATTTTACAAGGTAGATTACCTTAAATCCGTGACTTTTGCATATCTAGCCAGAGACTCAACCGCATAAGGTTGATCGGTAGGTTGATTGGTTTTTAATGGTACATCAACATATGAAAGGTTACATCATGGCTGTTGGAAAAAAAGTGCCATGACCTGGGACACATTATGGCAGGTCTGGTCTGGGCATATTGGAACCCATACCTTTCTGGTCATAAGTTAGGAACATTAATCACTGGATAGCCAAAGATTCTAAACCAGCCACCTCAGATGTCAAAACACATGATCTGAGCTGTTTGTAGGACATATTCACCCTGTTTTGGGTTGTTTTCCTTTTAATTGTGTTTTTATATTGTTCTGCAAAATGACTGCACAATCATCTTTGTGTATTTGGTAGGGTCTAATGAATTTCAGAAGTCAGATGGTAGAACATAAATGATATATATATATGATAAGAAAAGAATAACACAATTTGGATATCTTTGGACTTTATGTCTTTACCTTGAGTGACTGACACTGATATTACACATTTGTGATATTATAAGAATAACACAATTTGGATACTGTCAGACTTTATATCTAAATATTGAGTGACATCATCCAATGGTATTACCGTACACATTTGTGATATAGAAAATGATTTTGTAAAACATCATCAGAATGATTTAATGCGATAAAGTAGTTTATAAGATTTGGAATTCACACACATTCAGAATTTGATCAAATAAAATACACAAAGGATAGTCCTTTCAGTTTTAAAACTTTGTTATTGGGCTATATTGAATAGGGTTAGAAAGCACGACCTTGTTTCTACATGACTTATAAAATTTTCATTTTATTTTAATTTTCTGACTTTTATCATTTCAGAAATTTAAAGATTTGGGTGTGTTTACCAAACCTATAAATAACATTTCATCCAAGAAAGAAAAAATGACACAGATTGAGAAGCGCCTGAGTGATTCAGCTGGCAAGCCTTTGGTTGATTTTGATAAATCTTCAGGAAATATGGGAGCCAAATGGTTTGTAGCATCAGTAATAATAATAATAATAATAATAATAATAATAATAATAATAATAATAATAATGATAATGAGGACTTTGTATAGAACCTAATCTCTAGAAGCTCTAAGCACTTTACAACATCTATAATGATATAACTACACTATAGAAAAACAAAAAACAAAAACCATGAAATTGGAAAACATAAAACATGCTGAAAACATTTAAGGTACAAAACATTATTAGGTCTCTAAGTTTGTTCCTGCAGTTGAAAAGGTGAGTTTTAAGAGCACTCTTAAAATGGATCACTATCTTTGTATCTAGTTTCAATGGGCAATTCATTCCATGCTGCTGGGCCATGGTATGCAAAATAACTGTCCATATGACTTTGTTTTCATAGTGGGAACAATGAGTATACGATTGGCAGAAGAGGAGTGCAAGTATCTTGCTGGTGTATACACATGGGTGAGGCCAGATAGGTATGTTGGACTGGAGTCTGTCAGTGAAACGTAGCACAGAGATTACATTGTTTGTTTCATTTTGTATCGAATGAATAGCCAGTGTAGGATACAGAGCAGTGGTGAGGTGTGCTCTGATCAAGGTACTCTAAAGATGATCCAAGCAGCTGTGTTTTGAACGTTTTGAAGTTTCTGGAGTAGATATTGTGATGAACCAGACAGTTGTTATTGTAGGGTTTAACGCCATTTTTTAGCACACGATATGCTATACATGGCGGCCAGTATTATTGGTGGAGGAAGAACCCTTGAAAACCCCTGGAAAGAACCACCGACCCACAAGAATCTACTGGCAAGCTTTCTCACATAACTACATTAGCTGAATCCTAGACTCAAACCCACGCAGATAGAGGTGAGATGGCAGTGATCCATAATGGAAAGTACTTTAGAATACTCGAGGCGCCTGAACCAGACAGAATTGAGTTACAATAGTCCAGCATTGAAAGTACTAATGAACACACAAGCGTTTTAGTGGCATCAGCTGAAAGATATTTGCGAATGGAACTGATGAGTCTCAGTTCAAGATATGCAGCCTTGCATATGTTCATGACATGTTGGTGCAATATGATAGTACTGTCTAGAGTAACACTGGTTTCAAACTGTGTGAATTTACTGTTGGTGTTGCTGATATTTATTGTCTGAGGTAAAGGATGTGAATGAGAAAGTCTTTGTGTTGTGATCTGAATGGCCTCAGTTTTATCATCATTCGTCTGCAGTTTGTTACATGTCATCCATGATTTCACATCAGAAATGCACCTTTCTACTCCATGGATGGTAGCATCAACTTCAGTTGGGTGGTTAGACTTGTATATTTGGGTGTCATCAGCGTACAATTGGTGAGACACTGGGTGATGATCTATGACAGTTGAGAGTGGCTGATTGTATAGAATGAAGAGAACAGGTCTGAGAACAGGTCCAATAACAGACCCCTGTGGAACACCACAACATAGATCAGTATATAATTTATCTCCAAGAATGTACTTATGAGAAAACGTTTACATACAAAATTGACTTGCAAGTCATATATTGTTGATTTATTTGTGATGTTTCATCGTGATTACAAAAAAATTCAGAAGATCTCTTTTTAAAAAAATATAAGTGGGTATGACTATGGTCTGTTGTGACGTTTGGATAATTAGCATATATTTTATTTCTGTATCGGTTTCCCTCATAATTATAGTGGAAGTTGTGAGGAAGTATCTACAGACAAAAATTACAAAGCAAGTGCTCCAGCTTTAGTCTTCATGGGTACACTCCTTCCATGGATGGGACCTGCTAAAGCCTCATTGGATACTGAAACTGCCATGGTAACAGCCTTGACCTTTGATGGATTTGTGGGAGAGCTCCTCACTCGAAGATTAGAAATGTTCAACAGTGGATCAACAGTGGTCCACTTTTATTTCAGGGTAATTTACTAGTTTTAGAATTTTATCTACAGCAATTGGTGAAAATATCAAGTTTCTTCATAACTTCTACATATGGGCTGAAGATCTTTTTAATGTGGAAAAAAAAATCAATTTGGGTCTTGTATTTCACTTATAAAATATAAATATAAATTATAAATCTCATTTGCTCTTAGAACTTTCTTTTAATTCTTTTAACCTTTAGGATATACATGATGTATATGTACCAATGTCAAAATAATGTAATCTACATGGTGTTGCTTTGACTGGTTTTAAATAATGAAATGGACATGGTGTTACTTTGGCTAATATCAAATAATGTAATGGACATGGTGTTACTTTGGCTGATATCAAATAATGAAATGGACATGGTGTTGCTTTGACTGATATCAAATAATGTAATGGATATGGTGTTGCTTTGACTGATATCAAATAATGTAATGGACCTGGTGTTACTTTGACTGATATCACATAATGTAATGGACATGGTGTTGCTTTGGCTGATATCAAATAATGTAATGGACATGGTGTTGCTTTGACTGGTTTTAAATAATGAAATTGACATGGTGTTACTTTGACTGGTTTCAAATAATATAATGGACATGGTGTTACTTTGACTGGTTTCAAATAATGAAATAGACATGGTGTTACTTTGGCTTGTTTCAAATAATGAAATGGACATGGTGTTGCTTTGACTGCTTTCAAATAATGTAATGGATATGGTGTTACTTTGGCTGATATCAAATAATGTAAGTCACATGGTGTTGCTATGATCTGTTTCAAATACCAGATTTTCTAGTCTATAAATCGATGTAGATTATAAATCTAATTCTCTAATGTTGCAAATTTTTCATCCTTCGTCCATATATTAGTCAATTAGGAGTATAAGAAGAGGCCAGGTCAATAACATGGGCTTCATATTTTACACTAGTAACTTCTGGTTTCATGACTATTATTGTTATTGTTGCATGATATTCCATAGTTGTGAAATTGCATCACTGATGCTAACATGCTTGTGATTTTACTCCTGTACAAGGCACTCCTATATTCTGTTATCAATTGACACAGCTGAATAAACAGTCCATGCTTGTTTTAATTATGATATTCACTGCAACAAGAGCCACATGGCTGTGGATGCTATGTACATGTTGATTAAAGGTCTAAAGTGTTAACCTCATTATTCCAGTTGAAACCAGTCTTGAGTGCAAGATTAGATCAACTCAGTGAAGCTAACACTAGAAAAATGAGGCTATTCATAGGGAAATGTGAAGAAAACAGAAAAGTTACAAACGAAAAATAAATAAAAAATACTTTTTATTATTCTTTAACATATCTGTGAAATGCAGTATCAAATTTACACAAATTAACAGTTTTATAATACATGTTATTTAACATGTCAATTATAATTGAAAGCAGATCGATACTGTACTACATTTTATTACCTGTAGTTGAACTGTTCCACATTCTAATTAAGCAAATAATGATTAAGAGTTCACTTAATTAAGCAAATAATGATTAAGAGTTCACTTAATTAAGCAAATAATGATTAAGAGTTTGCTTAATTAAGCAAATAATGATTAAGAGTTCACTTCATCGTCTCCAATATCAGAAAATCCCTCAAAGTCTTCGTCTTCTATATTGGAATGAAAAATGGCGGCTTTTGCAGGGCTCAGATCATTGGAAATGTTCTCATTATTTTCTTTCTTCATTTCATTCCACGACATGCAGCGCATTGTGTCATGATATATTTTTCTAATTTATTCTGATAAATTACACACCTTCATCTGATCTAACCCTTGGCCAATCCAATTTAGGTAAATTGCATAGCATTAGCAATAAAATAACTTAGGAAAATGTAAGTGTGTATGCATGCATGGGTCAACTCAAAAGAGAGTGATTGATTGGTTGATTCATTGACTGGCTAATTTGGAAATTGTCAGGTCACAAATTCAGTACGTGAATACCACTTAACAGTAGAAAGAAAAGGCCGTTTCATATTTTTATGGAAGACTTGATGATCATTTTTTAGCATCGGTTTAATATACGCCATACCTGTGGTTACGCTTAATTGATGCTAAAGAAATCAAGTGGCAACATGGAAGAGAAAATCTGGATGATTTCATAGCAAAAGCAAACAACTTCCATCCTTAAATAAAATTCACAGCAGAAGTCTCCAACTCAAACCACGTTATCCTCACCTAAACAACCAGACTGATTGAAAACAATTTACATTTACTCAAAACCAACTGATAATCACCAGTATCTTTTCCCACCTAGTTGTCATCCAGAACATTGCGTTTGAATATCCCTTATAACCAGGCACTGAGGATACCCAAAATCTGCTCCAATGCTGAAGCATTCCAATAGAGATCTGAAGAGTTAGCTGAACATTTGATGAACCAAGGCTATAGCAAAGACCTGACAGCACAGGCAACACAAATGGCTCCATGAACAAACCGCTACAACCCACTAAAAAATAGAGAAAGAAAAGGTCGATTGTATACCATTTATCCTTTCCTACCATACAACTAACCACAAAGCAGGTAAAATCCTACAGAAACACTGGCCCATCATGGGATCTTGTGACACACTAAAGTTATTCCTCGCAAACAAACCAGTAATAGCATACTGCAAACCAAAATAATCTGCGAGATATCCTAGTCATAGAGAGGATATCCCAAGCCAAGCCCACACTAGCAAATCTGATCCACGTGGTGATAAAAGTTGAAAAACATGTCAACATATGATAGATACCAGCAAACTCTCAAGCACAGCAGTGAGTGAGAAAACTAAATTTGCATAGTCCAAACAGAACATTCAAAACAGAATATAATTTATCTCATCACAAGTAAGATCTTTGGCCTTCAGAATGTTGGAGAATCTGTAAAGCTAAACAAATGAATCAATCTTCATAGAGTTGACTGGATGATAATTATTGTTGTTGTTGTTGTTGTTTAATGCCATTTTTCAGCACAAGGTAAGCTATACATGGCAGCTAGAATAAATGGTGGAGGAAGAACCCAGGAAAACCCCGGAAAGAACCACCAACCCACGAGAAGCTACTAGCAAGCTTTCTCACATGCCCACATTGGCCGAACCCAAAAGTTGAACCCACGCAGACAGAGATAAGATGGCAGTGATTCATAATGGTGAGTGCTTTAGACCACTTGGCCACTCAGGAAGTTGGACAAAAGTCAAGTTGCAAAACACTTTTCTTCCCCTGGAATGTAACACTAATTGCAATTGCTCACAACCCCAACTAGAGTTCTGAAAATGTGAATGAAAATGAATCTTAAAGTATATGCCAGCTTAGAACATTGAAACCAAGCGACCTAAATCAAGAAATTTGGACTTGAAAAAGTCAGCCATACACAAATAAAATCTTCTTTTTATTGTCAGTACATTTACATTTAAATATTTTTTTCTCTTCATTTTGCTCAATAGTCACTCGCCAATAATTAGTAATAAAACAATGAAATATCTGGGATATAATTTAAGGTTACAAGAATTGACATAAAAACGGATGGTGATATGGCTCATCCATTTGTAGGTCAATATAAATAGATACATTGCATCATCAGTCAAGCTGACGTCAACTAGTCAAAACATAAAACATTTTCAAGCTATGATTCCATAAAAAATAGAATATGTAAACTTTTGTAATTTCAATGTTTTGCTGTGTTTAGTGTCTCTTTTATATCTGTTCTGTGTTTGCCTTTAAAAAAGACTCAGAGTCGAAAGCCTGACAGACTAATGAGAAATGAGTTTTGCATTGCTTGTCATTAGTTTATATATTTATTTGTATGTCCTTGGTATTTCTTGTTCTGTCAATTTTTCACTCTCTCTTTCTGCCTTTCCTTCACGCTTCTGCTACTAGAAATGTCCTACCAGAAAGTCATATTTACCAGATCCTCACAAATCAAGTCCATTTTACTTCTTTGGGAATGAAGGTGAGGATACGTTTAAAAATTAATACCATACGTTTGTAAATGTAATTTGATTTGTCAGACTAGAGGTAATTCCAGGTTGATCACATCAAATCTTTATATTGGGAAGAAAAATGTTTTCTTTTTACAATTCAACCATAAGCTTATATCTTTTAATGTCCAAGAGAAAGACATAAAAACTCTTTACTGTCTTTGTAATCTCAGTTAAACCTTTTGACTTTCCTCTTTTTCCCCCGGTAATCTTAATTCCTGAAACTTCCATGCTTAGCTCAACTGGACACAGACCAGAATAGTAATCTAAATATCATAGACCAGAATAATTATCTAAATATCATATACGAGAATAGTAATCTAAATATCAGACCAGAATAGTAATCTAAATATAGATCAGAATAGTAATCTAAATATCATAGACCAGAATAGTAATCTAAATATCATAGACCAGAATAGTAATTTAAATATCATAGACCAGAATAGTAATCTAAATATCATAGACCAGAATAGTAATCTAAATATCATAGACCAGAATAGTAATTTAAATATCATAGACCAGAATAGTAATCTAAATATCATAGACCAGAATAGTAATCTAAATATCATAGACCAGAATAGTATCTAAATATCATAGACCAGAATAGTAATCTAAATATCATAGACCAGAATAGTAATCTAAATATCATAGACCAGAATAGTAATTTAAATATCATAGACCAGAATAGTAATCTAAATATCATAGACCAGAATAGTAATCTAAATATCATAGACCAGAATAGTATCTAAATATCATAGACCAGAATAGTAATCTAAATATCATAGACCAGAATAGTAATCTAAATATCATAGACCAGAATAGTAATCTAAATATCATAGACCAG
This sequence comes from Unio delphinus, assembly GCA_029339505.1. Classification (NCBI taxonomy): domain Eukaryota; kingdom Metazoa; phylum Mollusca; class Bivalvia; order Unionida; family Unionidae; genus Unio; species Unio delphinus. The sequence continues at coordinate 1,095,477 of JAQISU010000011.1, forward strand.
AATAGTGATCTAAATATCATAGACCAGAATAGTAATCTAAATATCATAGACCAGAATAGTAATCTAAATATCATAGAACAGAATAACTTTTGACTAGTAATAGACCAAAATAACAATATAAAGATCTGAGACCAGAATAAAAATCTAAATATCATAAACCAGAATAAGAATCTAAATATCATAGACCAGAATAACCATCTACTAGTCATATACCAGAATATAAATCGACTAGTCATTGACCAGAACAACAATCTACTGGTCATCAACTAGAATAACCTTTTACTGGTCATCAACCATAATAACTATCTAATAGTCATCAACCAGTATAACAATCTACTGGTCATCAGCCAGAAGAGTTTTCGGGATGCTCTGTTATCTGTCGTCCATTTGTATGTTACTAGTTACTACACATTTGTTGTGGTACATACATTAAGGAAGAAATGCTTTTATCTTGAATTCTTGGCAATTCCTTTCAACCACTAGAATATCAGTACCCTCCAGGGACTCTTGTTTCAAATCATCAAACCTCTGACATTTCAGAAAGTCTAGAAATGCCTGTCAAATCTTTATGGAATGTCTGTTCTCTGTTTGCATTGGGCTTTACGTCATATAATATATATTAAATCAGTACTGATTGAACCATTAAATAATCCACAGGATTCACAATGAAAATTTACTAGAACACAGAAAGCTGAAAATAGCATTTCTTAAATACAGAAAAACTCAAGGGATTCTGAACCTGTCTATAAAACTAAATATATCACTATGAATTAAAAGTTACTTGTAAAGTGGTAAAACATTTTTTTTTAAATATCTGATACAGGAAATGCTGTGCATAATTAGACATAATTAGGCTATCTTTAATTTGGCATTTTTCCTTGCCGTTTTGAGTTGTGTATGAATAAAATATGTTAAGTTTAAATACTACCCAACACTCAAGGAAAAAGTATTCTATTTTTATCTCTTCTGTTTAATATGTAAAGATACTTAGGTTTCGCTAACATAGATGACAAACTATGATAATGCAGCTGGGATTCCAACATAACATGTTTTTTGTTGTGTTACTGTGTGGTGAATCTAAGGTTACCATGTAGCTAGGATTTCTACAAAACATTCTTGTTGTTTCTGTGTAGGTGGGATTTCTACATAACATTCTTGTTATTTCTGTGTAGGTGGGATTTCTACATAACATTCTTATTATTTCTGTGTAGGTGGGATTTCTACATAACATTATTGTTATTTCCATGTAGGTGGGATTTTTACATAACATTCTTGTTATTTCTGTGTAGGTGGGATTTCTACATAACATTCTTGTTATTTCTGTGTAGCTAGGATTTCTACATAACATTCTTGTTATTTCCATGTAGGTGGGATTTCTCTTGTTATTTCCATGTAGGTGGGATTTCTACATAACATTCTTGTTATTTCTGTGTAGGTGAGATTTCTACATAACATTCTTGTTATTTCTGTGTAACTAGGATTTCTCTTCATAACATTCTTGTTATTTCTGTGTAGGTGGGATTTCTACATAACATTCTTGTTATTTCTGTGTAGCTAGGATTTCTACATAACATTCTTGTTATTTCCATGTAGGTGGGATTTCTACATAACATTCTTGTTATCTCCGTGTAGATGGGATTTCTACATACCATTCTTGTTATTTCCATGTAGGTAGAATTTCTACATAACATTCTTGTTATTTCTGTGTAGGTGGGATTTCTACATAACATTCTTGTTATTTCTGTGTAGCTAGGATTTCTACATAACATTCTTGTTATTTCCATGTAGGTGGGATTTCTACATAACATTCTTGTTATTTCCGTGTAGGTGGGATTTCTACATAACATTCTTGTTATTTCCATTTAGGTGGGATTTCTACATAATATTCTTGTTATTTCTGTGTAGGCGGGATTTCTACATAACATTCTTGTTATTTCTGTGTAGGTGTGTTGCTGCCTGGTGAGTCAGTTAAGATTAGGGTAATCTTCAAGTCCAAGAAGCCAGGATATTTTTCACAAACATGGCGTGTCCACACACAACCCATCCTCTGTGGTGGCAGAACCGCACAGGTCACATTGAAAGCTGCCATCATGTCAAGGCCTGAGGATGCTTCATCTATAGAAGAAATCAAGGTACTGTAATTTATGGAAGATTTTAAACAAGTGCTCATTTCGTATGAGCTCTCTGTATTGTTTTGATTAGGACAGACAGGGATCAATACATTGTAAAACATTTTATATTGGGGTAATATATGCATTTCATATACACTTGAATAGATATTTCCTTCAAATAGCACAAGATAGTAAGTATAATGCTTATGTGTCATTAAACCCTTTACATACCCAATCCTTTTAAAACAAGTTTTAATATTGCTAATACACTACCTGCTATAAATGTGTTGATTTATATATTCCTAGTACTAGTCCCTTGTTTAAGGAGATTATTCCCTCCTCCAATTAGTAATTGGAGGTCTTGAATAAAATACAGCATTATCAGATCAAATATCATTCTTTTATGTCTACGTCATACAGTTCTTTCACTAGCATTTTCATCTTAATTCTCATTTTGCTGTCAGTAATATCTATTTTTGTATTTTTTATTTGTCATTTTCTCCCCAATCCTTGCCTAATTTTCATGTATATGTGTCCCTTTTCATTGAATCTGAGGGTTTTGAGTACCTCACTAACAGGTTTGTGTTTATCTCTCGATTTGTAATTGGTGTTAAGGCAATTGTTGGTGTTAGGGTAATTATTGCTCACTCAGTTCACATTCTGGTTCTTTGGTTTTTTTTCTGGTATTAAAATTTGGTATTCTTGACTTGCTATAGCAAGAAAGCAAAAGTGTGTTGCTCAAAAGTCTTTGGTCATTAGAGCATATACATATATACATAACTTTGTAATCTCAAATTTCATTGTATGCTTTTAGATGACAATGGAAATTCCATGTTCAAATCTTATATATTTAAAAAAAATTAATGTTTGAAATTCATATTTTAAGATTTTCTTCCCTTTGGAAAAACATTTATTCAGTTTTGATTAATTATGCTTGCAGTTTTAAAAGCTTTAAAATAATGCAGTTTTAAATCATTTTCAGCTGAAAGGGCTAACTTGTTAAGATTAAAACAAAATATGCATCAAACGTTCAATTAGTGACCATTATTACCTGAAGAGCATTGCTTGTGAGCAAATGGCAAATATTATAGGTAGAATTCACAGTGTTAAATGGGGCCCCAATTGGCAGAGTGGTCTAAAGAGCTGTCCGTAACGGATCACTGCCATCTCACCTCTTTCTGTGTTGGTTCCAGTCACGGCTTTGGCCAATGTGGGTATGTGAGAAAGCTTGCCAGTAGCTTCTTGTGGGTCGATGGTTCTTTCTGGGGTTTTCCCCGGGTTCTTCCTCCACCATTAATACTGGCCGCCATGTATAGCCTATATTGTGCTGAAAAATGGCGTTAAACCATTTTACAAAAACAAGAAACAAAAACAGTATTAAACTACAATGCTACACTGCTTTAGTGTTTATTACACATAGATTTTAACTCACAATGGCTAAACCAAAATGCTACACTGTTTTAGTGTTTATTACAGTTAGACTTGAACTCAAATTGCTAAACCACCATGCTACACTGCCTCAGTGTTTTTTATACACTTTAATGCACAGTGTTAAACCACAATCCTACACTGCCTCAGTGTTTATTATAGTAGACTTTAATGCACAGTGTTAAACCACAATGCTACACTGTATTAGTGTTTATTATACACTTTAATGCACATTGTTAAACCACAATGCTACAATGCCTCAATATTTATTATAGACTTTAATGCACAGTGTTAAACCACCATGCTACACTGCCTCAGTGTTTTTTATACACTTTAATGCACAGTGTTAAACCACAATCCTACACTGCCTCAGTGTTTATTATAGTAGACTTTAATGCACAGTGTTAAACCACAATGCTACACTGTATCAGTGTTTATTATACACTTTAATGCACATTGTTAAACCACAATGCTACAATGCCTCAATATTTATTATAGACTTTAATGCACAGTGTTAAACCACCATGCTACACTGCCTCAGTGTTTATTATACACTTTAATGCACAGTGCTAAATCATAGTCTTGTACTACCTCGGTATTTATTATAGACTTTAATTAATGCTCAGTATTAAACCATAATCCTGTACTGCCTCTGTTTATTAGTTAGACCTTAATGCACAGTGTTAAACCACAATGCTACACTGCCTCAGTGCTTATTATAGACTTTAGTGCACAGTGCTAAACCACAATCCTACACTGCCTCAGTGGTTTTTTTTATAGACTTTAATGCACAGTATTAAACCACAATGCTACACTGCCTCAGTGTTTATTATAGACTTTAGTGCACAGTGCTAAACCACAATCCTACACTGCCTCAGTGGTTTTTTGTAGACTTTAGTGCACAGTGCTAAACCACAATGCTACACTGCCTCAATATTTATTATAGACTTCAATGCACAGTGTTAAACCACAATGCTACACTGCCTCAGTGTTTATTAGTTAGACTTTAATGCACAGTGCTAATCCACAATGCTACGCTGCCTCAATATTTATTATACACTTTAATGCACAGTATTAAACCACAATGCTACACTGTCTCAGTGTTTATTAGTTAGACTTTAATGCACTGTGCTAATCCACAATGCTACGCTGCCTCAATATTTATTATACACTTTAAGGCAGTGTTAAACCACAATGCTACACTGCCTCAGTGTTTATTATAGACTTTAATGCAGTGTTAAACCACAATGCTTCACTGCCTCAGTGTTTTCATAGACTTTAATGCACAGTGTAAACCATAATCCAGTACTGCCTCAGTGTTATTAGTTAGATTTGAGTGCACAGTGCTAAACCATTATGCTACACTGTCTCAGTGTTTATTGTATTATAATTTAACTCACATTACTAAACTACAGTGCTACACTGCCTCAATATTTATTACAGTTGATTGAAATTTCAAGTGTTAAACCACAATGCCACACTGCCTCAGTGTTTGTGAGTATTTTGATCTGGCAACATGCTTATATTTCCTTGTTTTTCTTTATCCATAATTTAAAGCTACAACATTTTTTTGTCAGGACTCACTTCATCACAGAGAAGCTCAGATGATCGCTAAATATATTACCCAGATGTGGATGAAAGGAATTCTGGGTGTTTTGGAAATAAAAGAAAAGCACATTCCTCCAAGTCCTTTAAATGACCTGTTGAATGAGGAGGAAATATTTGCAGAAGCTAATCCAAAGGTAAATTTTCATGCAAGATGTTTGATCTCAACTGCATTGTCCAACAAATTTTCATATCAGATGGTACCTAGTTGGGATACAGAAAAGAAATATGGAATCCGAGTTAAAATTTAAAATCACCGAGAAGGTATTTGAATTATTTAACTGTTGCTATCATACTTTCCTTCTTTCTTGATACATTTGAAAGTCATCAGTAGTAAATAATTATTTACCTATGTAAAATAATGTTTTATTTGATTGAAACAATGTAGAACAATTCATGATATCATTCAGTCTGAGATAGCCAAGACCTAGTATTTTTACCAAAGTTCGATTTGAGACACCCAAGACCTAGTATTTTTACCAGAGTTCAATTTGAGACAGCTTAGTCCTAGTATTTTTGCCAGAGTTCAGTATGAGACAGCTAAGACCTAGTAGTTTGGTACCAGATTTCATTATGAGACAGCTGAGTCCTAGTACTTTACCAGAGTTCAATATGAGATAGCTGAGTCCTAGTATTTTTACCAGAGTTCAATATGAGACAGCTAAGACCTAGTAGTTTGGTACCAGAGTTCAATATGAGACAGCTGAGTCCTAATATTTTACCAGAGCTCAATATGAGACAGCTAAGTTCTAGTATTTTTACCAGAGTTCAATATGAGACAGCTAAGACCTAATAGTTTGGTACCAGAGTTCAATATGAGACAGCTAAGTCCTAGCATTTTTACCAGAGTTCAATATGAGACAGCTAAGACCTAGTAGTTTGGTACCAGAGTTCAATATGAGACAGCTGAGTCCTAGTATTTTTACCAGAGTTCAATATGAGACAGCTAAGTCCTAGTATTTTTACCATAGTTCAATATGAGACAGCTAAGACCTAGTAGTTTGGTACCAGAGTTCAATATGAGACAGCTGAGTCCTAGTATTTTACCAGAGTTCAATATGAAACAGCTAAGACCTAATAATTTCGTACCAGAGTTCAAGATGAGATAGCTGAGTCCTAGTATTTTTACCAGAGTTCAATATGAGACAGCTAAGACCTAGTAGTTTGGTACCAGAGTTCAATATGAGACAGCTGAGTCCTAGTATTTTTACCAGAGTTCAACTTGAAACAGCCAAGACCAAGTATTTTCATACCAGGTTGGTACTAGAATTCAAGATAGGATAGCCCAGACTTTGCATTTTAGTATGTGAACTCAATATATGACAGCCCAGACCTGTTTTATGACTTATTACAGTTTTGATGATTGCCTTTAACCCATGATGAATTGAGATACTACATTTGCTTGTTCTTGTCTCCTTAGGACAGATTGTTGTTACTGTTACTGTAAGGTTTCATGCAATTTTTCAGCACAAGATAGGGCCCAAGGACAAATAGAGATCCATTTCTCTCATTGTTTTTTGTGTTGTGACCTAATGAAAAATCAATATATTGCATTTCTCTTAAATCTATTTACATAGGACTTTTTAAGGATAAATGAAAATCAAAGATATAATGTAATAATTGGGTGTTCTCTGCAAAATTTGGAAGATATTATGAAATTGAGAGGTTGGCGTGGAAGAATCAGAATTTTTTCCTCCCAGTGTGAGAGTTGACAGGTATGGTATAAAATCACTTACATCAAATCAAAGTACAACTCAGCTTTTACGGCATTAGCATAACTTTTGAAGCTTTATTTCTGAAACTTCATTATTTTGGAGATATTATACAAGTTTAATGCAGTGGTGGCCATGATTCAACTCCAAGGGATGTACTTCATTCATTGGAATGTACGCCATTCAGTTCATATTTAAACCTACAATGTACATACAGTGGTGCCATTACGTAAATATGTTTAAACCTACAATGTACATAGAGTGGTGCCATTACGTAAATATGTTCAGTAGCCTAATTGAGAGTGTTGAATCAAACTGTTTTGTTGTTCATTGTTTTGTCATACTGGGATCACATTTTGATGAGTTAATTTAGATATTTACAATTTCCAGGCAAAAAACAAACATTATTACTGGTGCACTGATATAAAATGTCCAATGTAGTAACAATAATCAAACAGTAATTGAATCAAATGGGAGAGTTAGTGTTACAGCAACTCGCAAATTCTCAATTCTTTTCATTGTTTGATCAAGTTATGGACAAATCTAAATAAGACAAAAATAAAAAGAAAACAGAAAATTAAATAAATTATTTGTCAAACAAGTTTATACCATATTTTTAAATAATGTTAGATGCCAGCCCGAGAGTTTTCCTAAATAAATGCATTTAGAACTTAACGCTGCATCTTATGATATGGAAATTTGGGGGTCGTCTTATACATGAGTTCTGCACTTTTTAGTGAAATATACCTATTTAGTTTGTGGGGTTGGCTTATACACAAGTATATACGGTACACATTTATGACTTTGTTTTGTGCATCAAACATCAAAGCCTTTTATAAACTAGAATGCTAGGCATAGATGAAGAGTAAACAAGTAATAATGAGCATAAAAATCTGTTGAGTAGCATTTAAATGAAGAATGCAGAAATCAAGTTTTCAAAACATACTCATACTTGTATAAGAGAAGGCCAGCATTTACAATGAATGAGTGAAATTAATATAAAAGTTTGAAACTTGACAAATTTAGTGTATGTAACTGATCATTGATCTAGCATCGGCCATTTTGGCTGTATTTTCGAAGTGGCAGCTGTTGAAGTGCTTAGTGCTGTTTCATTGCTGATTTAGACAAGAATTTATGTGTGATAAACATGTTTCTGGATGTGACAAATTCATATCGAGTAAGATTCTAGAAGATTTTATGAGTATTTAACAGTGTGCAAGGTCAAACTTGAATACACTTTTCCCTCAGAATAATGATGTTCTGTACAGGGTAATGCATTATAAGGAAAAATATATTTCATCCAGTATAATTGGGCACATACTAGGTGTTATATCAGGAATTGTGTCTTAAAACAGGGATTGTGTTATACCAAGGACCATGTTATATTTTTAACCATGTTATATCAGGAATTGTGTCTTAAAACAGGGATTGTGTTATACCAAGGATCATGTTATATTTTTAACCATGTTATATCAGGAATTGTGTCTTAAAACAGGGATTGTGTTATACCAAGGATCATGTTATATTTTTAACCATGTTATATCAGGAATTGTGTCTTAAAACAGGGATTGTGTTATACCAATGACCATGTTATACTTTTAACCATGTTATATTAAGGATTGTGTTAAACAAAGGGCCATGCTATATCAGGGATTGTGTTATACCAATGACCATGTTATATCATGAACTATTAAATAAGGAACCATGTCATACAGATAAAATATGTAATGCTTTTTTTACTTCTTCAGATTGAACTCTAAAGAAAATTTAAATTAAAAATGATGAGAGATTTTGTTTGTTTTGTAAATTTTGGATGTATATTTGATTATTATTTTTTCAGTATCATTACAAGTTTACTGAGGTTCAGCAATTATTGACTTTGAGTATGGAAACAGCACAGTATGTTCAGGACATGAAAACCAAAGATATGTTGACCCAACCGAAGTATTGTCTATCTCTTGCCTTTCTGAGGAAGGTAAAGCTGATAAAGACTTTTCAATTTTAAAAGTCATGGATAATACCACAGTATGATGTCATCATGACATTGTCACAAAGAATAACAGTTTAATTTGAATTGGAACGATGTAGGAACAGTTATTATGTAGTAAAATGAAACTTTGTTCCTAAAGAAGATGGAATTTTCTGCTTAAGTGGGCAAAGCATTTTTAAATAATTTCTTTTAGAAGTATATTATGATTAAATGTTAAAATTTTAAATTTAATGTTTCTTCTCAGTAGTGATTATAAAACATTAACAGATATTTTCTGTTCCACCATGAAGATAAAAGTGAGATATAATGTAGCCATTCTTATCTATGTTCATCAAGCTATGTTTTGCATTCAGATCACTGTGGTGTGGTGTTTACGTTTCATTGCCTGAATTTGGCATGAATTGTATTTATTCTTTCTCATCTGATTTCAAAGGTAATTCCTCTTAGCATGAGCTGTATTTTAGTAAGCATTTTCAAGAAATTTAAAGAAAAGCCCTGCTTCCATGCTTCTAGGAGCTCCACTTTCTATTCCTGGACTCTCATTTTTCCAAATTTTTTTCAGTTGTATAATAAAATCTAACATTGGGGAAACCTACATGTACTATGTTATGTAATATGTTTTAAGAATGTTTGGTTCAGCCTGTCCCCATTTGTTAAAATCACACACATTTTGGTGAAAAACAAGAAAGTGAAAAAGAACAATGGAGTATGATTGATAAGCTTGTATGTAATTTTCTAAGTTCATGATTCTTTTCTTGATAACTGACAAAATTAAAATCAGCAGTAAATACTCTAATGATCTGCAAAATCATTGACTCAGCAATTAATTGGATCAAGATTGTATGGTCATCTCATTTGAAGTATTGAGTTGTGAAGGCAAAATTGCACATCAATAGTATGCTGAACTGCACCTCCATGATTTTTTTTCGTAACAGTTCTCTTGAGGGTTATGTTTCCATTTGCTACATATATATTCGTTGATTATTGAGCAAAATTGGGATGGTTTAAACTAAAAAACTGTGTCTGTTTGAAAATGAGGCTCAGCTTTTGAGTTTAAGCCATTTAAATTAAATAATTACCAAACTCATTTTTGTATGTCCTTAAGTTAGCCCGCTCATGTTGTATTTATTTCAAAGTAACACCCATGCTGTTTAAATAGTTATATGTTTTTTATTTGTTTTTCAAATCTAAACCATAAATTTAAAGACACAAAATAAAACAATTTTTCTGCTGAAGCAATAGGAACCAATTCCTAATGCATTAAATTAAACTAATATTTAATTATATTTTAAAGAATGAGAGCACTAATACCCATGAAAATAAATTAATTAATTTACAGCCAACATGGTATCCATGAAAGATTAGTCAGTGTTTGTTGGAAATGAGGGTAACTTAATAACCTGTCCAATTTCCAAAGACATGAAATATTAGTATTGATATATTGGTTGAAAAATATATTTGTATTTGGTTGGGTAGAAAATATCTTCTTTGGAAAACGATTGTAACACTGTACATTGATCATGAGGTTGTCTTGTTGTCACATCAATTGAAAGCACAAACAAAAAAAAACATGTAGCAAATATAATTATACTCAATGATTAGTGTGTCATCAATACATAAACATTAGAGATATATTGCATTTAACAATGATATTCCAATTTCATTATTCCTTTAAGACAGTTTTTATTGGTTGACAGTATGTCATCTGATTACGGTAGTAATAATTCTTTATATTCCTGTGAGACAGATTTTCATTTGCTGACTTGTCATTGTGATTTGTTTTCATTCATTATATTCCTGTGACATATAACCCTGTCATGTAATTGATACATCATGTATTTATGTTAATTCATCATATTCATGTGAGACAGGTTTTTTTTTTGCTAACATGTCATTGTGATTAGTTTTCATTTATTATATTCCTGCAACATTTAGTTTTTCATTAACTGACAGGTCATGTAATTTTGATGTTAATTCATCATATTCCTGTAAGAGATATTTAATAATTGGTTTACATGTCATGTGATTAATATTGTTTCATTGGCCAACATGATGGCATGTGATTTGAGATAATTCTTAATATTGCATTTTCTTGATGTCATTGATTTTAATGTGATTTCATAGCATTTCTTTTCAGAAAGTATTTTCAATGTTTTGTATTTTGATATAATTTAAATGTTTCTACTATAAATGGTGTAATTATGTTTTAAATAAGATAAAAACAATTTTAAGTTTTTGTTTGATGAAAGCTTTTATGAAATAGTAAAATGAACCACTAAACCTATTGACCTCCAATTTGAGTCACTTAATAGGAGATTTACTGATTCATAGGACTCCATGCTTACCTCAATAAAGGCAAGTAACTGTATAATGTTCCACTGTTTCAGGTTATGTCAGAACTTCCTGATGATGTCACACGGATTGATGGACTGGTTGTTAGTCCTGACACGATTTCTAGCAACATGCCTCGTACAGTAACTTGGAGTAAAGTTTCCAAATCTTGTGAAAGCCAAACCAGTTCTACTGCAGTTGATGGAATATCTACCATTAGTGTGAAGGAAAAATTATTGGACAGACTTGTAAACCTTGTTATGGAATTGTCTTTTTCTCCAATAGAGATGAAAGACTTTCAAAAGAGGCAGAAATACTGTTTTGGGTACTATTGCCTAATATTTGAGTTCTTTGTAGTTGTGTCTGTAAAGTATGGAAATGTTCAGTACAAATATCTTCCATGAATCTTCATTTCATATAATATTTATATCCTATTTTGAAATATTTATTATTATTATTATTCAGCAAGTTCATTAATCATGAGATGACCATAAAATGCAAAGAGGTTTAATGCCAAGGTAAAACATATCTGATTTGTATGTTTCAACCCCCACCCTACCCACCCCATCCATTTAATGGAGACTCTGCCCTCCTTATTGATGTTTTGCTTAAAACTGGATAACATCCATTATATGGGTAGTCACTTAGCAATAGATCTAGAAATGTGTACCATGAATTTCTTAATGTAATTAAGTATTCTAATAGAAACATAATTTACTATCAAATTTCATTTCCCACTAAATCCTACTGCGTGAAGATTTCCACAAAACAAGTTTAAAAAGAACTTGGATGATATAGGCAGGTATTTTTGTGCATCAGTGTCCAAAACTTGATCTCAAACCTGGCTGGCACAAATATGTTTCTGTACTTGATACATTTCTTTGTGGATGCAGCATGAAATCATGCATTCCTGGCACCACTGTAAATAATGATGCCTCTGCAAACAAAAAGTTACTCATGTCAGTGGATACCAATCTGTTTAGTGCTAGCAGAACCTACAAATAGATGTACCCTATGTCAGCTGATATCAGTCTGTTTAGTGCCAGCACAGGCCTACAAATAAATGTACCCTATGTCAGCTGATATCAGTCTGTTTAGTGCCAGCACAGGCCTACAAATAAATGTACCCTATGGCAGTTGATATCAGTCTGTTTAGTGCCAGCACAGGCCTACAAATAAATGTACCCTATGTCAGTTGATATCAGTCTGTTTAGTGCCAGCACAGGCCTACAAATAAATGTACCCTATGGCAGCTGATATCAGTCTGTTTAGTGCCAGCACAGGCCTACAAATAAATGTACCCTATGGCAGCTGATATCAGTCTGTTTAGTGCCAGCACAGGCCTACAAATAAATGTACCCTATGGCAGTTGATATCAGTCTGTTTAGTGCCAGCACAGGCCTACAAATAAATGTACCCTGTGTCAGTGGATACTAATGTTTAATGCTTGAACAGGCCTTCAAAATAAATGTACCCTCTGTCAGTAGATACTGATCTGTTTAGTTCTAGAACAGGCATACAAAATAAATTTACCCTGTGTCCATTGATAACTGTTCTGTTTAGTGATATAAGAGGCCTTCAAATAAATTTAAATCCCTCTCATCCAGCATTAAAGTGAAATTATCTTCTGCAAGTTCTTTAGGAAAAAGTCCCACATCATTACCATCTTATCATGAGGGAATGATAATTAATTGTAATGGATTACTAATTTTACATTTGAAATAATCAGTAATAATTGAGTATCAGGCATTTTTGGAATACCAGTATGGGAAGGGCTACATGGGTGGTGTTGTTATTGAGTTATCCAGTTTAATCAATAATAGTAAAACAATACCCTCTAATGTTTAAGTAAATATTGAAGTAAATTATGTTTCTGCATCATTCAACAAAGGGCAATAACTCTTGTCCATTACCTCCCCTTGGCACCACCAGGTGTAGGGTTTTTTGTGTTTTTTTTTTTTTTATAGCTGAGCAAGTACTAATAAGGATGCTTGCATGGCAGGGTGGTTTGGAGGGATTTTTTAAAGTAATGTGATTCGGGTAAGTATTCTCAGAGAAACATAATTTACTTTTAAAAATTTGTTTTCTCTTTTGAATATGGTCCCCAATCACATTACATTAGGAGCATCTGACCTCCACCTCAGGTATCCTTCTTGGGGAGAATAACTATATTCCCCATGTTAAACAGTCATGATAAGCAAAACATAGAAAATGTTAGTGACAAGGGTTTTAATAGGGAGATCCAGTGAACTCAGAATTTTAAGTTCACTGAATGTTCCTAATCCTGCATGTCTGGGGTGAGTGCAGGATATCTATGTCATTTGTAGGGGCTTCTAGTTTCATCCATCAGTAATACCCTCCCCTCTTCATGGATTCACCATCAGATTGGGAGAAGGATGCCTTTCTTCAACAGGAGATACAGATGCTCATCCCCCAAACATAATACAGGCGGTGGAGCTTGTTCAAAGACCACAATCCCCAGAGTTTTATTCAAGGGTATTTTCTTTTTCAGAAAGCAAGCAGCAAATTCAACTTGCGTACCTCAGCCTGTTTAAGATGGAGATGGCTAATTCAATCTGCCTTTCCTTTTGATGGAATAAGTATGCTGTCAGTCTCAATCTGACCAACATATTTTCACAACCCCATGCATCCAGACTTACAGGCTTAGAGACCAAGTACAGACATACAGGTGGACTTATGCCCAGTGGGATGCCTAAAATTGGGAAACACTCCCAGAATGAGTGACAAATGCAAGCAAAGAACTAATTGGCTGGGCCATTTTCTCAAAAGATCTTACATTCTGGACAGTTGGTGATCACTATCTGGTTGGTGATGGCCAGATGGCCAGTAACTGTGTTATAGGTCTGAAGACTATGCTCAGACATGCAGGAGGACATGTACTCACTGGGCTGCCAAAAATTAGGGAATACTCCCCCAATTAGTCAGTATTGCCAACAACAAACCATTGGTTGTCTACCTTGACTTATTCTGATCAACCTTTTTTATTCTTGTTCTAGGCAAGGGCTAATAAGAATGGCACTGGATAGGATGACAACACAAGTACTTTACATTGCTAAGACCTTCAATCAGCCATTGATATGGGATGTGGGGGATGTGCAAGCTGAACAAAAATTTGAGGAATCCAATACTATTACTACTAGAAATTGTAAGTACCATATTTACTGTATGTTTTCGGGCACTGTATGTTTTCAGGTGGGAAAAGTAATATTTATATGCCTTGTAAGTTTTTGGACAATGCCCCACTGTAATTTTTTCTTCAATTTATGTTTTCGGACATAATCTAGGAAGATCTTCTGCATCAATTTAATGTAAAATTCACAGCGTGTTTTCTAAGTGATGAATTTCCATGCACAAATATAATTAAAAATGTATGTATGTATGTATGTATGTATGTATGTATGTATGTATGTATGTATGTATGTATGTATGCAGATAGATTGATAGATAAACGTTTTTATATTAAGCCATACACGATTTAATTTCAAGTAGCTATGTCCATAGCCTTTTTTTAGGTCATCGGGAGAAAAGTCCTCAAATTCTGTATCACTATCATCTGCCATATTGTTTAATTGTTTGTTATTTCTGATCAGCACGTTTTAACTTTCGCTCAGATTGACACTGATGCCACACACCTTGAAAGATTTCATTATCATTGTGCGCTTTTCTTTCACTGTGTCCATGGCATTTACAACCCAGTCCTATACAGTCTGTTTGCCGGCTGTCTTGATCTGTCCATTGCTGATTTTATCAGATAACTTTAATGCATTCATAGCATCACTGATGTATTCCATCCAGCAGTGGCAGAGATAGCTTTTCACAGGTTTAGTGATGCTCACAAATTGGTCCCATGCAGTCATGGTCGGCCCTAGGCCCCACATACTTCTAATGCCACCTCTGAGCAGAGCTAACAGTGTTCCTGATGGAAGTGTACAATTAGGAGTAAAATGTGTAAGCAGCCTATGGCTTATGCTGGACTGTGATATAGGACTTGAATTTCAAGAGGACTTGGATTTGGTCAAATCGGAGCCATATCAGTGTTTGTAACATAGTTCTGGCACGATCTGTACAAAAGATGGATATTCCATTGTAGTAGGAAAAAGTCTTTGAACAATTCAAATCACATTGATCTTTTATTTCTCTGGAACTCAATTGTCACACACCTTCCAGGGGTTACAATTCTTGCCAAACTCTCTGTTTTTAGCACATAAATATTGAATGATTGTTATTGTAATTGTTATTATGGGTTTAATAGGAGTTTTCAGCACAAGGTGGACTATACATGTTGACTAGCATATTTGGTGGAGGAAGAACATAGGAGGACTCCAGGAAAGAACCATGAACCCACGGGTAGCTCAAGAGGTTGCAATTTGGATGTGCAGGCTCCTGGTATTATTGCTGGCGCAACATTTCTGTGCCGCAACTGTTTCTTCACGTCATCATTGATGTGAACCCGGAACGAGTCCACACTAATAGTGATTCCTCTCTTCTGGTGAATGACAGATCAATTTCTTCAATCCACCACAGCATTAGTATTTTGTCTATCCTTGCTTTCTCTTGAACTGTGATAATCCTCCCTTTTGGTGCCTTTAGATCTAGATGTCTCTTTCCCTTCCGTTGAAAATAATCATTGGGAGTAATATGTAGGGCTGTCACTTGGGTACCTGACCGTAGTGAAATACCCTGGTATTGGAAATTAATCGCGGGTACCCGTTCACAAAAGTAAATTGTCACCAGACACTGTCAAAATATCATATATCGTCAGCAGCATGTTTGTCTCAGTTACAGCTCCAGTCTATATTTAGGAGTAGGACCACCAATTATGCATCAGCGGCCCACTACTAAATCGTTACACACGAAACCACTTCAAGCAGGTTTGACAGTTATGACTTTAAATAGAAACCAGATCCCTGCTTAGAGTTAGTCTGTTTGGATTAGTAAAATTCATTGACATTGTGCAACACGACAAACCCCTTATCCCTGAGGCATTATATGCCAAGGTTAAAGCATAGTAATTGTTCTACAGGTAATAAACGTCTTTGTAGATGATAACTATTGATTGTGGGTGCTAAATGATTGGTACATTGTGTGCTCTTTTAATGAAATCCAGATGGCTACCTTTTATTTCCGAACACACATGTCAAAGATATCCCACACGTTATATTATTAACAATTATCACCTAGACACCTTGAAATACATTGTTTCGAGTTGACTAGCTCTGCTAATTTTGAAAATTAGCCATCATACATATACCGACATTTCTTCTCTCGATATTACTACATTTTTGTCATAACTATCTTAAGAATTATAATTCCAAAATCATATCACTTCTGCGACTGCGTGCTCTCTCTCTCTCTCTCTCTCTCTCTCTCTCTCTCTCTCTCTCTCTCTCACACACACAGACACAAGACGGTTTTAACGTGCTACTCTTACCATGTGGTAAAGCTGCTTTACACACATGCATGGGTAATTCAAATATGAGGTCAACAGCCGATGAATACACGTGTTCTGTTCTGACGGATTTATACTAAAAAAACTGAGTATCTAAAGGATTTAACGCAGCTCATCATGAGAAGTTGGATTATACTTACCATCTGGGTACAAAGGTTATTCTAAATAAATTTATTAATTAATAGCGTGCGGTCCGATCATTCGCGGCTACCATGGTGCGGATGCTTCAGACCGAGTAGTGCATTACACGGTTAGTATCTATCGCCAGACAAAATATTAAAGAAAGGCAGATAACAATTAGTTGGTCTAGGGTTGTACATGTATTTCATGTTCTAATAGGTACCCTTTAAATGGCGCAACAGGTACCCGGGTAAGTTTTTTGTGATTTTTGACAGCCCTAGTAATATGTTGCCAGAACCCACAATGGCTTAAATGACAGTAATGTGTCTCTTCTATGTTCCATTTGTACAAATCAGAATGCTTTTCATTCCTTCTTTGTTTACTGTTTTACCTGGCACAAGATCAAAGTTCATCAGTGTCTCGTCCTTGTTAATAAAAAAACTTATTGTCAAATTCATCCTCCTTACATCTATTCATCACAAACTTGTGAAACAAAGCAATCTTTTCTTCCAAATCCTGTTTTTGAGCACAGCCCATGTCTTTTCATGAAACTAGCTCCCCAGGAATGACTGGCATGGAATTTGCACTCAGGAATTCTGTTGAGACAAACTCCTTGGTATATATACATATTCCCTCAACACCGACTGGAATTTTTAAGTCATGCTGAGTGAGCACCCATTGAGCTATCTTATCATCCATAGCTTGTCCATATGAAATGGGTTGTCCACACTTGGGCAAATGTCTGAAAATGAGTAAAGTTTCATCCAGGTACTCACAGTGGATTTTGGAATCTTGAATTTTTTCACTGTAGGTCTAATTCCAAGAAATTAACTTGTTTACTTAGGCACCAGTTATATGAATTTCGTAAAATTTGGTAAAGGATGTATCACTGTGCTCTAATGCTGTTGTAAAAGTAGGTAACATTGGCCTAGTTTTCATCCTTGATTAGTGTGGTTCACTTGTACATTGACTTCATGCATTTCTCACAGGAAAGTATAAAACTTCGTGAAGTTATCTTAAGAATAATTCAGCACAGTATCGAACATTTCATGCTAGAGTGATTGGTTTATCTTTCACATCTTTTTTATTTCTGTTTCTTAAGCATTGTCAGTGGTGAAAAAAATAGATTAGGAGATATGCTTGTGTGAATATTGAAGCAGTGCTTGAAATTCTTGGCCATTAAACTTGAATATTTTTTTCATGTTTGAGCGACTTTAAAAGTATTTGTGATAGTCTATTTATCAAGCTACAAGATAAGGGAAAAAAGCTTTAAAACTAAGTCACTGTGGCTTATGTACATGTACTGCATATCATGTTTCATTTACATGTCTTAGTTTTTTTATATACATGTATATCATGTTTCATTTACAAGTCTTAGTTTTTTACACTGCCACAGGTGATGCCATTGGTCTTATTTGATGTATTTGTATTATAACTACACTTTGTTACAGCCATTTCTCCCAAACCATTTTCACAAAAGAGGAATGCCAGATCTGCACCAGTCGCATCATTACAAGCAAAGCCTGCCAACAAGGGACAGAAGGTTGATATTCCTTTAAAAAACACTCAGCAGCCTGAACAACACACCTCCGCCAAAAAAGATCCAAAAAGGAAAAAAAATGAGCTTTCTTCTCAAATTGTCATACCTTTGGTGCAAGTGAGTCAGGCCAAGAAAAGCACACATGCCCTCATGCGTGGTACTCCGGAATTCAGACTGTTCCATGAGAAGATAGAAATGATGGTAAGATGGTTTGATACCAATATTTCATTTCACCCAAATTGGTAATATCTTTTGCATATAATGTGGAAGGTGATTTACGCAATGGCAACACTTTGAAGGTTATATGGCATTCTCAAGGCAAACTGTAAACTGTTTTATAAGTGAGTTAAAAATGACTGAACTCTCATTTCAACAGAGATATTGATCCCTTCCTGCTGTGGAATTTGTAATTGGTATATCAAGAAAGCTATATATCTTTCCTCAAAAGAAAGTTCTACTGGAGACATCCCTATCCAATTTAATGATTTCTGTCATCTAATAAATCTATGGTGTAGGGAGCAAATAGAAGACATTACATGTGGTACAATGTCCTCTTAGTTTTGATTTGTATTTGAGGTTCCTAAATGTGCTTCTAAAGATTTTAGATGTATCTTATTTCTTGAAAAACTGCAATAATTGGTCTCGCAATTGGATATTTTGTTTGCAAATGTTTTTCCACATTTTTTGAGGTAGTCTGCTAGCGTTTTTAATTTTACAAAGTTGGAAACAAGTTTTCTTGCTTCTTTATAAAGTGGAATTGATTGGGACGGTAGTAGCAGACGCTTCACTTCTGGGCATTTTGTAACTGGTTCTTCCAGTTTTCATTTTTTTTTTGGTTGATTCTTACTTCTACTGACTACTATATGTGTAATAGAGTTGGGTAAGAGTGGGCTCTCATTGATTTTGGGATCTGTTAGATTGGATTCCTGCAAAGGGTTGTCTTCACTTTTGGTAGAATATAAACTTAAGGAAGATGATGTCTGAATGGATGTGGAGACATTCATCCCATCTGCTAGGGTGTACCCAGTCCCTGACCGGTGTTATTAGTATTGTAACTCATCAGATGAAATAATTCTGGTTGATTCATATGTTCAGTTGATCCCCAGGAATACATCATAAGTTATGATACAATCTCTCTGCTACACAGCTGTTACATGGTAAATTATATTACCAATATTTAAGTACGAAGCAATATTTAAACATCTTGAGTGTGACATATCAAGATTTGGCATCAGAGTACCTTGCAGTGTTTGGAGAAAAACTTCAAATGAAAAAATCACAAGCGCAGTGTTCTATGTCTACAAACTCTACTGAAATAAAAGAAGAAACATCTGGAAGAACTGATGAACATCACTCGCTCAGGAGCTTTTATACCATAGGATGTTTTTAAGATATTTCGCCAGAAGGGTTTGTTGCTGAGTTTTTATGAAGCCAAACAGCAGATTGGATTATACCACCAGATGAACAAACCCAATCAGCTCATGCCAAATTATTGAGCCAGATTAATCTAGAAAACAATTCTTCAAAATGGGTTGTTACTGAGGACCTCCTAACCCCAATAATTATTTGGAGTTCATACTAACATATTGCAAATTTTTCTGTGTATCCAAAACCAGCTACGAGACAATGGTTTATTTTGGAACCTGGATACTACAACAATAAATCGGGACAACAATGGTCACATAACCTTACCTGTAGCAATACAGGTTCCACTTGTAACATTGGAGACACCAGTGAACATCTGACTCAACCCAAATTAGTGACAAAGTGGTAAAAAGAAAGAGAAAGGATCTGTTGAACATAAGACTCAATTAGTCCCTCCAATGGGATACAATAGTAACAAAACTGGTCAAGGACAGGAGGTAACTAGAATACCATAGCACATCCAATCATCTTCCTTAAGTTGATAACTTATATGTGAGTATATATGGTAAAAATAAACTATATAATAGGCATTAATCTTTAGTTTATCTGCCATCTATCACTCATGTTGTAGTGAGCTTATGGTATTACCCCAGTTGCATTAAGTCTTTTCAAGGTTTTTCAAATACTGCTAATCAGAGATCAAGCATGGTTACCATTACTATAAATAGAAAAAAATTATATTAAAAAAATTACAAAACTCCTAAATTTCAGAAACAGCATCTTGGCATAAAAGCCCTATAGATTGGTACAAAATGACACCAATCCACCATCAGGTTTGACAGGCATTAAAATAAATAAAACATTTAAATAGCCTATTAAAAATCACAAAACAGAATTAGCAAGCATGACATCTTAACCCTGACATCAATGAAAGTTCAATTTAGCAATGCACCACAGTGGGCATGTCATTCTTGTCAAGGAGAAATAACTAAATAGAGATGTGAATGACATTCACGTCTCTATTTAGTTCTTTCTCCTTGACAAGAATGACATGCCCACTGTGATGCATTGCTAAATTGAACTTTCATTGATGTCAAATAGGGTTAAATAGTTTACAAATTAACAAAATTGTAATTTATTATGACAGATTTTGTCAACCATATCCTTTCTTCAGTCAAGATCAGGTAATAAAAATACATGTATCATAAAGCTCATTAAAATGTGTTTTTGGTTCCACACGATAAAATGTGTTCAGTGTTAATGTAGGAAAAGCAACTATGTATGTTCTGAGATTGTTTTTGGGTGAAATTTTGTATCATATACAAAGAAGAACGAAAGATACAAATTATTCATGAGGAAAATAAACGTGTATGGTTGTTTCTTAAGCCAAAATTGTTGAAGGAATTGTGGGAATGAATACAACATTTATTTTCACTTCACCTAATCTTTTGCTGTTTACAGGTATGTATAGGAACCGCTCCGGGGGCCTAGTGGTTAAAGCGTTCGCCGCGTTAGCGGGAGGTCGTGGGTTCAATCCCCGGCCGAGTCATACCATAGACTTACAAAAATGGTACTAACAGCTACCTCGCTTGATGCTCAGCATTAAGAGGTTAGTGTTAGGACTGGTCGGCCTGGTGTCAGGATAATGTGACTGGGTGCTAGACATCACTATAAACTGCCTCACAGCAGACATCGTAGCGATATGACTGAAAAATTGTTAAAGCTATGTTAAAAATCCTAATCAAACAAACAAAAGGTATGTATAGGTCCATCAGAAGATGTAGTAATATAAATATATGTAGTGTGATCCTGCTAAAACACGACTTTGGATATAGCATGGTCGTGGTATGGCGTGGCTCCTGAAATTTCATATGCATTTTTTTTTTCTTGTACACAATAAAATATTTTTCTACTTTAAAATATGAAGAAAAAAAAACATGTAAAAAGTTATAATAATTTTATTTTTTTTAAAAGTATCCAAAATGTGAATAGTTTATTCAGGAATCACTCTAGGCTTCACCAATGTTTCAAATTGCAATTTTGTTTCCCTCACTGGTGACAAAATCCATCTGCCAATTTTTTTTAGCAACAACATTGTTTGCTGTTTAAAACTTGTATACAATCTTGGATTTGAAGTGGAGAAATTCAAACGCACCGCGAAAAAAGTCGCAAACTTGGAAATATAATGCACTGGAATCTATCTATTATTTCATAAACAAATCTTTTGTTCATATTGACAAACCATCTAATAGATACAGTACATTATTATATCATAATCTGCATATGCTGACATCTGGCCCAAGTATGGTATGCTGTGATAACACTTGAATAGTCCTGCTCCTGGACTAGCTACAATCAACCAACCTTTGAAGGCAAGAATTAGAACAATTACAAACAATGAGGTTTATTTAAAATGTACCCAGAATAATAATTTTTCTGAAATTTAAAGAAAAATGAGAAACTCGTTCTGTGTATATACTAAGCAAATGAAAAAAAATTCAGTCTCATTCAGTGTTCTATAATTACTTGATGTCGCTGCTAGATTAACAAACAGTCATTTGTTTGATCATCCAAAGAGTTGCTCAGTGTCACAAGCAGCTTGTATAATGTCAGGTAGGGAAAAGTTTTGTTAGATTGCAATACATGTTGTAACTACCCTAACATAATGAGCCAAAAGGTGTAACAAGTTTGGTTAATTCTCTAAATGCAGAATGAATAACTAATCTTATTCAGATATCCACCAGCTTAGTTCTTTTCAAAGTTCTCATCAGCTCCTATAGAATGAGGTAAAGGCTCCAGGCTAGAAAGAGGTTTCACTACACAAGACTGATAGCCTATGAATAGGAGATTGTTCTTGACAATGAAGGCGCGAGTAATACCCAACCATCAACTGCTCTGGTAGCCTAAGTGGTTAGAGCATGCACCTCATATGTGGGAGGTCGCAAGTTCAAACAGATATGACTGGGTGAGACATGATGCCACATATCTGCGGCAATAATCGGCCACACTGTTAGACATAACTATAATCTGCCACATTGCAGACATTGTAGCGATATGATTTTAATTGTTAATGCTACATTAAAAATCCAAATCATACATGCATGTGCAAACACACACACACACACACACACATATGAACCCATCATCAGGCTTATAGATAGTTTTGGTTAACTGATAAAACATTTATATCACTGATTTAGTCAGTTGTAGCCTTTACAAGTTGAAAACAGGTCCTATTCAAGCAGTGATCCAATAAATCTCTCAGGAGTGGTTCAAACAGTGATTCAGCCAGATTCTGAGCCAACACTTTTGGACCTATGAAATCAAAATCTGACCAAAGATCAGAGTGGTCTTTGTTTTGTCCCATATCTTCTCTTCTGAGATGACATAAGTCATTGCTTGTGCAGTGGTAGCCATTTATTGGAGTTGTTTCTCTTTGAGGAACAGAGGTAGGAAATTTAGACTGTGTGTGGTACCTGTGGAGAAATGTGTTCTGATCATACCATTGGGAGATAGGCTGGACTTGAGGACATTCTCACTTAAGCAATTCTCTCCATGGCTTGTGAGAATTGTTAGTTCTTGAGGACTTGTTTAATATGATGCCAGCAGATTCAACAGTTATGGATTCAGATGATATGCTTGGCATCTTGGTTGCTTGAGCAGAAGATGAGATGTATTTGTTTACTTTGGATTTCCACTGACATATTTATTGTCATTTATTCAGTATTTTTACTACTCGAGGAAGTAATCAAGATGAAGTTACACTCTGATTCTCATGGTTTTTATATTTGGATTCACAGATGCTTGAAGATAAGTGTATGCATGAAAACTGCCTGGACTTTCCAAAATGTTGTGAGTTTTGCATTCCACCTTGATGCAAAAACATCCAGTGTACTTGATCACAGTGGTTAGATATGTGACTGAAAACTGAGGGATGGAGTGACCAGTCTGTTTGTATTGGTCGATTCTTTCAGGACACTGAAAACTGAGGGATGGAGTGACCAGTCTGTTTGTATTGGTTGATTCTTTCAGGACACTGAAAACTGAGGGATGGAGTGACCAGTCTGTTTGTATTGGTTGATTCTTTCAGGACACTGAAAACTGAGGGATGGAGTGACCAGTCTGTTTGTATTAGTTGATTCTTTCAGGACACTGAAAACTGAGGGATGGAGTGACCAGTCTGTTTGTATTAGTTGATTCTTTCAGGATACTGAAAACTGAGGGATGGAGTGACCAGTCTGTTTGTATTAGTTGATTCTTTCAGGACACTGAAAACTGAGGGATGGAGTGACCAGTCTGTTTGTATTAGTTGATTCTTTCAGGACACTGAAAACTGAGGGATGGAGTGACCAGTCTGTTTGTATTAGTTGATTCTTTCAGGACACTGAAAACTGAGGGATGGAGTGACCAGTCTGTTTGTATTAGTTGATTCTTTCAGGACAGTGAGTCTGCCAATACATTTAGTCTGCTTGAAATATGATTAACTTATATGAAAATTTGTCATGATGAAACCATCTTAGAAAATAAAACAAGAATGCAGAGGTCTGGGGATTTGTTTCCCCCCTTGAATTCTGAGATAATGTACCGCTGGAGTTGATGGACAGAATGAGAATGCTTTTTCATTGTAGCTGCTTTCAGTATGGCCTTCATCTTTATGATATTGATATACTATAGATAATCCCAAGCTAGTCATACTCCACTGGCTTCTCATCTCTATGATATTGATATACTATAGATAATCCCAAGCTAGTCATACTCCACTGGCTTCTCATCTCTATGATTTTGATATATTATAGATAATCCCAAGCTAGTCATACTCCACTGGCTTCTCATCTCTATGATATTAATATACTATAGATAATCCCAAGCTAGTCATACTCCACTGGCTTATCATCTCTATGATATTGATATATTATAGATAATCCCAAGCTAGTCATACTCCACTGGCTTATCATCTCTATGATATTGATATACTATAGATAATCCCAAGCTAGTCATACTCCACTGGCTTCTCATCTCTATGATATTGATATACTATAGATAATCCCAAGCTAGTCATACTCCACTGGCTTCTCATCTCTATGATATTGATATACTGTAGATAATCCCAAGCTAGTCATACTCCACTGGCTTCTCATCTCTATAATATTGATATCCTGTAGATAATCCCAAGCTAGTCATACTCCACTGGCTTCTCATCTCTATGATATTGATATGCTGTAGATAATCCCAAGCTAGTCATACTCCACTGGCTTCTCATCTCTATTATATTGATATACTATAGATAATCCCAAGCTAGCCATACTCCACTGGCTTCTCATCTCTATGATATTGATATACTATAGATAATCCCAAGCTAGTCATACTCTACTGGCTTCTCATCTCTATGATATTGATATACTATAGATAATCCCAAGCTAGTCATACTCCACTGGCTTCTCATCTCTATGATATTGATATACTATAGATAATCCCAAGCTAGTCATACTCCACTGGCTTCTCATCTCTATAATATTGATATACTGTAGATAATCCCAAGCTAGTCATACTCCACTGGCTTCTCATCTCTATGATATTGATATGCTGTAGATAATCCCAAGCTAGTCATACTCCACTGGCTTCTCATCTCTATTATATTGATATACTATAGATAATCCCAAGCTAGCCATACTCCACTGGCTTCTCATCTCTATGATATTGATATACATGTACTATAGATAATCCCAAGTTAGTCATACTCCACTGGCTTCTCATCTCTATGATATTGATATACTATAGATAATCCCAAGCTAGTCATACTCCACTGGCTTCTCATCTCTATGATATTGATATACTATAGATAATCCCAAGCTAGTTATACTCCACTGGCTTCTCATCTCTATAATATTGATATACTGTAGATAATCCCAAGCTAGTCATACTCCACTGGCTTCTCATCTCTATGATATTGATATGCTGTAGATAATCCCAAGCTAGTCATACTCCACTGGCTTCTCATCTCTATTATATTGATATGCTATAGATAATCCCAAGCTAGTCATACTCCACTGGCTTCTCATCTCTATGATATTGATATACTATAGATAATCCCAAGCTAGTCATACTCCACTGGCTTCTCATCTCTATGATATTGATATACTATAGATAATCCCAAGCTAGCCATACTCCACTGGCTTCTCATCTCTATGATATTGATATACATGTACTATAGATAATCCCAAGTTAGTCATACTCCACTGGCTTCTCATCTCTATAATATTGATATACTATAGATAATCCCAAGCTAGTCATACTCCACTGGCTTTTCATCTCTATGATATTGATATACTATAGATAATCCCAAGCTAGTCATACTCCACTGGCTTATCATCTCTATGATATTGATGTACTATAGATAATCCCAAGTTAGTCATACTCCACTGGCTTCATGGAAGATGATTATCACAGTATGCTATGCTCACAACCATACAAACTGTCAGTTTTGGATATTGTACCTGCAAAGCAACATGCAATGTAAGCCAAGTGAGGTTTTTTCTGAGATGGAACCCTACATGCATAGAGACCGGTGTTATTTGTTCCAAGAGGCAAAGTCTAAGCCTACTGGGACAATACACAATTTGGTAATGGTCTTGTAAACAGAGGTCCACTTCTACTTAGAGTAAATGCGGTAGGCAAAGGCATGTGTGGGCTTTCAGAGGCTATTTTGTGTAAGAATTGAAACTATTGTTGTACTGATTTTCAATGCATGTTTATAAGGGAGACATGTGGATTAAATGTTGAGGTGGCATACAATCAGATTTTTCCTTGTTGACAAGAAATCCAAGACTGAGGAGGATTGTGACAGGGAATATAGCTCACTGAGTGTTCTTGAAGAATGTCATGGTTGGATATCATGTATGTAGAGATGGTCTGAAAGTGAGGCATTACTCTTTCAATAATGCAATCGTAGCTTGGTTTTGTGGTGGTCTGTTTAAAAGGTGGAGAAAATTTCATCTCTTTCTGATAGTTGAAGATTTTGTTACTGCTGTTAAGGTACCGACCAGTGTGAGCTCTGCTTAGTACCAGCACCATTGGAGAGATTGACAAGCATGTCCAGTGGGAGTCGTGATGGGAGAGGATAAATTGTGTTTGGAAGGCTAACATACAGACCAAGCTCAACATGGAGCCTACTGCCACAACATTCCAGACTAACTGTTGTGTTATTAAAGGATTTGCAATCCATCTGTATTGATGATTCTGATATTCCCAAGCCTGCAATGTCTCTGTTTACTGCTGGGGTGTTTGTATGATAAACTGGTGATTTTGATCAAATCTACTAAAATTTGATGGCAGGCATCACTTCAAAAAATAAAATGTCAGTTGACACTAGGGAACTGCAGTTGTCTTTGTAAGCAACCCAAAAGGCCAAACTACTCAACCAGACTGGTAGCAGTTCATCTTTCTTAATTAGTATGTCAGCCAATGTTAGAACTCTGGACCAAGCTGTGGATGGAATAGAAGGAGGCAGACAAAACTCTAGTGGTAACAAGTTAAAGACTTCTTCGCTCAGTGCATGTCAACAGAGATTTCTCTTGTCATTGTTAGGGCAAGCATAAACATTGAAGCTTGTGTGTACTGTTTCTTCTCTTAAAGAATGTGGTGATGATGCTGACACTTCTTGTACAGTCTGAGAGACTGTTTAAGATGTCAGCTAACCATATTAGCAATTCATCCTGAATAGGACATGGTATAATCCAGATGATCACTAAGCAAGCCCTCACTTTGAGTGACATAGGCCTTTGAATGAATTGAATCCACATCACATGGGTACTTGGGCACGAAACTGAGTATATGATGCAGGTAGTCCGCAGTGGCCTAAGAGACTGATATACTGGCAAATTTTTAATAACTGAAGTCGATGACCATAAACATTAACATAACTTACCTGTCTCAGAACAATGTGAAAATTATAAAATAATACTCATGCAGTGTTGACTAAAATAACTACTGCAACCAAGTTTTCTGAAGAACAAAAATTATCTACACAACAAAATAAAGTTATTAAACATATTATCAGTACCCCGACTTGGGACAATGCAATTGAGACCCATGTAGGTAAGTACAAATGCATGTGTACATATATATATATAATGATGTTGTTGTTGTTTTTGTTGGGTTTAACGCTACTTTTCTTTAGCACACGATAGGCTATACATGGCGGCCAGTATTAATCGTGGAGGAAGAACCCGGGAGAAACCCTGGAAAAAACCACCAGCCCACGAGAAGCTACTGGCAAGCTTTCTCACATACCCACTTTGGCTGAATCTGAGACTCGAACCCATGCAGAGGTGAGATGGCAGTGATCCTTAACAGAAAGCGCTTTCGACCACTCTGCCACTTGAGGCCCCTATAACGAAGTTGTATTTCTACAGTAGATAGAATGACTTTATCTTTGAAACAAAGGAGAAAGAAAAAGTTGGAAATATAGATGGAGTATACTTCCATATTCCTCCAATTGTAATTATCCTTTTCTAACATGGTTTGTGATATATCAGAAGAGTGCATGCTACTTGGCATGGACAGTAGTGCCATTCCCCAGATGAAGGGGAGATCATTCTGCTTGCCACAAGTTTGGGCAGATATTTGTTGGGCATTCATAACTAAAACTTATAACCTGAGAGTGCTAAATTTTCAATGTAGTAGCAATACTTCAAAGATATTTTAAGGTAATATATTTGAAGAAGAAATTTGTTTACAGGATGTTGGAAGGACTACATGTTTATCTTTAATGACATGCCTTTTTTATGGAGGTTAGCTTAAAGAAATATTTAATGACCATCTTCATTATTATAGAGGTAAACTTTCCAAGTGTTTGTACATTATAACCAACTGTACTTAAACTTTCCAAGTGTTTGTACATTATAACCAACTGTACTTAAACTTTCCAAGTATTTGTACATTATAACCAACTGTACTTGCCATACATGTCATACAGTTGATGCAAAATATGGCATCAGTTTACAAAGTTATTTGATAAGCAGGTTCCACTTGTATATGTACATGGTCTTAAATTTTCCGAGCTTGATACCAGCCCACTTAAATGACATGTATCCTGCCCCTGTGTCACATGTTAAAAGTTGGCCGATATACAATTAATCAGATTTACTTTATGTATTAAATCTAGTTTTATTTTCAGGTTGATACAATTCTGAAGTTACAGTGATGAAGCTTGTTGACCTATTAATCAGATTTACTTTATGTATTAAATTTTGTTATTATTTATTTTCAGGTTGATAAAATTCTGAAGTCGACAGTGATGAAGCTTGTTGACCTATTAATCAGATTTACTTTATGTATTAAATCTTGTTTTATTTTCAGGTCTAAAAAATTCTGAAGTCTACAGTGATGAAGGTTGTTGACTTATTATTCAGATTTACTTTATGTATTAAATTTTGTTATTATTTATTTTCAGGTCTATAAAATTCTGAAGTCTACAGTGATGAAGGTTGTTGACTTATTATTCAGATTTACTTTATGTATTAAATTTTGTTATTATTTATTTTTAGGTCTATAAAATTCTGAAGTCTACAGTGATGAAGGTTGTTGACTTATTAATCAGATTTACTTTATGTATTAAATTTTGTTATTATTTATTTTCAGGTTGATAAAATTCTGAAGTCGACAGTGATGAAGCTTGTTGACCTATTAATCAGATTTACTTTATGTATTAAATTTTGTTTTATTTTCAGGTCTAAAAAATTCTGATGTCTACAGTGATGAAGGTTGTTGACTTATTAATCAGATTTACTTTATGTATTAAATTTTGTTATTATTTATTTTCAGGTCTATAAAATTCTGAAATCAACAGTGATGAAACTTGTTGACCTGCTCGAAGAGTCATACAAAGGACAAGAAATTGATATATTTGCAACCTTCAGGAATCGAGAATAACACTTAAGAGCTG
The DNA here is from genome assembly GCA_029339505.1 of Unio delphinus. Taxonomy (NCBI): domain Eukaryota; kingdom Metazoa; phylum Mollusca; class Bivalvia; order Unionida; family Unionidae; genus Unio; species Unio delphinus. The sequence continues at coordinate 1,125,092 of JAQISU010000011.1, forward strand.
TGAAAAAATTGAATATCAGATAGATTAGTAAATTTTCATATATGTTTTGTTTTGTATCTGGATTCAAAGAGGACTGGAACATTTGGATGCATTTAAGTTTCAATTTTAAAATAAGTTTTTGATCTCAATTTTATATAATTTATATCAGATAAGTAATAAACACCTGTACATATCTGACATATACTTACTTGTATAACTATACTGACATACATTTACAAAAACACATAGCATCCATACATACACAGAAGTCTTCAGTTTAATTTAGTGTTGTGTGAGTGCTTATAGTTATCTATGTATATATTACATTAGCATTAATACATGTTAACATATGGGGGAGGGGGAGCATGTGGCTGAGTTGTCTGATTACTGCCATCTCACCTCATAAAGTGTGGGTTTGAGTCTCCAGCTCAGCCAGTGAGGGTATGTGAGAAAGTTTGCCAGTTGCTTCCCACAGAACAATGGTCCTTACTTGGGTTTCCAAGATTTTTTTCATCCAATGGTCCTTACTTGGGTTTTCCAAGATTCTTTTCATCCAATGGTCCTTACTTGGGTTTTCCATGATTCTTTTCATCCAATGGTCCTTACTTGGGTTTTCCAAGATTCTTTTCATCCAATGGTCCTTACTTGGGTTTTCCAAGATTCTTTTCATCCACCAGAGATATACTGGCTGCCATATATTGCAATAAAAATTGTGTTAAACCATAACATCATAGTTTCCAGTGCTTGATTACTAAAATTAAAATTTTGCAAAATAACAAATCTGGTCTTTTTATATACCAATTGCATAAAAATTCAATTGTGGAAACTAAAGTTTTGATCTGACAGCATATCTTGGATATCCTATCTATACAGTTCTTCTTTTGATTAGATATTTTGTGTGATCATGTATCCAGCAAAAACAATGTGGTCTCCAAGACAAGCACAACAGAAGTGGTAGCACTTTTTTGCAAACAAAATAGGAAGGTATTATGTCATCCAGTGGATATGCATCTGTTCATCCAAATAGGCAGGGCTTTTGTCATGTAGTATATGTCTGTCTCTTCATCCTAGTTAGGCAGGGATTTTGTAACCAGTGCATATGGCTGTCTATCCTAGATAGACAGGGATTATGTAACCAGTGCATGTCTTTCTATTCATCCTAGATAGACAGGGATTATGTAATTAGTGCATATGTCTGTCTATTTATCCTAGATAGGCAGGGATTATGTAAGCAGTGCATATATGTCTTTTTATCCAAAGAGGTCGGCATTATGTCATCCTGTGCCTATATTTAGTATGAATATTGGATCATACGCCAATAAAGAGACAGACCTGAGACAAAGCTTTTAAGGGGTGAGTGGTTTTTTTTAGCTCGCATAGCTGTAAGATATGGCCCATATTCAGCAAGTGTCATACAATTTAATCCATCAACATTAGCTATTTCAACTTTGCAAATGATGCTGGACTAAGTTCAGCCAAACTTGTCATAGTGCAACCTGGCATGAATGTCATTTATTTTGTATAAATTGTGCCAGTCTGCCATCAAATATGATCACCATTACTAAACATCAAAAGACCTTGCAAAAATTTCTCAAAAAACAATTTACAGAAAGCCTATTTCCATAGAGGTCTTTCTAAATAATGTTGATCTGCTATCAAATACAGCCACCAATTACTAAAGCTTGAAAATCCTTGAAAATAACACCAGACCACGGTAGGCTAGTGGTTTAAAGCGTTTACCTTTTCTGATCACTGCCATCTCACCTCTCTCAACATAAACCTAGGTTTGAGTTTCAAGCTCAGCCAGTGTGGGTATATGAAAAACTGCCAGTAGCTTCTCATCAGCTGGCAGTTCTTACTGGGTTTTTCCAAGGTTCTTCTTTCACCAGTTATACTGGCCACCATGCTTAGCTAATCTTATGCTCATAAAGGTGTAAACCCAAACAAAACGAAAGTGACATGTCTCAAAGAAACACTCGAGAGAGTTTGTATAAATTGGACAAAAATCTATCTGGTTTGATGAAATTTCAATTTGTTGTGTGTCCTAAAAAAATGACTACTATTACTGAAAACATCAAATTCTACCCAAAAAATACTTTTGGCATTAAGAGCTTTACCACTGTACCAAATATGGTCACCATTAAAGGACTTCTCTCAAAAATTGCAGAATTTGACAGAAAGCAACTTAATGTGGACTGTTTTTCAGTTTTGTACTGATGATGCAGACGAAAAGTAATACCTTCAATAATTTATTTAAACCCACTTAACAGAATTTGACTCAATTTGACATGGAGCATTCTGACATAATGGGCTTTCAAATTTGTACAAATGATTCCAATTTGCTTCAAATATGGCCATCATTAAAACAAGTGAAAATCCTTTTAGGTAATACATAAAAGAGTTTCTCCTTGCATTTCAAATATAAAAGCTTGTCTCACAGTTTATACACTAAACAATAAATGTTTTCAAATGTTAGAGTGCACTAACATGATAAGCACCCTTCAAGAGGCATGAACAAGTTCGGTACAAATGACCAATTCATGATGGCAAAATACCACCTTGCATGTTTGACTTGTTCTATATGAGGATAACCCAATCCAATTATAGGTTTGAATGTAAAGTTCTTGCAATTTCATTTCACATACTTTGCAAAATATGACCAACATGCTGAGTAATACATTAGTATATGGAATCTTCCATTCAGAAATAGGTGACTGCAGGGTTTATTTTTGAATTCTTGATCTGCCCATTCATTACAATTAATACCAATGTGATTAGGCAGCAGCCAACACCAAAGAATACTATAAACAGCTTGTTATCAGCAAAGACATTAATGGGTTGTCCGATTAAAACTGCAAGTTAGTCTGAAAAGATGATGGGCATTTTGATAGGGTTTCAGTATGGCAGAATCTTGCAGTAAAAGTTCCTGCTATATCTGATAACCAGCTTGACATGGTACCATGTGGTGTTACAATGCCAGATCCAACATTGTCTACATCTTTCAAACCTGTATACAGAGATATATGGCTGTGATACGAGGTCCCAATTTCATTAATTTACTCTGATAATAGGAGGTATTGAACTGTCAAAAATCAAACATAACTGGGAGGTGGGGTATTGGCATTCAAGGTGGTGATTTTGAAAAAAAGAATTCTCCATATTTCCAACATTGTTTATGCAATTTCTGATTGAGGATGACTAAAATGTGGAATGAAGATTGGTTTACATGGTCTGGTATTTGGCCCTGGAGACATATATTATTAGTATTATATGGAAATGGATTTCAAAATAATTTGGTACTATACTTGAGACAGTGTCATTTATCTGGGATAAAAGATTTGCCTTAACATAGGAGCTTTCTAAAGAGGAAGTTCTAAATGCATTCAGACGTGCCCAAGATCATGATGGTGTATTATAAGATTTTCACTAACATGATATGCTCTGCTAAAGCTTAACTTTCTGATATCGGTTTTTATTTCTAATCTATTCTATAATGCTATATTAGGGATTCAAGTCCATTGATGTCAACATGTCCTTTTCAAGACATATTTTCATCAATAAATATTTTTACGTTTTTTTATTTAGTTCTATTTTATTCAATGGATCTTAAACCTTTTACAGCTATATAGTTTATAGCACAGCATCCTGCAGGGCTAATTTGTTTGAGAAAAGAATGAAAACTGTTCTCACCTTTAAAGTTGTCTGTATTTTAATTAGGCTTAGGATTCTGCCTTTTGCACATTTAGAAATATTGATGAAAGAGGAGGTTGGCATGTTTTTGTTCATCCATCATGTACATCAGACTTGTGTTCATCATTGTCAGGTTGAGAACTCACTGGTATCTTCCTCAAGACTTTACCAGGTCCAATAACTAACTCACTGGTATCTTCCTCAAGACTTTACCAGGTCCAATAACTAACTCACTGGTATCTTCCAAAACTAGCCAGCTCCAATAATCTGATTTTGTTCACTTTAAAATAATTGGTCATCTTTACTATCATCAGCTATTATCTGTGAAACAAAATCGTCACCTGAAGATGAACCATGTTTTGAATCTGGTGTTCTAGGTAGCCCATATTTTTTAACGCATTTGTAAAGCTTCCTTGATGCAAGGTTCAACTACGACTGCTTTTCTCAGGGACCAACATGGCAATCACATTTAGTTTAAACATCCTTCATGTAAAGAAAACATGTAAACAGTTTGCTACCTGGAGAAGCAGACATCACGACATGTGCTAGAATGCTTTTACTAGCGGCTGGACATTTTTCATGATGAGCACTTTACAGAGTAAATAGTTAAATAAAAACTGAATACTGTGCACAGACAAAATTTACTTCCACAACTTTAAACTAATTTGCTGGAGTTCTTGTGCATGATTCTCTCCTAGTACAAAAATTTTGTACAGTTCCCACATCTTAGCAAGCATGTCTGCATGTTGTACACTACAAACGGGTGACAACTGTTTTTGCATGTTGCAAGCTCTTGTTTCTCTAGTCATTGATGGTGAAGTCTCTTGATCGTGTACCAGTTGTGGAAGGTTACTATTTTGATTTTAAAAAATAGAATATTTTAATTGCAAGTTGAAATATCTTCAACAGAAAAAACTCAATAATATTAAGATCAGTTTTGAAGTTTGTAAATTTTCATGGTAAACTGCTAACATTTTTGTCTTTCATTAACAGTACCTACACTTTGCCAGACTTATCATGGTTATGAAAGGATCAATTAGTCATTGGATTAAAAGATCATACCATAAACCCTAAACCTTAGTGCCAGGCAAATTATAAAAGTCTCAGGCAACTGGTTCAAACCAAATCTACATCAAATATTTAAATGACTAGGATTAAGTGGATTGTATTCAAATAAAATCACGTGTTATGCATTCTTGTAACTCTTGGTACTGTACATGATTTTTATCCACTTTTGTAATTTTCAGTCATGGCTGTAAATTGTACCGATTAACTTTGTTTACATGACAGGGTCTGTTAAGAGTGTAAATTACAGCACGATCTATAAATAGATGCTATGTATGTGTTGACAATAATAATAATCTTAAGATTTAATGAAGATTTTGGATTATTTTCTCATTGATTGAATGGGGTTGGAATAACTTTTCTTTTGGTTGGACTAGGTCATATGAATGAATATTAAGATCCATTACATAGGATATGTTGTGAAATTTAACTGTAATAGTGTATACAAGTAGAGACATGAGCCATCAGATCATTCCTATTTTGGAGTTTGCCCAATTTCTCGTGTCCCTGTTCTGAATCTGCAGATGTTTCATGTCATACTGTGATATTATTTGTGAGGTAAAACATTTGTTCAGACTGTGCAGTGGAAATAGAAAGTGCTCATTATTTGGACTGATTATTTGTGAGGAAAAACATTTGTTTGGACTGTGCAGTGGAAATAGAAAGTCCTCATTATTCAGACTATAATATGATTCTGGAATTTTTTTAATTATGTAAATTTCTGGAAAATTCCCTTCTCTGTCTACAAGTACATTCCAGGTTTAATACAAAACTTTGCACTCCTTTGGACTTTACTAGAACTACATCTGGATTCATTTTCAAATAATTTTAGCTCCTCTCACATTTTCAATTATATCTTTGATAAGTAGAAAACGTGTTGGTTTTGCTTCTTTCTGCTTAATTTATAACCACAGTCACAGCACGTGTACCAATAGATGATAGTAATACCGCTAGCTTAAAAAAGCAGAACCACTTAACATTACCCTAAAATAAATATATAAAATAAAATAGAAAGGAGAAGGGAAAGGGGGTAATATAAACATTGTAATGCGAGGAAAAAAGGAAGAAAGGGGAGAAAGGGAAGAAGGAGAAGGGGGAAAAAAGAGAACATTACACTAAGTAGTGGCACAATGTAGATACAGTAAAACTAGTCAACCGACAAGTGGCAAGATAAGTGTGATGAGAACACCGAGATCAAATAGTGATAGCTCAAGGAAACATTACACCAACAAACCCACAAGAAAAAGTAAAAGGAAAGGGAAAAGAAGGATGGAAGAAGGAAAAAGAAAGAAAGAGAGAAGAAGGGAGTAGGAAGAAAGTGGGTAAGAGAAAAGGGAAAAGAAGAGAAAAAGAAGAAGGAAGAAATGAAATAACACCAAACAGACCCCACTCCAACTCTTAATTATTTATTTATTTTTTTTTCTTCTTCCCAGGGTTCTAATTTGGTATGAGTACCCTTTTCGAACAATCTCTTTCTCGAAATCTAACTTTATCAATTTTGACCACCGCTCAAAATTAACAAGCTAAAACAGTGACTACACTCATTTATGTCGCTAAGACATTTTAGCAATTAAATTTGTTAAGGACCTACAACATGTACACTATGTACTAGAAATATTTATTGATAGGAAAGATGAAAAATTCTATGACTAAATGGATTTGATATAATTGCACAGGTGGCTTACACAGTATTGGTATTTGTTCTGCCTTCCTGCTTTGTCGTGACCAGACGTTACTCTAAGGAGAGACTGCCAATTAACGCGGGTGCCGGGGAGACTGCGACAACACAGCCTAGTGTAGTCAAAGTTACCTTTGGTCCCGACCAATCAAATAGCCCGACCCTCGGGCATTAACTGGTCACGAAAGCACATAGTTGCGCATGCGACCTTAATTCATATTTTTTTAAAAAATAGATGACATCGCAAATTTCACCCATTTTTTAAATTAAAAAAAATGGCCTAGTCCTTAACAATGATGTCACAGCCTTAGTTATTGGAACATGACAAAGGGACCTGGCACTCTGACCATTCGCTACAAAAGGTTATTCATCTCTGTCAACCAAAATCATGAAATCCTATATTTTGTTTGCAACAAATAAACTCTTTATACAACTCCCCAAAAGCTAAGAAAGTATTGATCATGTGACAATAACTTTTAACCCCTTAACTGTTCAAACCATGGATGCTCAATATACCCAAGAAAGTTTAGTTCCATGCCCTATACCATTTTGTCAACAAATGCAAAATACATTGCCTACTTCAAATTTCAGCAAGGAAACCATGGCAACAGTAGATATAACAAAACCTTTACCCAATGATGACTCTACAGTTATTTATGTCTCACCTGTGCCTCTGACATCTCACTTGGAATTAGTCCCTTGGAATGTCTCCCCCACCCCACCCCTCAACAACTGTTATCTGAATATGACAATAATCCAATTCAAACTCTAGATACCGACTTGAAAAGCAGCATATAAAGGACACTTGTTATGTCCTCCCGTAACACTTTTGACACAGATTTGAAAACTAAATCAGGTTCTTCGTCATCCAGAAAAATACTGTAGAACTATTGTGAATCTGTCATATAAAACATAATAAAGAAAGCTAACAATATCAAGTCATTTGAAAATGCTGATTATGAACCTAAAAATGCCAACAAATCAATACAAAATCTGGATAAGTTTTAATTTTTTATTATGATTTCTTTTAAGTATTTATGAATATATGAGAGAAAAAAAGAAAAAATAAATACCACAGACAGTGAACTGATAATGGGCATGTCTTACCCATTGTCCATTACATTATATCATCGCATTTAAAGTATAATATAAGCTTTAAGTACACATATATATTACAAATCTGTGGAAGGTTTCAATGCCTTAAAATTATGGAAAGAAGCTTGCTTGGTATAATTATAAAAAAAATACCTTTAACAAGGGTATCAGAACAGACTATGTACTTTATTATAGAATCAGAATGATTGTTTTTCTCAAAGTGCATATACCAGATATGATTTGATGTGATGATGATCTGGATTAAATTTGTGTGTGTGTGTGTGTGTATGGCAAAACTATGTTCAACAACATGGACAATTTGGGAATGCATGTCCATGTTACTTACAACATGATGCAGTGTTAACATTCTGTATTCAAACCAACAAAAGAGATCAACAAAATCAATTTGCATTTTGATTCTAGAATTTGAATAACTGCTGACAAATTTTTATTAAAACCATGAACTGTTCATACTGCTACAAAACTGTAAAATTACTGTCGAGTTTACAAGTTACACAAAATTCCTGAAGGCATGTGGGAACAATTTTTACATATAAATATACCCTTGCTTCCCACCCCTACAACACAATGGAGCTGTTTACTTGTGTATTGTTATTGTATGATTTCTTCAAATAATAGATATTTGGTGTTATCTTGTAATAAATCTGAGAAATGTCCTTCTTCAGCTAGTGATGGCCAGAAGAAGAAAAAAATTCAGTCTCAGGTTCTTATATCCAAAACTTGAAATCGTCCCAAATATAAATATTTAATTAGAGTCATACTGTGGTATATGTATCACAGAGTGTTCAGAAATACCTAAATATTTCATAGTACCCAGCTTTAAAATATACACTGGCCAAAGAGGGCAAGGAACATTATAAATACAATAATTAGGATTTTACCTAAACCCTGCAAATATCTCGATATAAAAACGTGTAGATGTGTGTCTGTGCATATGTCTGTGTGGTTGCCCTCTGAAAATATAGATCCAGAAGTATCTGCAGTTAAAACTTTCTAATGTTTACAAAGAAATAAACAAGTAAACCATCACACCTACTTTCCTTCAAACAAGTGTAAGTAAATTTTAAATGGAAAAACATCAAGGGGAAAAAATGAGTTAAGTTGTGCAATAATTTCTTAACTTTGTGAAAAACGAAAGAAAACAATCTCAACATAAAATGTACAGAATACTGAACATAATTCCTTTGTACACATTAAGGGTATTAAAAGTGGTAGCAAAAAAACTGAAAATGTTTTCTAAAATTCTCATAGTGTGATTATTTTTTAACAAGTCATGCAAGGTATGTTCCAGAATTCAAGGCATGGGCTGCAGAGGATGCTGGGTAAACTGTTCCAGGTGTTTTATGTTCACGAGACTGATTTGAATTTGATGGCAGTCTACAAAAAACTATTCAGTGCTAACCTTTAATATGGAAAAATCAAAAGCCAACATTCAAGTATATTTGGCCATTACTTTAAAAACCATTTTATTTCTTCTGTCTGTAAAGAATAATTGGTTTTTAAAAGCAATCTTTCATTGATTAGTGATAGCAGCTATACAAGATAGATGTCCATATTAAAGCAAAACTCTGCCAACTATGCATAGGAAACAAACGTGAGCAACAAAAAATCGTTGCTGTCGAAACTTCAATCATGTAAACCTGCCATCTGATGTTTTCTTTCAGAAGTGTGTACTAATGAACTCTGGAAAAAGGAAAGAGTAAAACAAACTCCACAATCCAATATGCAATTGTCTAGGACATGTCAATTGTTAAGAATCAGTCAATGCTTAGTTTGAAATTAACTCTTTTAAAGTTTCCATCAAACTACATTTTATCATGCAGGACAAAGGGAAAGGTTAGGCAAATTCTTATAAGCACAGAAATTACTATCAAGATACATGGATCCATTTTTTTTATCATATGAACCTACAATTTTCCTAAAAGTTAAATGGTTTTTAATTTTTCACTACATGTTGTGAAATAGCCTAAATCTGAAACAAATTAAAATGTGCTAACCGTTTTAGTTTACGACAATTCTGGGAGTAATGTGGGTCTTACCTGAATATTGTGCTATATTGATTGACAGTGTGGAGAATATAGAGGCAACAATTACTAAACATAATGGAAATAGAAGGCAAAAATAAAACACGTTATCACAAAATCAGAATAATACCAAGCTTATTAACTATATATATTTATGCTCCTATAAAAAATGCACTAATTTCACACATAACACTTAACATTATTTGTGCATGTATATTTCTCTCCAAATCACACACATACATACAAACATGCACACACACAATTTTATTAAATGTTACACACTCTAATTTATTCATCCAAACTTTATTCACAAGTATACGTATTTGCACTCAATTCATGTAAAACTTAAATCATGAAAACATGTACATGGTATGCAGTTAGAGGTTACATATATATATATATATATATATATATATATATATATATATATATATATATATATATATATATATATATATATATCGGGTCACATGATACAGCAAGTGGCTTGCAGGATTTGACAAATGCCATAAACATGGGGTGAGGATACCGTAAAAGGAATTACATAAGTGCCCCCTTCCAGCAAGGTTAATTAACGTCTCATCAGTTTACTATAACAAGTAGATTGTTATATAGGCGATTAAAAAATTAAACATCTGAACAATATTTAGTCACAAGCAATTCTGAATTCCCAACTTTACACATAAATTTTAAATGAAGGTTGCCCTTGTACGAAAAATAAGTTTCATTAATCAATAACATTCAATATCATAACCGATATTTGTACTATCCAATATGAAAGTTATTCCCCATGTTGATGGAAATTCTTGTTCAACAATGTGATCCAAATATTTTTTACAAGAAAGTTAAGGAGGACAGTTAACGCAATAGTCCAGATCATAGAAGGGAAACCTTTTAAAAGTTTATGATGTAAAACAAGCCTTTATTATACAGAACATGAAATTATTTAAACTTTCAACACCTTTGCCACACCTCATATGATGTACATTTGAGGAATTTGACAAACTACTTAAATTCAGGAGTTCAAAAGTAACTCTTGTAAAGTGTATAATGGGATGGCGTCTGCAATCCAAAGAATCAAATATGTGATACAACCATAAAATAAAACAAGTGAAATGATACATACATGACTCTTGTTTATTATGTAATGTCTAGAACACAATTCCTGCAAGCAGCAAAAGATATCTAATTGATGATTCCTGTTACTCACGTCAAACGATGTTAAGTTTAAGTTCAATATAATTCACTAGTGAAAATGCAATTAACAAACAAAAGCACATTCCCAAGAATTAAAAATGTCAACAAAATCTTTGATACATATAATGAAAGTCTTGAATTACCTAAATATGTCCTTAATAGAATCTACTGATGGTTAACAGCAAAAAGAAAAGAAAGATCCAAGATTTTTAATAAAAACATCTTTTACAACAAACATTCTAGATGAAAATCCTTCCATTATATGTAACCTCGGTTCATGATTCCTACCAATACTAAAAGCATGTGAAATGACTGGCTTAGGTTTCATGAAGAAATTTGGCAAGATATATTCCGACCTCTTGATCAAAAATCTTGGAAGCTGAACTTTCAATGGATGAAATGCGAGACCTTGAAATACTGGTACAGCTGATTTAACATTAGCATTTTTCATTTTACAAAAATGCATGAAGCACCTCTTGTATCAGTTCCAGCAAGATGAAGAGCGCTAATGCAACAACTCATTTCAAAAAATAATGTTCCAATAGAGAATGCATCTTTTCCTCAAATATCATTACAAGTAACTTCGATTTCGTCATGTGTACGATATTGACGAAACCATGGATGCACATTTTAAAATGTATGGAAAGATCATCTAAAAGATAAATGTATTTCATACCAAGACTATTGCAGTTTACTGCTTTACCTATGACAGTTCATGCCAGTCATTTCACATGCCAATAGCACCAAATAAGACTGTAATAAAAACAACATAGTGGAGAATTATATTTTTTGAATCTTTTCACCCACAACAATAGGGTTGTTCTTCCTTATCTGTTCTTGTGCCAACTCCTTGTAGTTAAAAGTGCAATCATGTTTGTCGGAATACCTGTGTATACTGCAGAAAAGTCCACCACATCGGCATTCAAAGCCTGCAATGTAAATAAAGTATATATAAACACACATCCCTCAATAATTTGCAAGCAAAGAGCCTATAAACACAGTTCAACATAATTGATAACAGTACAAGTGATTGAAATTTGGTTTACACTAACACTACAGTGAAGGAGTAGGATTCTACCAAATTTTCATCAATATACAAGAATAATTTTCTCTGTTATCCTACACTAATAGTCCTACCAAGGATTTAATTATGAATGAATATCTGATTGTAAGAAGTCAATTAAAGTTAATTAAGTGACTATTACCTATTAATAAGAATCAAAAATGATATGCAGTACTCACAAATTCAGTGAACTTTGAGTTGACTCCCTCCAAATATTGATCTGAATATCTATCAGAAGTGACTAGTTTTATAGCTAGAATTGCACACTTAACTTCTATAACCAAACTCATCAATAATTTTATACTTGTTAATTCCTAGATGTCAACTTTAAGTGTCACCAGAAACTTGTTTTCTGATAGCATATGGTAATCACAGAGTAGGGCCTAACCGAGTAGATAATTTTCACAGAGTACCGAATCAGAGTAATTGGATGTACTATATGCCTGATTTGGGCACAAACCAAGTAGTAGGTGCGACTCTGGAGAGTACTGTTTGTTTCATTATCGTATGTGAAGCTTAAACTTCTTGGGTACCATATACCGTATATATTGCCCATAAGATGAAAATTTTTATTATTAACTAAAATTATTATGCATTAAAAAACTTTTTTCAAAAGTTTAATATTTATTGAATTATTTTAGTTGAAACCATTTGTGCGCGTATTATTTGCCGAGATGAATACTTCCGAATAGTACCAAAAAAAACGGACATTCGGCCGAAGCGAATGTCCGGTTAGGCCCTATCACAGAGTACTCCCAATTTGTTTGTATTAATAAATTCAAATGTCACAGGGCTGATACACTGTAGCCTGAACAATACATTAATAATGAAAACAATAATGTGCCTGAAAATTGTGACAGTCTCGTAGATTCATTCACAAGACCAAGCAACACATACAGAAATTTAACACTTCTAAACTAAACAATTTTACCCAAACCTGTACTACATGGCATTCTATTTCATGACAACTTAGTGCCAAGTGTGTGATTTGGATTTGTATCATAGCTTTAAAAAAATTCAGTCATATCACTAGGATATCTGCAGTATGGCAGTTTATAGTGACATCTAGCACTGGGGCATCATGCCACAGCATGATGTCCCATACACTACATTATCCCGACTTCAGACCAACCAGTTCTAACACTAACCTCTTAATGCTGTTAGCAAAGCGAGACAGCTGTTAGAACCATTTTTGTAAGTCTTTGGCATGACTTGGCTGGGAATCAAATTCGCAAACTCCCGCATTAGAGGCGGACGCTCTAACCACTAGGCCACCAGAGCGGTATACTTAGTTCTTTTTGAAATCTCTGTGTGTGTGTGTGTGTGTGGTTAGGATTTTAAAAGTAGCTTAAACAAATTTTCAGTCATATAGATATGATGTCTGCAGTTTGGCAGTTTATAGTGATGCTTAGCACTGAGGCATGATGCGGTATACTTAGCTATGATTGAAATCTAGAAGGTTTCTCAACCACGCACCTGTAAGTCCAACCTTTTTCTTGCATGAGTAACATCTATTTTTCTTTTTCTTTTCTCTGCTGCTATCAGGTGATTTTCCATCCTCACCAGTTTCTGTTGCCCCTGAAGTATATTTGACAGCATTATTAATTACCGTCCTCATCTTAATTAAATGAATCTTGTTGAGATAAAACTTTCTTTTAATGAAGAAATATTGCCTGCTATATTGTAGTGATTTATCTTCTGGTGCATATCCCAAGGAAATTATTCCCTCCTCCATTCTCCAATTAGTAACAAAAGTCTAAAATATAGTTAAAAACCCAACAGAAAACATCTTCTCAGTCGAATACATAAGCGAACTTCATACAATCAGAATATCAACTGTCTTTAACTAGGAATGAGACTGAAAGGACATCAGAACAGGGAGGAGAGATTTAAGTACCAATAGCAAGTAAGTTTTACACAAGTAAAATCAGTTCTAATCTTCTCCCCACCCCCTCCAAACAATGACATTAATAGCAGTAAAACAGTATCTGCAATTACTACATAACTGAATCCTATGGGAGGTTGATGGCTTAATAAAAACTTTCCATTGCTGTCAGGATAGCTTGTTTGACAGGCTGGGTTTATAAGATTGGGATAAAAGCATAATTGCTTTCACTTTGGTGCAATACTGAGCAGTACCATCATGAGGGTGAAAAAGACAAGTTCTAATTCATTCTCTTCTCCTTTCTGATTCAGAAATGCACAGCTAGAATGTCTAGCTTGATCATCCTCAGCACAGGAACAACTGAGACTTGGTATTTCAATTGGAACTGGAGCTATCTATCAAAGGTAGCTCCTTCTTAGCCAAAAAACTAAGTTGGCCACAAAAAAAGACCAAAATCTTAGTCACTGCACAGTAAAGAACCGGTTCCAATTAACAAAGGCATTAATTTCACTCCTTGCCAATACTAGGGAGAGAAGGAAGATCACTGTAGGGATAAAGTACATAAGCCGGTTTAAACAATGATGGAAGAAGTTGGAAGCTCAAAATAGCTCAACAGTTCTGAAGATGTTGGTTCAATATCTAGCAATCTTTATCCTCAATGATAATAAGTATGAAAATCTGCAGCTGAACTTAAAAGGGTCAAAGAGGACCAATGCATGACCTACTGCACCAATTATAGAAAACCGTCAACTTGGCAGCTTGATGGGTAATAAACCCTGGAAGACAGACAAATGATGTATGCAAAATAAATCACAAAATTAATTTTAATTACCTCAAGCAGGCAAGTCAAGCAAGACATGATGTGCCAGCATGTTTAAATTGTATTATGCCATGGTATGTACTGGCCTTACCTTGAGAGCATTACAGTAATTTTGAAATGTTAAAACTATAGTGTAAAAACTAATTTTCAAAGAACAAAAAAAAAATGTATTACTGAAAATCAATCAAATGCTAGGTCAAATGGCTTTCTGACCATGCTTAATTTTTTTAAGTTCATTTTCACACCCTGTACTACTACTACTACTACTACTACTACTACTTATACCTATAGCCATTTCCTCTGACTCTTTCTCCTGCTGTTTCTGTTGGCTAGTGTTGGGAACAGAAACTGTGGGTGTGGCAGTTTCAATGCTGGGTGTTGTGCTCACAGAAGACATAGAAGCAGTGGAAGTCACAGTGGTGGAGATGCTAGATTCACTTGATGATCCTAAAGAAAAATTAACAATTCTATTAAATGTAATATATTTTACACTCTTCCGAGTTTAGAGCTTTTACTTCATAAACTTCATAATATCAAATAACTTTCTAAGCTTTGGAAATAAGCCAAATCAAAGTAATTTTAAAAAATGTTAGTGTGGCTAAAGAAGATGGCTCTGCTCAAAGTGGATGGTACTTCAACTAGCCACTTGAACATCTCAATATGATACACAGTGCCATTAAAGCCAACATTTTCAGATGGCATGTTTGATACAACTAATGAAAATCTACAAGACTGCTGTATAGTGCCAAATTTTCGGTTCAATCTAGTAAATAACCCTTAGAGCCAACAGCCATTTGTTTGATTTATGGGACATTCTGCACAGATATTTTTCTAATCAGTTCACCCAGTTAACTGTGATTGTTTAAAGCAGTACTGACCGAAAGTGATGAAACATGTCAGAGTTGATTTGAAACAGACAGGGTTGTTATTTAAAACCAAAGCGTGGCACCTTGACACGCTGATGAAGCGACTTTCTAGGGAAGCACGAGAAATTATACTGGTTCTGATTGGTCACTGGAATAAGGGGGGGTGTTCTACACAAGGAAATCTTAGAATATATATATATCCACTAGTTAAAATTTACTTCAGTCTTCTGAAATCGCTTTGTAAGAACTAAATTAATGACTCCGGAGGTTATTTTAGAGAAGTACCTTCGAAAACAATTGTATAAATAGTTTCATTTGTTACATTAATTTAGTTATGTGCTTTTGAATTATGAATTAGAATTCTTACCTTAATTCATAGTAAGAATGATGTAGTGTTAATTGATGTTGTAAAACCACTACGTGGAGTTATGATTGGAAAGTGTTACGTTAATTCTTGAATTTATCATATGGTTTGAATATTGATTGTGTTCTAAAATTTAATGTCTTACTTTAAGTAATGAATTACGGGAATACATGTGAATTCACCGAATTTTGATGTCATAGATAAGTTCGCGACAAGTGTATAATGTATTAGGTCAAAACAAACCGAATTAACAAGTGGTTTAGCTGTATTTATTGATCTGAAGACGTGCGTAATTGTTATCACTGATAGTAATATCTGATTGTTCAAACCAGCAAAATGGACAGTCTCAGCTATTAAAGTGTAACAAGAGACTTAGGGTGTTTTACTTTTTCTTTTGAAAGGAAAATAGTTTTTATTTGGAGAGAGCAGTATGGAGATAGGAATTGTGAAGTAAGAGTTTCAAGGAGCATACATTAACACAGAGGACAAGTCAAAGTTCGAGAAGTGAGCAGAGAAGCAGTTCGACGCAACAGGTCATGAAAAAAAACAACGAACAACGTGGATGAATTTTATTGAACACTCGATTCTTATGATGAAATTAGCTATCAGCCATACAATGGCTAAATTTGTTTAATTATATATGCCATTTATTTGTAATTTGGTTTAAGTTAATTCTAAAACCACGTGTATTCAGAAGGAAAGGAAATTTCACTGTGTATGTTTTTGATTAAATTGTTTATTTATCTTTACGGGGACTCGTAGTTTCTTTGTTCAATATATTATCTCAGTTTACCATATACATTCTATACTCGAACCGGGCGATTACACAGTGGGCAGTCATCACCTAGATAGCGAGTATTAGCGGGAGGTGGGTTAGAGTGTTGTTTTTATAAGTTGTGCAATACCTCTGACAAGTGGGCTTGTATAATATTGTATGAATAACGCTCAAGACCCAAGACACCTATCACAACAGACAACATGAAAAATCCATGATATAGAGCATTAGATCATGTTAGAAAATTCATGTATTAGTGAAATCCCATTAGAAAACAACTAATGGATGTATATAACAAAAATGCTAGTCCTTTGATCTATGTCCCATTTTCAACAAATACATTTCACGCAACAAGTCACTGATATTCTTTATCCTAGAAGCACATAGTTGTTTACATGCTAAATGTACATGTAAATTTTTCTAGATCTGGGTCATTCAGAGGTAACTACCATGATTCTGAGGCTACCAAGGGGATGAGGCTATTCATTGGGAAATGAAAACATGTGAACAATGAAAAAGTTAAACATTTTTGCGAGATGCCCCACCATCATTCTACTTGATCTATTGCTTAAAATTATTGGAAATTTAATTTTGGCATGTTTATGTCACCACTGGTAGTGATCATAATAAGCATGAACTGTTTTGTTGCCAGAAAACATTCACTGCACAATAAATTAGGTTCCAATCACCATTAAAATTTACGCTTATTTCAGTTTGTTGATGACTTCCTTTGATAAAAAGGTATTTTTCGTCTGTTTATAACAGTAGTCCCCCACATAAACAGCCCCCTGGCCAGAGGCCACCCATTTCTTACTGCCAGAATCCTTTGGCACCAAACCAACAAGTTTGTATTCAAAAGTACCCCTCAAGAACAGCCACCGCTTTCTTACTACATACATTACATATACTAAATTTAGTCCCCCTCTGTAAAGGCCACCCGTCTTATAAGGCCTCTTTCCCGGTGCAGGAGGGGTGGCCGTATTAGAGGGGGACTATTGTATATATAAAAAACAGTGTTTTAAAGGTAATCAGGTTTTGTTTTGTTTCAGCAAATCTCGCTTCTGGTACATTTTCAAAGAGATTAAAATATTGCCATCGTCCTGTCTTCAGAGGTGGTCAATTGTAGCTAGTCATGTATCAGCATAAATGCTGTGTTAGGATGGTTTGTCAATTTGAATAAAGTACTTGTGTATTGGACAATAGATTCTGCAACAATTTTATAACTAAGTGTGCAACTTCCTAGCAGGGTGCCATTGAATTTCTCCAATCCAAAATCAAGAATGTGTATACAAATTTTATTAACCAAATATGTTGTCACAAAAAAATTCAACAGATGGTATTTAAAATTTGCAATTTGCAACATTGGCGAACCCTGTACAATTATAATCTTTTGGCATCATATTACAAACTTTATATGCTCATTACAGCTGTACTGATTAATCGCCCGTACTCATAATCTGGCTGATTATTAGAACAATCAGTATAATAAGTATCTGCAGAAATAATCTGCAGAAGCAAATAAATTTTCAAAATATAATTTCAATTATAACATTCATCTTGACATAGTTTGAATTTTAAAACAGAATTAAATAGTGGAAACTAATGAATAAACATTTGATTTGGGGATTAATTGAAAGACAATATATTCTTAAAAGTAACTACTGTTTTAACACACTTGCTGTAAACTACCGCTGATTTTTGCTGAGAACTCCCAATTATTACATGATGTCCTAGATTTTTATTTTCTTCTAAACAAGAAAAGTCCTACATGTTCTGTTGCATCACATGTGAATTATTGTTGTGATGAAATAATTACTTTTCAATAAAGAATTTGCATCTTCACTAAATAGAATGTTAAGTTTAAACATTATTCACGTAATTTAATGATTTTTTTAACTATGCAAAAATAAAAAAATAAAAAAAAACCAGAACAAAAACATAAGCCATAACAACAAAATTGTCCACAATTAAATTCAATCCTAAGAATGATTACTACAAATGCTTAACACCAATGACATTCCCACGAAAGAAACTTACAAGAGTTAACATCTGGCATTTTTAGACCATATACACCAATGTTTACCATCATTAAATGTTGTTGTAAAAAAAAAAAAACGGTAAAGTTTAGACATTGGCCTGCGGAAAAGCAGACACCCCCCTTCTTCCAGGCCTTTATTTTTCCCTAAATTATTAAGCTTATACGCGAGTATATAATATATATACTGTGATAATGAAATAATCGGTCTCATAATCAGTATCGGCAATTTTAATAATCGGCCATATGCAGTATCGGCATAATCAGCAAAAAGTGACATCGATACAGCTCTAATGCTCATCTTTATTTTTGTATGGGTAAAAATAATTATAAATGTTATTACAAACTGTATTACCAAATGAAACTATAGTTCTAAAAAATATATATTCTCAATGTATGCTCTGTAAAATAAAATAATTTGGATATAAAATAAAACAATAAAACTCTTGAACATCTATCATTGCTTTCTCAGTGTAATTTAAAACTATGCACAAATGGATCAAAATAAAATTTGCTTAGTCTTGCTTTGTTGAAAAGTTGCCTTGGCCTTGATTAAAAAATGAAGCTATAATTATTAAAGAAAATTCCCAACAGCTGCCTTTGCTTTCTCAGTGTAATTTAAAATTATGGAAAATGGATCAAAACAAAATTTGCTGTCTTGCTTGTTGAAAAGTTTCATTGGACTTGATTAAAAAATGCAGCAATATATTTTCATGATAAAATTTAACTCAACCTTCTGCTGACGCATAGCTTCCAACCCCACCCACCCAGAGTACAAACATACTGACTGCTTGTGACAAAATAACCGAATTTCAGGAACAAATACTAATTTTTAAAATTACAATGTAACTATTTACAACATATACAACCATCAGTAAAGTGGGACAGGCACTTACATAATTATTTAATGTCAAAGATGCACGTGTTGCACAATTTTACCTTCTGGATGGGCACCATGTTCCATTTGGGTGCCCATTCAAAAGGTGCAAGGGTGCAACACACACAAACACAGGCTTTTCCACACCTTGTTTTTATTTCCCCAATCATTATGGATTCCAATGTACAAACTTTCACTGATGATCTCAATTCTATTATTTTCTTACTTAACTTTTTTTTTTATTCAAGCATACAAATATACCTTTGCAATTTTACTGTCTTGGAAAATGTGTCCAAAATAAATCACCAGCAACACTTGTAATTGAAAGAGAAAGGTTCATTTCTAAAAGAAATTTAATAAATAGAATTTTGATCGAATTACATTAAGGTTAGTTTGAAACTGGCATTAAGTTCCGTTTTGATAGAAATGTATCACATCTATATAGGAATAAAGGTCTAGAATATGAAGGATTGGAATGATTGGTTTATTCAAAATCGCGGCTACCATGCCTGTCTTTATCCGCCATATTGGATTTCGCAAACAGTTTCTGCTGTCACTATATCTTGCCTTCGTAATATTCAACTTATAATCATGTTGAATAGGGTGTTTTTATACGTCATAAGTTCAGACAGAGCTGGGTGTGATGAAGCAGCAAGTTGATGTTTATTAGCTTTTCATGCTCTTATATTTAATGGGTGCCTCGTTACCCAATAGCGAAATCACATTACACAATTTGCAAAACGTCATGTTTCCTCCTTTACTAGATGGTTTCACAAATCTACACAAGACAGCACAATTGTCATTTCAATTGTTTTCTTCTCTTTTTCCTGGTGAAAATTATGAATATCCTGCTTTCCTATTCAACATGAATATTACGAAGGCAAGATATAGTGACAGCAGAAACTGTTTGCGAAATCCAATATGGCGGATAAAGACAGGCATGGTAGCCGCAATTTTGAATAAACCAATCATTCCAATCCTTCATATTCTAGAACTTTATTCCTATATAGATGTGATACATTTCTATCAAAACGGAACTTAATGCCAGTTTCAAACTAACAATTCCAAGGAAATTTTTATTACTTTTTGTAATATTTATTTTAAAAATTTGCCCAAAAAAACTGTACACCCTTATTCAGGTCCAAAATACTGGATAAATATAAAGAAAAAAAATAGGACAGTTGGTAGCTATGTATAGGCAACCATAAAACTAGCCTTGTAACCCCACAGACCCATTTACAAGCTGTTAATAATACTTTCTGTCCCGGCTAGCTTGTACATGCGTTTCCAGTTAAGGGTTGGGAAACACCGAAGATATATATGCAAGTTTCATATTAAAGCTTTGTATTGGATAAAAGAATTTATCAGTAGTTCTACAGCATTTAAGCGGGAAATCCTGTTGAAAACAAGGTCATTTGTAAAAGTAAAACAAAATGGCAACATTCATGTATTCTGATGACGACCGTGACGAAGCTTTGAAGGATTTTGAAAGTGACAACATTGCAAATGCAATTGATTTGAATCAGATTCATGATGAAAGATCAGACATTAGTACAAGTCCTGTTTCGACACACGACATTTCAGATTTATCTAAATCTGAAGATGAAATGTGGGCCAATCAAATATGGTCATGGTGACAATGGTCAGAACACAAAAGACGCATAAACATGAAGACTTTCAGCAGTTTTAGGGATAGTATTTATTTTAGAAGATAAATTTCTTATTACATTCTTTTTTATTTCAAGAAATCTAAAGCGCTTAGAGCTTCTAAAGATTAGGCACTATACAAAGTCCCCATTATTATTAAAAAGTCCAGTTAACTGGTATATGAAGCAAGCAGATACGCCAGAAAACAAACTGGCAAGAAGCCTGATCCCAAGTGGGCACCTACACAGATTTCTTGGAATATGTTTTTTTTAGTGTAATGCAAATTCCTTTTAAATTGTGTGTAGACAGAGACTGCTTCAGTCTGTATCATAAAAAATAACCCAATCTGCAATAAGATAGTGGACACATTCTTGTGTAAAATAGCGGTGAGAAAATTAGTCTAATATATATTATAAACGGATATACAAGTATTGATGTTTTATTATGAATATGTGAATATAAATATTGATTCCTGTGGAGTATATAAATGAGTAGCTCAGATAATTGGTTAATTTTTTAAAAAAATGTATGTTTTTCATTAAATTAAGATAGCTTGCATGGGGCAAGATTGATATAGAAATTGTAGACAGCATGTGCACTAACTCAAGAAGCTCTCACTCATGCAGCCATTATTATGCTCTGGGTTTCAGCCTACAAACAGTTGCAGGAAGACAGTCTACGCAATATGCTAAGTAGGTATGTCAGCAAGTTCTTGCATTAGTTAAAAGAGTTAATTTATTGTAAGAGGCTACTATTTCTTTTGTCCTAATTTTTTTCTCCCCTAGAATACATACCAATACTTGTTTTTGCCAAAGTAGCACTCATGCTGTTAACAACCTCATTCTCTCCCTGGCTGTCCATGACGGCACCTTCACGAGACATTTTGAAATCTTTGTAACACTTAGAACACATTCCTTCAAAGGCCTCATTACCATAGAAACCACATCCATTTCGACAAAAGCCTATAGGTGTTATATTTTGATTACGGTTTTGCTCCATTGACACTATCTTAGTTGGTCAATATCTGAAACAGAAATATGCATAAGGTTTGAGTCATGTTTTGTATATAGTGCTGTAATTTCATTACAAATTGCCTTAAAGTCAATCTGATTAAAATCAGCTGTTACGTACTACGACACTAACATCTGAACTAACTCGATATGGGGTCATGTCCTGGCGACCTTTGCATGATACATACTAATTAAAATTTCCACCAATCGGATTGGACCTTTCATACATCAGTTCGATAGCTAAGCAAACTGGACTTCTGAGCATCCTTTTTGTGATGGATTTTCGTTTCGGCGAAGGCAGATTTAAGAGTAAAGTTTTTGAAACAGTTTCTGCGGATTCTTTTAGCCTTTTCTTTACCTCTAAAACTTCCTTTTCTGACCTCAACACTTTTTCAACTGATCTGTAACATTTTTGGCACACTCCACTTTCATCATCTGAAGCGATTCTTACTTCAGTAACTCGTGTGATGTTTTCCACTCGTTCCGAATTTAACTTAAGTTTTCTGTCCAGAAATTTCTTTTCAATCTCGCTGCCGTCTTCAAGCCTTTCTATCTGGATGAACGAAAACCTGCACAAAACACAAATATTTCCTAGAAAATACGTTTTTATTGGTGTTATGATTTGCACTGAGGGGGTTTCCATTTTCTATTGTCTTTCGATATCTCTCAGTTTCTTTCTATCCGACACGATGTCTGCGAAATACTGTTACTAGTTTGCCAGTCGCGTTTTGATTGGTAAATGCAAAGGTCGCCTGGACATGACCCCGTATCGAGTTAGTTCAGATGTTAGTGTTGTAGTACGTAACAGCTGATTTTAATCAAATTGCCTTAAAGTAAGACTTAAAGATGCATGTTGCCACAACAGATAATACTTGATTACCACAATTATCTCAGCCCAGACAAGTACCATACATGGCATAGTACTCTACAAACACTTGGGCAAGTAATGCACATTATATGCCTCCCCATGTGTAATAGCCCTCTGTATAATAATGCATCAGAAATAGCACACTGAACGTCTTCAGTGTAATAGAAGCATACAATATAGTATTCAACAAACTCTGTTGTGCAAGTACACATTGCTGTGTAAGCTGTTTTTAACCCATCAAACTAAAAAAATACTGGATTTTGTTAACATTTTCCCAGTAGCATTCTTGCCAGGCTCAGTTAAAATTGGAATTGTCACCCCTATCCTACCACAAAGGGATTAAAAACTTTTGAACTTTTGAAATTTAAAGCATAATGAACCACGTAATGTTATTCATGATTCAGATCCCAAGTCGACAAAATACCATCAAAATTGTAAAAATCTTTAATAATTATTCGACTGCTAAGATTTCTGGCACTATAGGTTACTGTCTTTGGATGGGTATGATCTGCTGTCTTGACCCATTGATATTTTCAGGAACCCAGACATTTGTACAAGATAAACACCACATTGGATTCCACACTGGATCCCCCCCAAAAAATGAACTGGTGACGTTACTAACCTGATGGACAGTGCAGCATCAAATTGATGTACTGTACTAGAAAAATATAATGCATCCTTTTTTAAGTAAATATTTTTTTTTTAAAGTTCAGTGTTACTCGAGTAGTGTACTTCTTTTTCCTAATCCTCTATATACCCACCAGTGTCTGACATTTTGAGGGGATGTCTGACATATTTTTAAAACTATGTAGATATTTAAAGTATCAAATGCCAATGAATTTTTAAAATCAGAGTTTAAAAGGACTTCTTTAATGAAAGTCACTGTTCTGATAAAGATAACAGAAAAGAAACAAGTTTTTATATCCCAAACAACATCGCTCACCTGACTGACATCTGCCTAACTGTAACAGCCAAATGCATGAGCAGGTGGCCAAAGATTCCAGATCAAGGATGCATTCTGCATATGCTGTTGATTGCAAAGGTTATGAAACAAATGATCCAGAGTTGGAATAGTATTTTTTATATTAACTAGATCTGACTTTATATCTCATGGCATAACATCATTAGTCTAAAAGGCCTCAATACAATGATTCTATCATAGCTGGTTACATTATCAGGTCCAGATAGGTAAACAGTTGTCATAAACTGCACTTTATTCTTTACCCGACAACATACACACACAATGATAAAAAGGTTGCTTTAGGCCTTGAAATCTTGGCAATGGTTACTTATTTGCAGTAGTGATTTTAAACAAAATGCCAAGCACTTCTGTTATTCACATAAACACCTACTGACTATTCAATTACAAAATAACATGTCTTATTTAATTCCAAAGAGAATAAAAAACATTTCTTTACTAAATAAACAAAGTCTCATAGTTCTGAAGTCACTATTAAAATGCACATAAATAATAAATATAACAGATGTTCACTATTAACAACTTTGTTTATTATCAAGGAATTAGATTTATAAAATTAGCTGACAATCAAGTGCTGCATATGGTCATGAACAAGTTCTGTAACACAAACAATGATAGGCCCAGATAAGCCAACATCAGTGTGGGAGAAACAGATAAAGAGGGCTTAATAGGACTGAAACTTTACTAGCTGAAAAGAATTCCCAATAATCCAAGAAAAGTCAGATTCTTGATTTTAACTACCACGTGCTGAAACCATCTTCAATTTTGAGAGGTAACAAGATCCTTAAATTGGCGAAACAGATCCCAGACTTCTCAGTATCTTTTGAAGTGACCTGCACAAAATTAAAAGTATATGGCTAAGTCAGTACAACAATGTAACAAATGTTAATACTGTAAATGTTGATGATACAGAAATGTGAATTCTATTTAGTCAGTAACCATATGATAATGTGATCGATGTGACTAAACTGGGCAATGAAAGATAAATCCCAGTACGGACTTAACAGCAGCTCAACTACATGGAAGTATTAACCCTTAAAGTGCTGCATTGTTTTGCAGTAAAAGGTCCCTCAGTGCTGAATTGTTTCAGGGAAGAAAAGAAGAAAACTGCACAGTCTTTAAATTGCATGCATTTCATTAAATATACACTATTGATAGACAACCCCTATATAAAAAATGATGGTATGTGTCTAAACTTTAAGATTAGCATCAAGACACGTGTAGGTTTAACATATTTGCAGGTACAGGTGTAAATACAGGTAAACTGACAAGTTACAATTGTATTTCATCAGTATTTTTGTTTGTTTTTGATGGAAAAGTTCAAATATATCTACGAAATGTTATATTCTTTAGTAGTCCAAACATGCACATATTATGTCTGTCACAATGTTATATATAAATTGTGAAAATCACAGGTAAAGGCAAGGTGAAAGTTTTGCAAAAATCCACTCCATGAATGTCAGATGTATGTTTAACCCTTAAAGTGCTGCATTGTTTTGCAGTAAAAGGTCCCTCAGTGCTGAATTGTTTCAGGGAAGAAAAGAAGAAAACTGCACAGTCTTTAAATTGCATGCATTTCATTAAATATACACTATTGATAGACAACCCCTATATAAAAAATGATGGTATGTGTCTATACTTTAAGATTAGCATCAAGACACGTGTAGGTTTAACATATTTGCAGGTACAGGTGTAAATACAGGTAAACTGACAAGTTACAATTGTATTTCATCAGTATTTTTGTTTGTTTTTTATGGAAAAGTTCAAATATATCTACGAAATGTTATATTCTTTAGTAGTCCAAACATGCACATATTATGTCTGTCACAATGTTATGTATAAATTGTGAAAATCACAGGTAAAGGCAAGGTGAAAATTTTGCAAAAATCCACTCCATGAATGTCAGATGTATGTTTAACCCTTAAAGTGCTGCATTGTTTTGCAGTAAAAGGTCCCTCAGTGCTAAATTGTTTCAGGGAAGAAAAGAAGAAAACTGCACAGTCTTTAAATTGCATGCATTTTATTAAATATACACTATTGATAGACAACCCCTATATAAAAAATGATGGTATGTGTCTATACTTTAAGATTAGCATCAAAACACATGTGTAGGTTTAACATATTTGCAGGTACAGGTGTAAATACAAGTAAACTGACAAGTTACAATTGTATTTCATCAGTATTTTTGTTTGTTTTTTATGGAAAAGTTCAAATATATCTACGAAATGTTATATTCTTTAATAGTCCAAACATGCACATATTATGTCTGTCACAATGTTATATATAAAGTGTGAAAATCACAGGTAAAGGCAAGGTGAAAGTTTTGCAAAAATCCACTCCATGAATGTCAGATGTATGTTTAACCCTTAAAGTGCTGCATTGTTTTGCAGTAAAAGGTCCCTCAGTGCTGAATTGTTTCAGGGAAGAAAAGAAGAAAACTGCACAGTCTTTAAATTGCATGAATTTCATTAAATATACACTATTGATAGACAACCCCTATATAAAAAATGATGGTATGTGTCTATACTTTAAGATTAGCATCAAGACACATGTGTAGGTTTAACATATTTGCAGGTACAGGTGTAAATACAGGTAAACTGACAAGTTACAATTGTATTTCATCAGTATTTTGTTTGTTTTTGATGGAAAAGTGCAAATATATCTATGAAATGTTATATTCTTTAGTAGTCCAAACATGCACATGTTATGTCTGTCACAATGTTATATATAAATTGTGAAAATCACAGGTAAAGGCAAGGTGAAAGTTTTGCAAAAATCCACTCCATGAATGTCAGATGTATGTTTAAACCCACCAGTCAGCAATTAATGTTCATGAAAAACTATCACCTGTTATTTATTATAATATCATCAAACTGAGGTCCATATCTGGTGATTAAACCTCAGCAACGGCTTTATTTTTGTTCAATCATTGGGCTGATTTTGTGAGGAGTCACCTTAATTATTCTCATTGTCTGACAGGTGTAAATTGCTTGGAATAGCTTGAAATCTATCCCATACTTTTTTTTTTTTGCTGAAGTATGCGGTTGATATCACATCATCAATAGCCCATTAGGAATCGAGAACAGACATATGTACCAAACCCATTGTTTTAATCAATGCGAAAACGTTTTAGATGCTCAGGTAAGACAGGCTGCCATTTCTTCATGCGACTTTTTTCATTCAAGTCTGCCCCATGACCTCTCTGATCTGCATTTCGATTTGTTTGATCTACTATCAGATGAAATAGATCGTCATCTAACAAAAAGTCTTCAATAGTCCGTAGGTTCATTTTTCACCATCTCGACATTTAATTTTGAATTACCAGTGAATGGGGGTTGACAGGCGCGCCATTTTTTCACGTCAAGCGAGCATGTAC
This sequence comes from Unio delphinus, assembly GCA_029339505.1. Classification (NCBI taxonomy): domain Eukaryota; kingdom Metazoa; phylum Mollusca; class Bivalvia; order Unionida; family Unionidae; genus Unio; species Unio delphinus. The sequence goes on from JAQISU010000011.1 coordinate 1,152,406, forward strand.
ATCCAACTCCAGTTCCACGTAAATTTCTGGCTCAAAATCATTCATGCGTATTTCCATCAATACCTCGCTTGCTCCAATAATGTCATTTTTCTCAAATTATTCAAAATCACTATTAGCATCACTATCAGAAGCGAATATTTGTTGCAAGAAATCACCGTCGTATTCAGTGTCAGCCATTTTAGCTTTGCACATGTACCACGTGTTTAGAAGCGAGCATTTGTAAAATTACATCGTTAATAATATAGTAAAGTACTGCAGAATGCTCGTTCCGGGCCTTTTTAAACCAATCAAATATAGTTTTACAGGCATTTATGGCAAGATGAAGTTATAGAATGCGATCAGTGTTGCTCACCTCTAGCGCGACAATAGTCGCGACACGCACTACGGGACCACAAACAACAGCGCGACTATAGTCGTAACACGCACTTAAAGGGTTAAACCCACCAGTCAGCAATTAATGTTCATGAAAAACTATCACCTGTTATTTATTATAATATCAAACTGAGGTCCATATCTGGTGATTAAACCTCAGCAACGGCTTTATTTTTGTTCAATCATTGGGCTGATTTTGTGAAGAGTCACCTTAATTGTTCTCATTGTCTGACAGGTGTAAATTGCTTGGAATAGCTTGAATTTGAAATCTATCCCATACTTTTTTTTTTTGCTGAAGTATGCGGTTGATATCACATCATCAATAGCCCATTAGGAATCGAGAACAGACATATGTACCAAACCCATTGTTTTAATCGATGCGAAAACGTTTTAGATGCTCAGGTAAGACAGGCCGCCATTTCTTCATGCGACTTTTTTCGTTCAAGTCTACCCCATGAACCCTCTGATCTGCATTACGATTTGTTTGATCTACTATCAGATGAAATAGCTCGTCATCTAACAAAAAGTCTTCAATAGTCCGTAGGTTCATTTTTCACCATCTCGACATTTAATTTTGAATTACCAGTGAATGGGGGTTGACAGGCGCGCCATTTTTTCACGTCAAGCGAGCATGTACATCCGACTCCAGTTCCACGTAAATTTCTGGCTCAAAATCATTCATGTGTATTTCCATCAATACCTCGCTTGCTCCAATAATGTAATTTTTCTCAAATTATTCAAAATCACTATTAGCATCATTATCAGAAGCGAATATTTGTTGCAAGAAATCACCGTCGTATTCAGTGTTGGCCATTTTAGCTCTGCACAAGTACCATGTGTTTAGAAGCGAACATTTGTAAAATTACATCGTTAACAATATAGTAAAGTACTGCAGAATGCTCGTTCCGGGCCTTTTTAAACCAATCAAATATAGTTTTACAGGCATTTATGGCAAGATGAAGTTATAGAATGCGATCAGTGTTGCTCACCTCTAGCGCGACAATAGTCCACAAACAACAGCACGATTATAGTCGCGACACGCACTTTAAGGGTTAACAGAATTCAGCACCTGCCACTAAATAAATGTATTAAATGTGCCAGGGCATAAACAAAAAACATACACAATGTAAAGATTCCCCCCTCCCCCGTTTTCAAAGCTGGTGAGAGGCCTTAAAACACGAAGGAAATGGATAAAGGCAGCATGTCCAGTTCAATGAAGGAAAATTTTCATGACATCACAAGGTCCATAATTACTTTGTTTTGATTCAAAAGTGCATTCTTATATTTCATAATAATACTTCTATTGAAGGATATTTCTATATTTGCATGAAAAATATGTAAATGAAAATAATATGTCAGGTAATCCATTGTAACCAACAGAAGTTTAATTTGGCACGAGCAGACACAAGCAGAGTTCTCACTAGGATTTTAAAACTAGGAGTCCAGGACTCCTAATTTGGTAAAAATAGGAGTCCAACCTGCAAAAGTTGCAGTCCCACCAGCAAAAGTTGCAGTCCCACCAGCAAAATTGCAGTGACCAGAAACATTCTGAAGGGACTAAATGGCCATTAAAATGCCCGGAATAAACAAATACAAAACTTTTATCAGTTTTACATGTATTTCTTTGCAATTATTTATTATTCTTTAAAATAGTATGTATTAAAATCTATATAATGTACAAATATATTCTGAACTACAATATAGTTCACTTTCGTCTATGTCGTGTTTCGCAAAATTTTCTGATGCTTGGCTTTGGACCATATTCCTCCACACTAGGTCCCTCTTCTTTGACTCGCATCAATTTTGTTAAGGTCTCGTGTTTTAATCTGGACCTTCCCTTTGACTTGATTTTGCTACAATCGGAAATGAAATCAATTACAGGATCACGGGGCTTCGCTGATGTAGCAAACTGAGATTCTGTTTTCCGTTTTGGTGACAAAATATATCATCTGGTGATATTTGTGGCGACACCAAATTTGGCTGATAAAAACCGTATGTACAGTCTTGCGTTTAGAGTAAAGAAAATCAAAGGCACCATGACAGGAAACAATGTACTGGAATATATTGTTAAAATAACAAGTCCTTGTCTCATACTGACAAACCACCCTAACAGTGCACTGTTATATCATAATCCGCTAATGATGATATCTGGCCTTATTACTTTATGCAACTGACCAGTTAAAATCCGAATCCGCTGAAGGCAGAAACGTAAAATGAGTCAAACAGATGACACTAATTTAAAAACAAATACGAGATGGAAGAAGAAAAAAATACATTTGCTGACACATCAAAGAGAACTGATTACCTTTGAAGCACTGATATATACTAAACAAATAAAACAAATCTGTTTCAATGTTCTACCATTATCTGAAGTTGCCGCAGCAATAACAAACAGGTATTTGTTTGACCTTTTAACTGGAGCCTTTTGCGGCGCCTTCAATAACAAACGAACCATCATAAAAGTAAGCCGACAACCTTTGCTCAAAAAAAGGCAGCAAAAAACAACTCAAATAAAAGCATTGCCTCATTTTTCACAGTGATTAGAACATATTTATTGTGTCGCAAAACTTTCCTGTTTGCAAAAGAAAAGAAAAAAAAGAAGAAAAAATGTGTGTACGGAGGACTCGTGCATAGGCGATTTTCTGCGTCCCGGACCAAAAGTTTGCGTCCAAATACGTGTAATTAAGCGTTTCCGAGATCTCTGACAAGTATCAGTGGACACAATAGTAAAAGGCAATAGTATCAGTATATACAATAGTAAAAGTAAATTGTATCAGTATACACAACAGCAAGAGTAAATAGTATCAGTATACACAATAGTAAAGAGTAAATAGTATCAGTATACATAATAGTAAAGAGTAAATAGTATCAGTATACATAATAGTAAGAGTAAATAGTATCAGTATATGCAATAGTAAACTTCAATAAATGCAAGAAAAATATGATGTAATAACTGATGTATAATTCATCTACCGAGTACTGATACCCATTTCCGACTGACTTACTGTGTCTATTTTATGACTTTAATTCTAGAAAGAAGGAATAAACGAGGCAAGAAACTTTCTTTTAAATTTAGTTGTGGAGGGTTTTTTTCTTCTAAAGATGGGAGGGATTAAATGACTGAAAATAGGGCTCATATTAATGAAGCATGATTACCATGCATTCTGTAGAATGTTTTTATGAACTGGCGAGAAATTCATGAAAATCAGTGTCCTATAATTGACACAGTATTTAAAATTACAGGAAAATCCCTTGATATTACCTTCACTTCATCAAAGCAGTTTTCTTCAAGAAGAACAGACAGAAATATTGCTATTAAAATCCAACCCACAGACCAAATTACCAACTCCCATCCATATCCATGTATGTACTTAGCATCACTGTCCTTTGAAAACTAACCAAAGGTGCTTGGCAAACCCCTGAAAGTGGGTTCAGCCTAACTAAACCATTTCTGGGGGAGGTACACTAGCAAAGTGGTTAGCATTATTGTCTCCTACATACATACATCATGTCATATTCCAGAACAAGATTTTCACTGAGCCACAGTCAGCAAAACTAAAACCTAAAATTAAAATACCTTAAAAGACAGGTTTATCCAAGCTAAAAAGCAATAGGTTGCTTAATTAGCTTACATGCACATACCTGAATCTGCTCATCCTTAGCACTGGGCAATGACCATGGCATCACCAACTGCTTTGGTTTTGAAACTCCTAAAGCCAGTTTGTGCTCTATAATGTTATTGGCACACTAGAATGGAGATGACACTGGGTATGCCTAATCAATAAAGGGTTTACTGCAGTTCAAAGATTCACACTGCAATTTTCCTCATCTCAGTCTGCAGTTCCAGTATGAATTCAACTTGGCCAGTTAATGTTAACATTAACCCTTGAACCAAAGAGCTAGGTGTCCCCTACACCATACTTGCTGAGAACACCAAGAGCAGTGTTAGCCTTACCAGTGCCTGTATGACTTGCCATGAATACTTGGCTTGCAGTGGATGCGGAGTTAAGTGCTGGAGGGCTAAAAAAAATCCTATTTTGCATACAAGTGAATTTACCCTGAGAGAAAATAAACAACTAAAATTTGTATTAATTAAATACAAAACTAATCGGAAATACATGTGTGTACTGACATCTTACAATCGTGTAAAGCATCTATAATATGCCAAGTACTGTACATCTATATGAAAAATCCATATACTCGAAGTTGCATCTCGTGTTAGCAAGTTTATGTATCGTGCACACAACTCACATTAGAAAGCAAAAATAACTTGTATGTAAAACAACAAATAATGAGAGTCCTTGTTGACTTATTCATATACATGTCACTAAACAAATCATCAGATACAGTGGAACCCCGCTATAACGCACCCCGCCATAACGCGAATTCGGATATAACGCGGTCGTAGCATGGCTCCCGAAATTTCGTATATTCATTCACACATGGAGGAAAAAAATTTGAAGAAAAGTAAAAAAAAAAAACACAAGAAATTAACTTCATTTTGGGCATGAGATTAGTTGTGACTTTTAAAATATGATCGTGGTTCCTGAAATTTGAAATTCATTTACGTGTATTTTTATCAGACCGTGAAAATATTTGTTTAACGTACGAGAAATAGTGTGTAAAACGTTTATTATAATTTGTGGAAGAAATCGCGTATAACTTTTAATAATAAACGATCGGAACTTAACAATTTATTCAGGTTCTTTAAGTGATTTTGGAGAAGTGATCGTGTATGAATTCTAAAATAATACGATATATATAACGTACGAGAAATAGTGTGTACAACGCTTGGCTTCTGAAATTTATCAATTTGAACAGGTTGTGGTGAAGCTCCGTATTCTACTCTAGAAGAGAACACTGGTTTCATTAGGTTTTTGAATTGTTAAGCCGAAGTATAAACATTATCGGAAGTGTTACTTATTACGGACCCATGAGTAAAGCCAGTAAATCGTCTTTGTGATTGTCTTCCATGAATTCTGTATACAGTCGTTGCTCAAACAATAGCCGACATGGGCTTCTTATTTAACTGCAATCACAGCCAAGCAGCAGACAAAGCTGTGGTTGATACAAGAGTCGCACAATTTAATAAACATCAAAGGACGAAAGCCGCCAACATGTATGCTGTGCTTGGCGGTGTGATCAAACAACAAACAGTTGAAAGTAAATAATATCCACTTTATTATCTGTAAATTAAAAGGGTATGAAATTGTACATCCGTTCAGCTTAATTTTGTTTTAAATAAAAAGTGATTCGTAACCATTGCAGGCCTTCATTACTTTGTTATCGAGCTTTATCTGCGTATGTTGTTTGCTTATATAAAAAAACATTTTACTATTATGGAAAAGCAAGTTCAAAAACGCAAGTCGTTTTCTGCTAAAGAGAAACTGTATGCCCTAGAGCAAAGAAGCAAACGTCATTGGATATATTTTTCAAGAAATGATTATATTTAAATTTGGAACCACACTGACTTTGCACTTTGCGCAACGATTAATTTAGCAGTTTTCACATGTTTCTTTTGATGTTCACAAAACCTGAAATAAAAGTTATTTGCACGCTGAAATCATGCGTTGATTGTTAATTATTCTTGCAGTTGTCGCATATGATAAAATTCTAGCGGTATGACATTTGTACAGACACCGTATGTAGACCCGGGAATAGCTGCATGCAATGACCGTACGATATCAGACGGCAAGTAAATGGTTTCAATATTTTGTTCATCATATATTTTACACGACGAATTCAGACTATTACAAAATTATTGAATATTTTAAATCTGTAGGATTTTCAATGAAAATACATCCATTATGGATGAACTGCATGCCACGACGGCACGGTAGCATACGATGTTGATACACGTTTCATGATATAGCGATAGTCTGCTATTATTGGTCAATCTGTATAATCGTTCAAACAAATAAAAATTAGTAAATGTTTTTAATGCACAGTAATAACCTATAAATATATTAGCCATCGATTATTTTGAATATATCTTAATTAATGCATTCCAGTTAATATTCATCTGATGATAAGCCGACTTTTGATCATTGTACATGTATACACGTATATGTTCTCGGAAAAAAGTTAAATATTGTAAAACCACGCATTAATGCGACCCCGCTTTTAACGCGATCCGATTTTATGGACCCCGATCATCGCGTTATAGCGGGGTTCCACTGTATTCATGGTTGTCAGTAGCAGTCACTCTATAGTTGTCTACATGCCACATGTACATGGCATTATTTGGCATTATTTGGGACAGCTGGAGACAGCTTACATTTCACCAAGGCTACCATGGGGATGAGGCTTTTAATAGGGAAATGAAAACAAGTCAACAAATTACTTTTCGACCAAATATATATATGGCTATAGAAATTTTCATTTTATGTCACCTGTGTAGTTTTCGTAATCCTAAACATTTTTCCTGCAAAGTACAAACCTTCACATCACAATAAAAGTGTTTGAATGACTATGGAAAATGCAACAACCTCTTAGCTTCCATTGATTTTATTTATATGCTGTCTTCTTTGATGTCTGATGAAGGGTACAAGAGTTAGAGAAGTCACCGCTAAATGCAAACATTAAAGGTCAAAAGAATTGCCTGTTTGTTACTGCAGCAGTAACATCATATATTTGTAGTAGCACAAAGATTGAGTCCAATTCCGTTTAGATGCATACACAACAATAAGTGCTTCCAAGGTAATCAGTTTTCTTTGAAGGTTTGGTATCAATGTAGAACTAAATCTGTCTACCTTTCTATAATACTGCCTACTTTAGTGTATCATACATGACCTTGACACTACTGAACTTGGAAGTAGGCTACTACCTCCTGCCCCATCATTTTCATATAGAGACCACTCTATTTCAAATGCCAACATTCTCAGACTATTTGCACAGGTTTTGCGGCCAAAAAAAGTAAAACCTGGACACAAAAGTGAGGAAATTTTTTGTAAAGGTTTTTCTCTTTGTATTTTGTAGTGCAACTAAAATGTCCTGATTTTATGGTACCATTGTAGAGCTAAATCTGTCTACCTTTCTATAATACCACCCACTTTAATCTCATACACAACCATGATGCTACAGAGCTTGGAAGAAGGCTACTACCTCCTGCCCCAAAAATGTGGCGCCAGGGGTTAATGTAATAATGGCACAGCAACATGATTTTGAAGTTATTTTGTGCCATGCAATTGGATATGAATGGCCTTAGCCTATCTTCATTTCCAAAAATTTTAAAATCTTATACCAGAATACGAAAATGCAAATGAGCATGATATAATTGATTTTACAGCTCTTTGTCCTTCTTTGCTGGAAAATAGAATCTCTCAACACTTGAGACTGCAATGTAAGTCACATAGAAAGTGAGATTGGCCAGTCTTAAATCACAAAGTGTTACACTCAATTTTCCACTTTATGTTTTTTCAGCAATAAATATAATTCTGTTTAATTAGTGATGCCTTTAATTTTACCATTACTTGGCAGACTATAATTTGGCTCTTAAATGTCACCTGAAGATAGCTGGTATCAAAACTGGGGGTCAAATTAGAAATCTGGGGGTTTCTGAAGCGCAAATGATGGTAATGGAAAACACTGTTATTATATGTAAAACTTCTTCACCATAAATGCACAGTAAAGTACAACGGAATGCTTGTTCCGGGCCCTTATAAACAAATATGGCTGTCAAAAACCATGGAAAACTTACCCAGGTACCCACTGCGCCATTTAACGGATACCAGGGTACTCATTAGAGCATGAAAGACATGTACAACCCTTGAACAACAAATTTTTTCCCCACTAAATTACGTGTTACGCATAAACGTATATGGATTATGCTTTTTTGGTATATCCACCATCCAGAAATCTTGTTTATATTAACATTTCATTAATCCCACAGACCGTATTTTAGAAAAGACCGCTTTACATAACTACAATATACAAGTTCTCTTGTCCGTGGACTTGTAATTTCCTACAGTAACATGTTCTATTTATAGCAAACCTTGCTCTACTTTCCCATGAATTCTATTTATAGCATCTGTATGGCTTAGTGAGGAGAGAACAGACTATATTCATTTATGTGGCTACTAAAATATATCCAAATTATATGTACAACAACTTTTGGAAATTTGCTTATTGTCGATATCAGGTGACTGTATGACCTAGGTTGCGAGATTTGTGTAGTCACATGACTAGAAATGCAAATAGCTAGATCTGGAACAAATTTCAGCAATGATTGTACTTTCGTCTCGCCTGTCAGCAGATTATAGGCATAACAAATGCTATGCTCACGGTTTATGAGAAAATAAATCATATTCCTATCAATTTTATTCTGGTATATCGCGATGAAAGATCATACAAGTCTGCTCAGCCGGCATGTAAGCTGCTACCCATGCAGACATCAAATGATGTCGGCGAATTCAAACTTTTTGATAGGAAATGCGCGCTGACCCTATACCACAACAAGAATGTCCAAGTATCAAAAATGGGATGGCAAGGGTCAGAGGAAACTCGGACTATTCAGACCAGTGTGCTGCTGCCGACTTATGATATTTTGATAGTGTTGTCGACAACTTTTTTGTTAACGGGTACTCGTCATTAATTTTTTATGCCCAGGTCTTTCGCTACAGTTGGGTACCAGAGTACCCGTTGACAGCCCTACTCTTGGCAACAATCAGGTTACAACTTATATATTAAAGAATGATATTACTACATTTTATTCTTAATTAAATCCATGATGCCTACCTTTATTTTTAAATTGGTTTGTGGGTACAAATGATGGGGATGTTGTGAGAATACTATGATACTCTTCTGCTAATTGGAGAACGGTAGTGTTGTTAGTTTTCCCTCTTTAGCCAAATATAATGAAATGCCTGTGATTTAGTCGCAAAAGCTGGCATTTCAGCATTCATGTTCTATGCCCGCAACCAGTTTGTGTAAACATACTACTAGACACGTCCTAGAAATCGGCTGGTTGTATGTCCAACTTTTAGAAGCTATCAGAAAAAAAACCCTATGTTATGGAACCTTGCTAACACTAATTCAATTTTTTTTAAAAAAAAAAACGGAATCAGTCTTGACTTACACGGAACATTCCTTGACAAGAAATAGTTGAAAGAGAGGAAATTGTGCCACACAAAGAGGTCTAATCAGGAACTACAGTCTACAGCTCAAACACGTTGCTCCTTTCATTCCGTTTCAGGAGTCACGAAAAATCCACCTCTGTTACATGTGGTAATATGTATTACCTTTTAACGAAATGGTGATTTGTCACTAGTAAAACAGCAGCTTGATGAGGGATATTTCCCCCAAAGTAAGACAAAGAACTTACTGGGTGTAACACCAGGACTGCTATAACAACCAAAGATGGCGACCCTCAATTTTGCACATCATTCTGCGATGGTACATAATACTTTTTCATTTTCTCTAATTACTGTTGAATATATGACAAAAAGATTCGCATCTCCACCTTGAGAAACCCTTTTCTTACCTGAAAATGCTGAAATATTTAACCAATAAAAAAGTATTGATCTGAAACTGGTTCCTGAATGCAACGTTGTACCACGGTAATTACTATTTGGCACAATATCTCCCTATTATTTTTGGTCACATGATGTGAATTGCGTTAAATGATTGGTGCAAGCGACAATGAGGCTCTGTAGGTAGTCATGTTGGTGACCCCTTTAATATCTTCCGTCAATGACGACTACGCAAAGACAAACTATTATTTATAGTAACAGGGGATCACTGCGGAAGTGTGGAAAGGTCAATTTTGTTTTTGTGCGCCGAATCTTCGTAAACTTGCTTGTGTATGTTTTTCTTGGTTGGAACAGCAACCTGCGTGTTTAATTGTATACGGTTGAGGGGTTATACTCCGTTCTTATGGACATTAAGAAAGACGATGCTGGTGCTAGATTTGATATGATATGAGAAGAAATATGATGACTAATCGACCACATGGATATTCAAAAAGTCTATACCGAGTGGGATTGGCAGTAGATGGTAGGGTACGGGAATATATCATTGTATTTGTCACGGAAATGACTTTCGTGATATAACTTTCCAACCTAAATGAATCGACAAATGAGTTGACAAAAGAGGAGAGCAGTCGTTTTATCTCGGATAATGCACACTGTAACTTTAATGAGCAATTAACCGAATTACGTAACTGCGATGTGGAGGTTATATCAAGGTGAGAGTGCACTCCCAGTACTCTTAACTCTGTAGGCTGGTACACAAATATAACGTTAATTGATTGATTATATGAAAAGCAAATAACCGAATTACCTATGATGTGATGAAATGGTTAGCACAGCAAGTTGAACAATTTAAATGACGAATTACAGGAGAGGATCTGGGTGGGTTTGTGCCTCTTGCCCTTTAAATAAATATATATATATATATATATATATATATATATATATATATATATATATATATATATATATATATATAATACAAAGTTGGTTACAATTGTGAAATGGAAATACTTCAAATATCGAAGCGTCAAAGATTTTACCCCTGTAGATGTGAGTCTGAGTTTGAACCAGCCTACCCTGTACTACCAAGGCATCATAATGTTATGGGGTGTTCTCATCCATCTCCACTCACCATTACCCAGGTGAACAAGGTAGTTTGGCCCAATGGGAGCTTTTGACATCTTTCCAAATGTTTGTAGTAAGCCTGAGAGAGAAAAAATGGCATGCACTTTTGTTCCACCACTCTGGTATGCAGAAGTCCAGGGGACGGGTTACCATCCATTCAAATTCAATATTGGAATCACAGTATGCTCGTACCCTCCCGTCTGCTTGTACCCACTAACCTAATTAAAAAACGAAAAACATACGGATAAAAATTGAACATAACTTGGTCATTTCAACGGTCCTATCATTGTCATCTTGCTCACGTTTCAAACCCAATCGAAGATGTTGATGTAAAGAACAATACAGACTATGCGAGTGCCGTCATCTTTCGATGTATTTTTCCGGTGATTAAATAAATGCCTGTAAAAGTGTCTCTCAACTTCGTTTGCTGTTATGGATGAAAACACGAATATAGCACCGCATTCAAAATACATTCACGACAAAAATCGATTTAAAAATACTTTTGCACCCCTTTCGGGATTGAATATAACATTTTCCAAACGACAGCTACCCATGATTTGACCACTGACATTTGTTAGCATCGGAGCCCCTCGGTGAACACATCGACAGGGCCGGCACTTCCGCTAGGCGAACTAGGCAAACTCCCAGGATGCTGGGCTAAGGGTTTATTTCATGATTGGAAGGTGGAGCCAGATATCTGATCTCGCCTAGGGCACCAAAATGCCTTGCACCGGCGCTGTGCATCGATCAAGATCGTTTCGAATTCCAACAATTGAATGTGCCCAAGATAGAATTCACTAGAGATGGCAAGGACCGCTCCGGTGGCCTAGTGGTTAGAGCGTTCGCCGCGGAAGCGGGAGGTCGTGGGTTCGATCCCCGGTCGAGTCATACCAAAGACTTACAAAAATGGTACTAACAGCTGCCTCGCTTGACGCTCAGCATTAAGAGGTTAGTGTTAGGGCTGGTCGGCCTGGTGTCAGGATAATGTGACTGGGTGGGACATCATGCTACATGTCTGCGGCATGATGCCTCAGTGCTAGACATCACTATAAACTGCCTCACAGCAGACATCGTAGCGATATGACTGAAAAATTGTTAAAGCTACGTTAAAAATCCTAATCAAACAAATAATCAAAGAGATGGCAAGACATAGGGCATCATATATTTTGAACCTAACTTCACCCCCAAAAAATTATCGAGATCTTGGCTCTGTTTGAATCCACGACATTTATGTACTAACAGCAGGCACTTTATTTCATACCACTGTTATGCATGAGAATGTGCTTTGTGGGGTTTCACATATACTCCAGTTTAAGCCAACTATACACACAATGAACATCCTTCATGCAGAATTATCCAATACTCTTGAAATTAACAGCCTAAGAACAGTAACCGTTAGATAGAAATGGAATACGAGGAACCCATGGAGATGTGAATTTTTTAGGGATACAAAACAGAGAACAGAGAAAGTCACTGTTTCAAGATGACCAGAACAAGAATAACGTTGTATTTCTTGTTTTGCTACTGGCTTGGTCGAAAGAATAGCCTTTTGTTTTCAACATTTCTAAAAAGGAAGAGCCTTTTTTTATGTTCGCGCACTAAATTATATGGGTTTTCCTTCACGTACGCATAAGTATCTTAAACTTTGGTGTGGTTTGATAATCCCTCTTCTCTTATATCATAAAATTTTTGTCACAATTGGTAGGTGAAGGTGTTTTAGACATTACACAAAACATTTTGTTTGGTATGTATGGTTTGCTAGATTGTATTTAAAATGTGGGTTTTGGATTATATTAACATTTTTGGTGATATATAGAAGGGTTATGAGCTGGATAGTCATCAAAAGCAGGTGCTGGTTAGTGTGTTTGTGTGAATTCGTCTTCCTTCTTTCACATCATATTCTTTATGTCGGATGGTAGGTGTTATGTTTTTAGGCATTATTCGAGACGTTTTGCATATTATCGATAATAGTGGTTTGTTGGATTTCTATCAACAGGTAGGTGTTGGATAGTACTAGCTGGAATGTAATGAACAGTTTGATGCAGAGTTGTATTTTCATCTCTCTTCCTTGCATTACACCCTCTACGTTTGATAGTAGGCGTGGGTCTTTTAGACGCTGTACGTTTTAGATGACTGGGTTGTTGGATAGTTACAAGTAGTCAAATAGTGGGCGTATGATAGTAATAAATAAGAAGCTGCATGATATTATCTGGGGGTTGGCACTGGAGAGTGAACATTGTTTTGGATAGTAATCCAAACGTGGGCGGTAGATAGTGAAGAGTGCTATGGATAGTGCTAAAAAAATGCGGGTGTTGATTACTAGAATGTGTTCTGGCTAGTGATCAAAAGGTGAGCGCTGGATAGGACGCGTGTTTTTGGAAACCGAGTGCTAATTCGTAAGGGTGTGTGGTTGGATAAAAACAAAGAGCTGGTTCGGGGCATTATGGGATGTTGGATTGTAAAGGTGTTTTGTTGGATTGTAGATCAAACCTTTAACATTACATTTTATGCCCCAGAGTGACCAATCTAACCGTAAATTCCTGGGGAATTCTGGGTACATATAGATCTGATGTTCAATTCCACTGATGCCACACACTTTCTGAGTCAAAGTTCCTTATGCCCAAGAACGACCCGTGTGATCTTAAATTTCTAGGACAAACTGGGCTATAAGTCAATTCTCTATTCAGTTCCCCTACCGCTCCAGAGTGACCCACCCATGGAAGTCTATGTATTTTAACATAGGTTTTCCCTTATGAACTACGACCAACCCACAATGTAACCCTATGGCGTAATGTTATGCCACATAGTAGTCTAAAACACCTCATACAATTTCTCTTGCGGTCTGTGACATTTATTCTGCGTGCAAAACATCGTCCTGTTTGTCTACGTCTGTGACTTTGTGTTCCATGTTTTTTCTTCTTCTTCACTTATTGTCCATAACTTTCGTTATAGATAGAAAACATCATCTAGCTTATCCACATGGATTCATTTTCCATGTTTTTAACGGTCTATGATCATTTGTCTCAAACTGATTTCCTGAGTGATATCAAATTCTGCATAAAGACTTCGTTCACGAGAGCCCTTGCAAAGTGAAGTTCAGCACGTAGTTGTCCTGATTTTATATTTTGTAAATTTCTTCTTCTCTGCCATGGTTGGGACTGAATTCAAATCCGCACCAAGCTTGTACTCGTGTGTAGTCGATGTGGGAACTGACATAGGTACTGTTGGTCCCTAATTGCCCAGTAGCTCGAAACAAGAGTCCCGTAAGATCCACTTTTGAAAGAAATCACTCACAGAGGACAAGAACAGAATATTCAGCCATTCATTGGTTCAATAGGGTAGAAAAACTACTTGTAGAATGGGTTGATGTTGATCATGCCTTTGAGTAAGAACGAGAAATTCGTTTCATAATAACAGACTGGGAGAAAATGTGATGGACAGCGTTTTGACATCAGAATAATCTAAACAAGAAATACGTTGATAAATTAGATGAATATGTGAAAAAATATCAGTGAAGTTTATCCAGTACTTTGCAAAATTGATCCTTAAAGCTGAAAATGTTTCTACGACATAGCTAGCATGAAAATAATATCCTGATGGAATTCTTGTGTCATCAATCAGTTGGGGATTCGTTGGTGCGTGTTTTTTTTTTTTTTAAATAAAGCCAAGGATTATTTTTGTTCAAGTGTTCTTGATCATAGTGTTTTTAGTTTTACTTCTAAAACATTTCAGTAGTGGATATATCCAATATGTCAGTCGATTGCTCTCGTAACTATTGTTACACATCTTGCAAGGGGACCCGAGTGGTCTTAAGCGCTCTCCGTTACGGATCACTGCCATCTCACCTGTCTGCGTGAGTTCGAGTATCAGATTCGGCCAGTGTATGTATGTGAGAAAGCTTGCCAGTAGTTTCTCGTTGGTCGGTGGTTCTTTCAGGGCGTTTTCCCGGTTTCTTCCTCCACCATTAATACTGGCGCCATGTATAGCCTACCATGTGCTGAAAAATGGCGTTTAACCCTACAACAACATCTTGCAGATGCAAAAAAATGGTTTTGGTTACATGATACACTTTTTTAGCTCCTCCATATGTGTTATATTGGCTGTTTTTATGGGTGAGCTTTGAAACTCCTCTTCTTCAATCTCTTTGTCTGTGTATGTCATCCTCTTTGTCATCCTCTTTGATGATGTGTGTCTTTCAGTTGTTGTATACCAGTGCAGGTGTAAAGCCTTCTGATGAAATACATAAAAATGTTGCAATGTTCGCAGTGTTGCCATGTTTCTTTTCCTGACAAATCTCTTCGATTCATTGATGGCTGTAATACTTGTTGTAAATGGCTTTTATCTCAACATGATAGACAGTAGTCTTTCCTAAAATATACTATCGAGAGACGCTCTGTAAATTCTCGTACGAGAAGGATGGTCTCCTTTGACAAGTCAGTATTTTTCAGAGTCAGAAAGATGAATCAATTACATGTCCACAATGTGAGGTTTTAAATTTAAGTGAAATCAAATTTTTGCAATTAAAATGATTTGATTGCTATTTACTTAGAACAAACAACAACAAGAAGCGAAGACACGACAGTTTTAATGTGGACTTTTATGCTAATTGAAGTTTTTTCCATGTATACGCTAGTTATTTTGAAAATGACATGTTTGAACCTGAATCAAACCCGCATCTTCTGCCACCAGGCTAAGCGAATCCAGATACTTCAAGAAAGAAAGTCGTTCATTAACTCTCTAAGATTACTGTCACATTTGAGAGATGCACAGACTGACTTCAAGAAAATTTACAAGTACTACTTAGACATACGCGTTGAGTTCAAGTCTGAAGTGCCACCAGAGAAAGCAGCATGTATCAGGATACATGTATAAAGTTAAGAAATGAAATGAACGATAATTATTTTAATTGTTAACAAAATTAGTAAAATTCATGAATTGTCTTTTTTTTAAATAATGTTTAATGTCGATAATCTCGAAGGAAAAGAAATGTTCTGATCTTCACCAGGCAAGAGATGTGATGCATTTAATCAAATAATTCTTAAAAGTTTTTATATCTCCCCCTCCTGTGCTCCATTTACGATTCAGTATCATTCCTGTTGCAGGGTACCTTAATCCAGTGGTCTCGCTAGGATTCTAAGCCTAGGAGTCCAGGAGAATAGGAGTCCCACCAGCAAATGTTGCAGCCCTCTCCCAGAAAATGTGCATCCGTTTCAGCCTAATCGGCGCGTCTGGTAAATCTGCATAACGATACATAATTTATGTGAACATTTGATCACATGCTGTTTTGGTTCAAAATTCTATTTTTGGGTGAAATGCCGACAGAAAGAGTTAAAAGTAATTTATTTAATTTCCTTAGCATGATGCATAAACATTACATCTTTTCAATGCCATGCGCATAATAGTCCGCCATATATGGAGTCGTGAAAACATTTGTCCAAAATTAGTATTATTCTAAATACAATACAAAATTCTGATGACAATTGCCGCTTGTCAGATTGGTGAGCATTGCAGATTTTGTTTTTCGTCAATTGAATTCGGTATTGGTTTTGAGCCAATATTGGTGACCTTAGATGCGCAGAACAACATGAAAGCAATGTAACCCTTGTTAGTCCTTCGAGGTTTGACTGAATTTTGTCAATCCAAGGAATGGTCTTTTTCCAACACAAAGTCAGATATCACGCACTTTTTTACATTTGGCTACTATCCCATCCAAACAATCAGCTCTAGCAACTTTAGCACTCGTCTGAATCTCATTAAAATTATTGCTAGTTTGCCATTTAACCCCAAAATACTAATACAAATTTGCAACCGACGTTTTCTCCAAGTCTTGAAGTGTCTTGATTTCGAGGTCGCATCCAATATTTATTTGGATACAATCAGAAATGAACACAATAATGCAAGCTAAAGTTCTGGTGTATTCTTATAACAACCACGTGCACATCTCAGGACCTTTCTGCCTCTGAATTGAGTCATTGGAAATATCAGCACATTCTCCCAACCAAGCTGCTAGTCGAAATCCTGGAACTTGCCGGCCATCTACTGCATCATGTATTTTTTAATATGTACTCTTATAAATACAGCAGACAACACATCGGGAGGGGGGTATCGTAACCACTGGATTCTGTCATTGTAAATATCAGCACAGCTAAAATAATCAACATATTCTCCAGCCGAGTAGGACTGGAAAGCCTTTCAATTTGCTGCCCATCTATTTGCATGCCTACGGAGGACTCCTGCGTGGGTAATTTGCGGCGCATCAGACCATAACTGTACGTCCAAATATGCGTAATTAAACATTTCCTAGACCTCTGTCAATCCAATTAACTCGTAAAAGGGAACCGGATAATTAATGTTAGTGAGGTACCACAATTTAAAACGTGTTTGTTTTGCACATCTAAGATCTCGTGAATTTAATATTGTTGTCATGGAAAATGAGGGAGTCTCAGGTTGCTTGAACAGTCTTTATTAACACACCTTCACAGTACACGTCCATAACTTTCTATATTGTATCGCGGCCCCCTCTATCCAGGGAGCAGTCCCTATCTAATGTTGCAACTACTAAGAGAGCAGTTATTAATTAGAACTAACAAGTAAACTACAATATGTCACATCTCCCCGCTTCTAAGATTATTAGAACATAAGATTTTGCTTATTAGTAAATAAGAAACACAATGAATCAATTCAATTAATATGAAAACATTAAAAAAGTAAACAATGAATTTACTGTGTTTGTATCTGACATGTCCACTGATAGAAATTAACGGAATTGATTTATATAATAGGTTACTGTAACTTGCACAAGATAGTCCTGAATATAATACTATAGAAACCTAAAAGTCCAATTCAGAAATCGAATACTAAACTACGCGTTGGCACTTTTATAAAAGTCACTTTCTTGGACAAAATCATTGAATCTGGCTGGTTTTCGGACGACTCTCCCACTTAACGTCCGCACTGGAGTGTTTGGGCTATTGGACCCATTTGGTACCGCTGGCTTACTGGGGGTTGACGTCCGCACTGGAGTGTTTTGGCTATTGGGTGTTGGCTGGACTGGGTCACACTGGGTGGTACATTCATCCGATGGTGGTACGGGCTCCATGTTATTTAGAGATTTTGTGCTGGAATCCAAATGACTCCTGACAGTACACTGTGGGGACTCTGTTACAATGTCTGTAGGCGTATTTGTCTCAACTGGAAGTAGATTCTCAGGGCTTTTTATCCGCATAACATGGATTCGATTGCGCCTGTATATCCCTTGGGGAGTTTTTACCAAGTAGCTTCTTCGATCTTTGTCGGCTGGAATAACTATGCCTGGTGGGTGTTGACCACTTGTTATCATTTCCATGCCATTTGATTCTGACGCTGTCTCCCTCATTAATATCTGGCAAATTGCGTGTAGTGTAGCGCCGGTTGTAAAATAATTCATATCTTTGTTTTGTCTTACGGTCTCTCTGCCTGATGATTTTGAGGTTTGGCCACTTGGGGTTTAACTTCTTTTCAATAATGGGCAAGGTGGTCCTCATCTGGCGTCCCATCATCAATTGGGCTGGGCTGGCACCTGTCGCAGCCGTCGGTGTGGCTCTATAAGCCATCAAGGCAAGGAATACATCATCCTGCATAAGTATAGATTTTGCTATTTTGACACCACTTTCTGCCTCACCATTCGCTTGTGGGTAGTGAGGACTGGTAAATACTTGTTTGAAGTTATATTTCTCCGCAAACTCCTTGAATTCTGATGAAGTGAACTGGGTCCCATTGTCTGAAACTACAATTTCTGGGATTCCCCATCGTGCAAATGTGCTCTTTAGCTTTCCAATTACTTGCTGGGAGGTTATTTTTGTTAGATGCATAATTTCCAGATAGCGTGAAAAGTAGTCAATAGCTACCAGGTATCTTTCTTGTTTGACTTCACAAATATCAATTGCAATTTTCTGCCATGGTCGGTCTGGTAGAGAGGTTGTCTTCAATGGTTCCCTCTTCTGTGCTGGCTTTCTAATCTGACAAAATTCACATGTCTCTAGTTTGTCTTGATTCTGTCTCGCGATTCCTGGCCACCATACACAACTTTGGGCTCTTTCACGACATTTGGCTAATCCCTGATGACCCTCGTGAATGTTATCCAGAATTCCGGGCCTCAAGACTGTAGGTATAATAACCCTGTCCCTGAAGAGAAATAGGTCGTTCTGAACTGAGAGTTAACTGCGTACAGCAAAGTATGGATGTACATCTAGGGGACAACTATTTTTCTTATCCGGCCATCCATTTCTGGTGAAGGTCATTGCAGTCTGCAGATTGTGGTCACTCCTGTAACCTTCTTTTATTTGTTCTAATTTCGTATCGGAAATTGGCCTGCATGCCTCCATTGACTCTATAAAAACTTCCACTTCCTCTTCGTACGTGGCGTCCTGGTCCAGGAGAGGGCTCCGAGAAAGGGTGTCTGGAACTACTAAAAGCTTCCCAGCAACATACTCTGCCTTTGCGTTGAAGCGTCTTAACCGCATCAACAGTCGTTGACACCTTAAAGGGCTTTATCTAAATCATGTGTGTTGATCAATGGCACTAAAGGTTTGGGGTCTGTATGCAATCTGAACGAGTCCAGTCCAACAAGATATCGTGAAAACTTTTCACAAGCCCACACACATGCAAGGCACTCCTTCTCTATCTGTGCATATTTAATCTCTGCAGGGGTGAGTGTTCTTGAACAAAAGGCAACTGGCTTGAGTTTTTCTCCATGTTGTTGGAATATTGCCCCACCAATTCCATAACTGCTGGCATCAGCGCTGACAACAGTTAACTTGTTAGGGTCATAAAACGCTAAGACTGGCGTGGATGTCAGCATCTCCTTGACTTTCGTGAAGGCATAATCCTGGTCCGGGCCCCAATACCAGGCTGTGTCTGATTTCAGCAGGTCCAAAATTGGTCGCATTATTGTAGATAAGTCTGGGAGAAATCTACCAAGGTAGTTGATCATGCCCATGGTGCGACGAAGCTCACTGATATTTAATGGAGCAGGAAGCTCTTTCACTGCAGCAACCTTTGCTTGACTGGGGCGTATGCCATCCTGGCTAATCACGTGACCAAAGAATTCCAATTTATTCTTTCTAAATTCACATTTTTCTTTGTTGAGCTTCAGTCCACTCCTGTTGAGCTTTTCTATAACCAAATTTAGTCGTCTGTCATGCTCTTCTAAGGTTCTGCCATAAATGAGTATATCATCCATAATGGCCTCAGTCCCTTCATAGCCAGTCAGCAGCTCTGTCATTTTTCTCTGAAAATTCTCTGGAGCCGACGTAATACCAAATGGAACTCGTTTAAAACAGAAGCGACCCAGCGGAGTAATAAAGGTGGTCAGTTTTGCACTTTCTGGATGTAAGGGTATTTGATAAAATCCGCTTTCTGCATCAGGTTTGGAGAAGGCAGTGGAGCCTATCAGCTTCGGTGATATATCATCTAGAGTAGGGAGCATATATCTCTCCCGTTTGACAGCTTCATTGAGCTTCTTCAAGTCAACACAAATTCTGACTTTGCCATTTTTCTTAGGGACTGATACCATAGGCGCACACCATTCTGTGGGCTCTGTTACTTCTTCAATGATGCCTTCCTGCTGCATATGGAGCAATTCTTCTTTGACCTTCGACAACAAAGGAAACGGAACACGCCTGGGTGCAGCTATACTGTATGGTCTGGCATCATCCTGGAGAGTGATCTTCACTGGCTCACACTTCAACAGGCCAAAGTGCCCAAAGGCTGTTTTGTTGATCTCTTCAACTCTTTTTACAAGACCCATTGCGTGTGCAACTGCACGACCAAGGAGATTATTGGCACGTTGTCCCTTGATGACAAATACCCGAAACTGGTATGATACTTTCTTATATGTAGTATGTGCCATAAACTCGCCTTTTGAATCCAGAATCCCTCCAGGGCTACACAACATGGATTCCGATTGTCTAAGCTTTGGTTTTGTTGGAAGAGAGTTGTATGTTGCTTCAGACATAACTGTTGCATCTGCTCCCGTGCTTATTTTGAAGTGAACTGGGGCTCCACAAATGTTCAAAATCACACGCCATGCCTCCTTATCATCGTCACACATAATTACTGAGCCAAGGAAGAATGTTTCTTGGTATTCTGCATAATCTGTAGCTGGTGTTTCATTAAATGTGACCTCATTTACTTTCTTAGAGCGACAGACAATGGCAAAGCGGTCAAGTTTGTTACAACTTCTGCACCGTTTTCCTTTAGCGGGACATCTCTCACCTCTACCATGCCGCCTGTTGCATTTGTGACAGGTTTGTTGTGCTGTTGTTTGACCAATCTGATTTAGTTTGCGCCACTGACGTTGTCCATTTCGGTTGGTCGACCATGGTTTAGTGCTTGATGCCTTGTTCTGTTTAGAGATTTCATCCAAATTTTTGTCCGTCTGACTTTGGTCGCGTAACTGACTTTTAACCAGTTCTGACTGTCTCGCTATTTGTATGGCCTTCACTAAGGTGAGGTCAGCCTCCATTTGTAGTTTTTCCGAAACCTCTTTATCCCGAATTCCAATTACAAGACGATCCCTTATTGTTTCATCCTTTTGAGCGCCAAAGTCACAATGGTCGGCAATTTCATACAGCTTTCTTACAAATTCCTCCACCGACTCTCCTGGTATTTGACTAAGTTGGTGAAACCGCGCTCTTTCATGGATCACATTGGTCTTGGGGACAAAGTAATCATCAAATTTCTGCAAAACTGGGGCGTATTTGTCGGTATCATCATCGTTAGCAAACTCAAACGATTTAAATATTTGTTCTGCTTCTTTCCCCATTGCATATATTAATGAACTTACTTGAACTGCCTCATCTTCCTTGTTGAACTTGGTGGCGATCCTAAAGCGCGCGAAACGCTGTTTCCAATTCGGCCACTCCACTGGCTTCCCAAAGTTAAAGCTCTCCGGTGCCTGGAATCGCGCCATTTTCACTCACTACAAAAGTTTATGTATCCTTTGGAATCACTTCTGACACCATGTCATGGAAAATGAGGGAGTCTCAGGTTGTTTGAACAGTCTTTATTAACACACCTTCACAGTACACGTCCATAACTTTCTATATTGTATCGCGGCGCCCTCTATCCAGGGAGCAGTCCCTATCTAATGTTGCAACTACTAAGGGGAGCAGTTATTAATTAGAACTAACAAGTAAACTACAATATGTCACAATTGTTAATGGTTGTGGTGTTATCCAATATTTAAACACCATGGGAGAGGTTAGAAAAGTCGGACAGATCCGAACAAACAAAGATAATCAGAACTCCCGTGACAGCAGTGATGCATACCTGAAAAGGCATGTAACGCAAAAAGTTAAAGATATCTTGGCACTTAGCCAAATGTTGAAAATATACCCTCATTTCTTTTGCAGAGCTTTTTGCACGAGGGCCAGATTTCTAAGGTGGAAACTTTACTCTTCGTTAAAATTTTGATGCGATTACGACCAGTCTCGATTACGACCAGAACATGACTATTACCTGAGAAATGTGACCGAGGATTTGCTAAACGGGAGCAATATATAGCTTGCGAACAAACATATCGAGAATGTACAGCGTCTGAATCAAGTCCTACAAGTATGACAACTACCCTGATATTTATTTTGTTTGGATCAAAACCATGCATTCCTGAAAGAAAACGTGGTGATACGATTACCACATTTTACTGCATATCGGTATCATTTGTATAAATATGAAAGCCATCTGTGTCTGTATGGTCTCTATCAAATATGGTCAAAGCTTCGTGCCAGTGAGCTTTTTGTCACCTTTAGTTACTGTCTGTTGCATAGTTTTTGATAATCCATTTACCATTTTTTCTTCAGTAATAACAGGCATGGTGGATCAGCATCATTAAAACAAATTTGCGAGACCCGACATGTCAGGATGCTTTCCTTCAAATTAAGTCTAATATTGTTGAATGGATCCAGATCCAAAGTTTAAAGATCTTCTATGTTTTAGTAAAGGTAGCCAGATCTGATGGTGAATTGACATCATTTGAACACATTTGAAAGAGCTTTATGCCTCAATGCCTTCAGTCAAAATTGGTCTAATAATATTGAGCGATTCTTGAGAAGCCATTTCGATTTCATTTACTCAGCAGTTATTACACTTTAAAAAGGGGAATAAGGTAAAGTGATTTCCATTTTCAACATACACAGTGGAGAAAATATTGGCATACCTCTATGTTACTTTCACGTACTGTAGCCTTACATGTTGTAATTATGGAACTCGTGCACTGCAGCAGATAGCTCAACATTTCTAGTCCCTTATTGTTCGAATATGACTTTCAAAAACAATTTTAAAAAACCAGTGGAACTATTAGAAATTGATTTTTTAGTAAAATTAATAAGATTACTATCTTCTTTAAATTGTATTAAAGTAATGTTTTATTCATTTATATTAAGTAAGTTCTAAAGTGTATTAAGATTAATTTCATTTATTTCCAAAGCAGAACTATATATTAATTGAAGGAAAATAGTTGATGTGCAAAGTTGGCAACGTAAATCACTAGCTATACGAATGTACATTATTGTGTGGAATTAGGTTATAAAGCAAAAAATCTTACTGGGTCAGTCAGCTCCTAAGTCTTATCAGTGAAACATATATTTTGTAAAACCAGGCATTGGCAAAAGTCTAATTCGGTTAATAAAAAGTAGAACGAACTTCCGTGCTGACGTAAATACAGAATGGTTCTTATCTAATGATGGACAGTCGTCGCTACAAAATGGTTCTTATCTAATGATGAATAGACATCGCGGCGTGCTCAGTATGTTAAAACATGTTGCTGGTTTAGAATATTAAGGAATTATCATATTTGGACCTAACTAATGCCAAACGAACATAGATAAACTACAAATTTGAGTTTTACCTTATGTCAAATGACGTAAATTAAGCCGGTTTTGACCAGGAGAAACTGATTCTTACCTGAAAAGAGCGGACATATTTCCTTTCCGATACCTTAAACCTGACACAAGATGCGTATAAATAGACCGCGCATTAAAGGGTCAAGTCAGTTTTGTATCGACGAGGAAATAGACTGTCGCCTTTTCATTTCAGGTAAAACAATTGTATATGTCGTAACTTCTTTAGGAATAAGTACTTTTAATGTTTGAGGTTTTGGTGGTAACATTGTTATGTTAGCAACACTGTTCACTTAATACTTTTATTTATAATATATTGTAACGGAATGTTTAAATGTTCTAAAAGATTCATATTTAATTATATTTTTGTAATTTTTATTGTAAGGTTGAGATTGCTACCAACTTCATGTTTTGATTTAATGATTGAAATAAAGTATTCTTTAAGTAAGAAAGAATATTATCTAGCAATATATTCTAAATCAATATTCTATTTTAAAATTAGTAAAATGCATTTCCTTAAATTAATTGTTGCATTAATTACACTTATTATATTTTATACTTTTGGCTATCTTGAAATTGATTGAGAATTAACTATTTGTATAATATTCTAAAATGTAGAAGTTATACGAATAAATGAAGTTGGAAAGCTTGAAAAAGGAAAATATAATATGTATTGCATGAATTTTTATTATAAAGTTTTTAGATGTGTTTCTAGAATGTAGTCAATATATGTGTCTTGATTAATTAAATAAAGTCAGTTCTGTATCGACGAGGAAATAGACTTTCGCCTTTTCATTTCAGATGTAGTGTAGCTGTTTTATCATCGTGGCGGCAC
This sequence comes from Unio delphinus, assembly GCA_029339505.1. Lineage (NCBI taxonomy): Eukaryota > Metazoa > Mollusca > Bivalvia > Unionida > Unionidae > Unio > Unio delphinus. The sequence continues at coordinate 1,177,086 of JAQISU010000011.1, forward strand.
GCGTTTAAGAGAGCCTGAACACACACACACACACACTCTCTCTCTCTCTCTCTCTCTCTCTCTCTCTCTCTCTCTCTCTCTCTCTCTCTCTCTCTCTCTCCATGGATATTGACGCACGCTCCCTAACTTATGAGTAATTCCTTCTCATAGCAAGAAATGAGAAGATGGTTATGACAAGCTAATCACAACCCACATAACAGAAAATCTTCATAACAGAACCAACAACAATAGTGACCCAAACAGCCGTGACCGAAGGAAAACAAATAATAGAGTAATGACAGAAAGGAAATGCAGAAAAGGAGAAACACGAGGCAACTAAAAAACATTAAACATACCGACTATAAGATTAGGGAAAACAGAAACATCAGAAATGAGAGAGACAGAAATAGGTGGAAGGAAAAAAGAAGACGAGAAAGAGAGAACGAAGAAAGAAACACGAATGGCAGATGAATTTTTCTATCACGATGAATATATATATATATATATATATATATATATATATATATATATATATATATATATATATATATATATATATATATATATATATATATTCCCCACATGGTCAGAAAAGATCAACCGAGAGAGAGAGAGCACACTCCGCACAACAGCAAAAAAATGTGATTTCCTCGATTTTAAAAAAATGAAATATAAGACCATTCTTGCTTTTAAGTGTCGAGATTTTATACAATATTATTTTATTTAGGAAAAAGCTGACATGATTACAAGCCTCTTTGTGAAAACCATACGTCATAATGACCATCCATTGATGGGGGGGGGGGGGTGTAACGTGGTGCTGGCGGGTTATCAAAGTGTTATTAGTACAATATTGCACAAGGCCTGGTCAGAGGTATTGCGCAACTTGGAAACAACACTTGAAGACCGCCTCCCACTAATTGTCGTTATCTAGAAGATGATCGCTACGGTGTAATCTGCCCGGTCAGTGAATATAGTAATCTGAGATGGTACTTTGAACAAGACAATACACGAGCCCCCGTAAAGATAAAATATGAATTTAATTAAAAATACAATTAAGAAAAGAATGACACTGTGAATTACAATTTCTCTCGTTCTGAATACACTTAGTTCAGAAAAATACAAATACCGAAGCTTTAAAATAGTGGATACATTCATAAGAATCCAAACACTAATGAAAATAAATGAAGTTAGCCATTAATACTGAGAGTAAATTTCATCAAGGAATCGAATGTTCATTTAACATTGGACTGTTGGGTGATTCAAAATGACTTTTTCGGTCGGCTGGTTTTTCTTTCTTTTCCCTGCGTGCGTCGGTCTTCAGCTTGCCCTTTGATTGAACGGGAATTCCACACTCTGACTTCTTTTCTTTCTCTTTTCCTTTGACTTCTCGCTGATTCTCACTCTTGCCAAATTAAAATATTTTCCTTTGACTTCTCGCTGATTCTCACTCTTGCCAAAATAAACTATTTTCCTTGTAAAAGGGTAAAACGCCCTAAGTATCTCGTTACTTTCAGAGTTGCGATTGTTCGTCCGTCTTCATGTTCGAACAATCAGATCTTACTATCAGTGTTATCATGTATACGGCTAACAAATTCTATACCTGTTTTCAGATCAATAGAGCTATACTGCTAATTATCGACATCAGAATTCGGGAAAGTCATATATTCCCGTAAATCATTACGTAAAGTGAGGCAATATATCATAACACACAATCCATATTTACTAATATGATAAATTCAAATTAATGTAACACTTCCCAAACATAAATGTACACGGCGGGTTTTCTACACCACCCATTTACCTACCTAAGTATATAAGGTAAAAAATGCTAATTCAGAATTCAAAATACATTATTAAATCACTGTAAAACCGACTATCCATACAAAATATGAACACATCATGCACCTGTAACAAAGAAACATATCAAAGTACGTTATTAAATCAATGTAATACTGAACTATTTATATCGTAGTATCGATACATTATGCATCTATGACAAATATAAACAGCATATACCTTACATCATAATAAAGGTGAATTTGAGTTAAATACCTTGTGTTTTTGACATGCTTCTGCCGTTTGATTTCCCGGCGGACTTTCCTGAGCTTATTATTACGAAGGCACTCCTGTAAAATTACCCCCGGAGTCTTTATTCCGGAATTAATGATAGTAGTTCAACACTGCTTTCTTGCAAAGCGCCTTCCAGAAAACTGATTTAAACTCGTTTGGTACGAAGTATATATTTCCCCGATTCTGGGGTCTGACACCCACCCCCCTTCCCTATGCATTCGCCCAATCGGAATAAATGCTATTCTTACTGACCTTATGAAAACTGTCTATCAAGATGCCAAAATGCCACTTAGGATCGAAATATCACCTTATCATTTGTCTCAATCATTTTTGAAAGCTCTGCGTGAGTAATCACATAATTTTAACGTGTCAAACACTCAGTCCGTTTTCACTCTAATTATTGTAACAGTCTGACCGAGGTAAGAAAACATTTTTTTCGTTCCAAACTCTACTCCAAGACAGTTGATTGTCGGCTAGCCTACGAATTAATTAATGGTTGTCATTGACGAAAAATTTGGCACTTGACAGGGGGGTAGTGAAAATATTAAGACAGTTGCCATGCTTGTATATTGGATGTATAACTAGCACCATTTTCATTTAGAAACAACAAGGAATCATAAGAAATATATTACTGAAAACTCCATGGTAATGTAGCCACAGCTTGGACAGAACAAAGGTGCAGTTCTTCCTTATTTTTTTTTTTTTTTTTGCTTAATGGACCCATTTTTTTTTATATCAAGACCACTCTTAAATTCCAAATGCACACCTTATCATATGATATTATTATGCGTTGTCTTACAAGTCCCCTTCTTTGCATGAACTTAAAACACCATGACACAATTTCACTGAAACTTTCAATATAATTCAATTGCGATTTCACTATCCTTTAGTCTGAGATCAACAGTTTTCATTTCACGACACGCGGCAAGTTGTGTCAAGACATATTCTTCTGATGTATCCTCAGTATTAATCCATCTTGCTTTGCGTCCACGATTTGCTTTCTTTCTTTCTGTATCGTTTGTTTTGGGTTTTTGTTTTGTTTTGTATCGCATAATGCAATCATAGCTATACGCCAATCTCGGACACATTTTTCATTGACACCACATTTCCTTTGAGCAGCCATATTCACACCTTTTTTTTCAGCAAAGTTTACCACTTTCAGTTTAAAAGTCGCTGTATAATCCTTGCGTAATTTGACGGGAGGCATTGTGAGATAAGTTGTATGATTTGTACGGGGATATTTATGTGAATGATTATGACTGAAAAGATTGCTTAAAACAAGCCTCATTAAAAGGTACCCAAACTATAGCAATGAAAACATTATGCCCACGGCTAAATTCATTATTTACATCCAGAAGAGGGAGTGGGCATAATTTCCTGTGGTTCTTAATCCACTTGATATTAAAAACGGGTTGCGTAATTGATGCAGATTAATGATAAGAACAATGGGGGTACAGTCAATACTTTAACTAGTAACGGTAGCCAAACCCAATATCAGGGTTTAAACAATTGAGTCAACTGGCTTTGTTATTGAAAACCAAACAACCAATTATTCAAATAAATGTACAGGTATAATTAAAGACAGACACCGAAACGACGACTGTTTAAGACTGTATATAGGTTATCATTGCTTTAAACTGAAATGCGAAAATAAAAATGGATCATTGATGATCTGTTAGGAGTGTATTTTTAGTAAAATTAATAAGATTGATATTTTCTTTAAATTGTATTATTAAAGCAATGTTTAATGCATTTATAGCAAAACGTTGGCAACTTAAATCATTATTATACGAATGTGCATTATTGTGTGGAAATAGGTTATAAAGCAAAAGTCAGTCAGCTTCTAAGTCTTATCAGTGAAACATATATTCCGTAAAACCAGGCATTGGCAAAAATCTTACAAAAGTCAGTCAGCCCCTAAAGTCTTATCGGTAAAACACAGAACAAACTTCCGTACTGACGTAAATACAGAATGGTTCATGTCTAATGTTGGACAGTATCTAAGGTTTGACGGACATTGCTGCTGGCTTAATATATTAAACATGTTGCTGATTTAGAATATTTAGGGATTATCATGTTCGGACGTAACTAATGCCAAACGAACTACAAATCTGAGTTGTACCTTATGTCAGATGACGTCAAATTAAGCTGGTTTGGACCAGGAAAAACTGACTTTTACTTGATGAGAGAATAAACATCTATTTCCAAGGGTACGTTAACCTGACACAGGATGCATATAAAAGACCACGCATTTAAGGGTCAGGTCAGTTCCGTACCGACAAAAGAAATAGATGTTTGCCTTCTCTTTACAGGTAAAATAATTGTATATTCGTAGCTTCTTTAGAAATAAGTATTTTTAATGATTGAGATTTTAATAGTAAAACTGTTTTGTGTGCAACATTGCTACTGAATTCTTTTATTTATAATATATTATAACGGAATGTTTAAATGTTCTAAATAATTTATATTTAATTATATTTATGTACTTTTTATTGTAAGGTTAAGATTGCTACCAACTTCATGTTAGATTTAATATTGAAATAAAGTATTCTTTAAGTAAGAAAGAATATTATCAAGCAATATATTCTAAATCAATATTCTATTTTAAAATAAGTAAAATGCATTTCTTTAAATTAATTGTTACATTAACTACAGTAATTACATCTTACACTTTTGACTATCTTGAAATTGATTGAGAATTAACTATTTGTATAATATTCTAAAATGCAGAAGTTATACGAATAAATGAAGTTGGAAAGCTTGAAAAAGGGAAAATATAATATGTATTGCATGAACTTTTATTATAAAGTTTTTAGATGTGTTTCTAGAATGTAGTCAATATATTTGTGTTGTTTAATTAAATAAAAGGTCAGTTCCGTACCGACAAAAGAAATAGATGTTTGCCTTCTCTACAGGTAAAATAATTATGCAGATGTAGCTGGTTTAACATTGTGACGGCACGCGGTTAAGAGAGCTATCTCTCTCTCTCTCTCCCTTGTGATGATTACCAACAACCATTATTACATAACAAGCGGTTAAGAGAGCTTTCTCTCTTCCTCTCTTCTCTCTTGTGATGACAACAACATTTTCTTACATAACAGATCCATGAGTAGTCCATCTATATATTTCATTTTAGTTTAATGTAAATTATATTTATCGGAGAAACATTGTTAAATACAATTATAAACATGATTTTCAGTAGAAAGCATAATATGCTATGCTGCCCGGTGACTTTTTACCGGTATTTAAAAAAAAAATATATTAATGTGCCATACCAGTGTAGATAACGTAAATCAAATTTAGTATTTTTTGAATAGATAATAAAGTCTGGAAGCGGTATAAACAAACCCGATGGAAAAATTCTCCATAATAAGTGAGAAATACGCTCAGGTGTGTTTTCGAAAATATTACACATCGGACCGATTTTATCGCTCGGTAATTTCCGGAGTATATAGATCGTCTGACGTCATATTATGAACACGCGCCTTCCGTTTCTATCGAAACATTAACAAAGCACGTTTTCCGTTCCATATTAGTTATTTTATCATCCCAATCATGCCAAAAGCACATCGTGGAGGTACAAGCAAGGGCAGCAGGGTCAGGTGTATTGCAGCAAATTGTGGGAATACAAATGCTGATGGGGTTTTCCATGCATTCCTTCCCGAAGGACCAATCACTTCGTCGTAGGTGGACAGACTTTGTAAAAGTCAAAAGAGCAAACTGGGATAGTTTTGTATCATGTGATAGTCCGACTGAGTTTTCTGCCCTCTGCTCCTTTCATTTCACACCCGAATGCTTCCCTTTTACGTATAGATTTGAGGTTGATCATATGTGTAGGGCACCAAAGAAAGTCAAACTCAATGAGGGTCCTATAAATACTGCTAAGCCCGACAAAGCCAGACAAAGCCTGACAAAGCTTAACAAAGCCATACAAAGCCATGTCAAATCAAATAAAAAATGTGTATTTATATTGTATTGACGAATAAATTAACAAAACTGAAGGACTAGTTTTCAACATAATTATGCCAAATTAAATAGCCAATAAAATTTGGCGGCAAAGTTCGAATTAGAATAATAAGAAAATCGTATGTAAAATGTTTATTGTAAGTTTAAAAACGTTTCTTTCCTTGTCATGAGTTAAATATATAATAAAAAAAACAATAATCATAGACAAAGCAAACGTTTTCTAGTTCTGTTTTAATTATTGATATAAAGTATTATCAACACTATATATTATCAAATATTTTTAGAATGTTACAATATTGTACAAATAATAAAAAGAATATAATGAACAATATATACACTCTTTTTTTAATCTGACTTTGCGTGGCTTTGTTAGGCTTTGTCGGGCTTTGTTAGACTTTGTCGGGCTTTGTCATAATAATAAAAAGAAAATATTTGAGAAAATGCAAGATTTAATATTTAACGAAATTCACAATAGTTATATATGTATTTGCGCGTCTTTGCTGTGTTTAGTAGGACCGATATTGTACAAATAATAAAAAGAATATAATGAACAATATATACTCTTTTTTTAATCTGACTTTGCGTGGCTTTGATAGGCTTTGTCAAGAACAATTTATAAAATTATAACAAACATTTCCAACATGATTGTATCATATTATAACAATACTTTATGTTTGTTTGAAATGCAAACTTTGTCGCCCAATTTTCGGTCATTTAAATCTACAAGAATAAGTTGAAAATTAGTCTTTCGGCTAAGTTAATTTTTCCATCAATAAATGAACAATATATACACTCTTTTTTAAATCTGACTTTGCGTGGCTTTGTTAGGCTTTGTCAGGCTTAGCAGTAATTAGTAGGACCGCTCAATGATGATGATGTCCCGTCTATTCACTGTGTGGAGAAAACTGACAACCAAACCAAAGTAAACAAAGGTATTGTAACCTTCAACACCAAAGCATCAGCTGTGTAGACTTCAAATGTTGTCACCATCAGAAGAAGTTACTTGTCAAGTGTCACCGCCAAAGAAAATAAGAAGGGGCTATTCAAAGAGAGAAGCAGCAATGGTGAGTTTTTAATGACAAGTACCATATTATTATATCTATGATATTCAACAAATCAGTCACCACATCATTTCCATGTGTACCCTAAATCAGTCACAACATCATTTCCATGTGTACCCTGTATAACGTTTTCATAATTTCCAAAATAATGCAGTAAACATCCAATCAATCTAGAACTGAGATATAAACATCTGATAAATATAATATAAACATTTGATATATATTGTCACAATTTTCATGATGCTTTCAATTTTGACCATTTGAATAGAGAAATATTTCTGCTGGTTTAATTTAGAAGGCCTACATATATATTTCATTGTCAGACTAATGTATGCATCAGATTAAATATATATATATTTACAAACATGATGAAGTTTATTCCCATCCCCAATTAATAGAAATCTACAAATGGAATGTCGGTGGTTCTTCCCAGGGTTTTCCAGGGTTCTTCCTCCAACAGTTATACTGGCTGCCATGTATCGCCTATATTGTGCTGAAAAATGGCATTAAACACTAGAACAACAACAACAACAACAACCAAATGGAGTAGAAATTTTACAATATTGTATACCTCAAAATTATCTTTGTAATGGAAACACAATATTTAAACTCCCAATGTAGATGACAGTACATTTTTTTTTTAAAAACACATATTTGGTATGCAAAAGCACATTGGGGTCTTATGGAGTACATGTCATATAGACATGTGACTCACTAACTTTATTGATCTAGTAATTTATTGAATTTAGATATATTTTTGTTAGTGCACATTTTAATTTTCATGTAAGATAGCATAAAACCAATCTAAGATGAATATATTTTATAACTAATAGGGTCTAAAGTATTTTAAAAGCTTGAAAAGATTGTGACCAGCAGGCAAATGAGAAAAGTTGTGACAATGCTGTCATCTGGACAACAAACTTTAGCACTGGAGGGATACCACTCTGTAATCAATCATTGTGCACCAAAGATGATTGGTTTCTCTTATCATGAAGTGCTTTCAAGGTAAATCTTATATTTTTGCACACACAAAAATACTGTTTCAGGTTTTGCAGTTTTTTATATATGGTCCAATATATTCATCAATATCAAGATCTGATTTTTTGATATCCTGCAATGTAACATTGTATAACAGTTTTTAGTGTTTTTGGAATGTTTGCAAATAAAGTATTTGGTTTTTGATAGAATTATGTATTGTATTTTGCATCTTTATTTACTTTGAAATAGGCTTTGGCTAGCTGCATTGCATTTTAATGAAAACAGCCAAAGAGAGCAAGCGAGCGCTAAGAATAGGAGGGCCAGATATAAAATAATGTATCCAAAGTACAAGAATGGAGAATACACTGTCAGGAAAATCCTAGCTGACTCAACATATAGTAAGAATATGAATTAGTAATTAATGAACAGAAAGGAATATATCACTTAGAGATATAAATACTGTTGTAACAAGTGTAAGTACCTATATTATTTTTTTATATATTAAATTAAAACAGTAAAGGCAAAATATTTGTTAAAGTTGACACTACTTTAATTTTAAAGATCAAGATTTCGCCCTATGGTAAAATAATAAAAATATGCAAACAATTGTAAAAACAAATACTTTTAATTCATGTTTTAACTTCAACACAAAGTTGCAGTTTTTGGTTTGTAGAATACAATGCATATTAAATTTTCTTTAATTTACATATTGTGTTGAAAGTCTGATGAAACAGCATTCAGAATTGGACAGGTAAATGATGAAGGAGTCAAACTTTGGGTAGATATACCACCACCTATGTGCAGTCAGTATGAGAAACCTGATAAGATATTGCTACTCAAAATCTTCTTAGAAGGTTTAATTGCTGTCAACCTCATGAAAGCACATGTAGTTCAGGTTTTGATCAGGAAAGGCAGTGCGGATCCTCTGAATAGCACATGATGGAATGATGACCCTCACTTCCTTGCCCAAGAAGTGCCAACATCACCAAACAAATTGTCTGTATGCTGTAGACAGATGTCTTCTGAAATAATAATTTGAAAACTAAGTATAGATAAATTATGCTTTGTGCATTAGATCAAATTAGGAGATCAAAAGTTTTAGTAGATATTGTTATTGATCCAGTGTGATTTATCATTATCTTTTATACCAATAAAGTTATACAATTCCAAAACAATCTGTACATATATAATAACCATTTTATTTTCTAACACAAAAACTGAAATAAAACAATATTTGAACATGTATATGTGGTTGTTTTTTTGGGGCATGACATATCATTATCAAAGTGGTATAAAGGTTAGACGGTGTAGGCCTCAAAAAGTGGAGTTCAATCAATGAAGGTGGCATAAAATGACTGGAAAAAGTGGTTAGTTTATTTTCTGTATTAACAATCCCAATACTATGCTGTCATGCATAGATCATGAAAACAAAAGAACATGAAAAATTACTCAGACATTTTACTTACTCATTTCCTTGTTCTGGACGTTCTCCAAATTGATGTCTATACTGGTAGTATACAACTGTTAAAGCATGGATGTGGAGACAAACTGGACTGAACAATGGATGGTGTGTTATATACTGTATGCCAGGTATTCATTGCAGACACTTTTGACCTTCTTTATGTCACAACAATATACACATTCCCTTGCTTTGGGTATTACCAAGCAATGTCCACAATTACACCTAAAATAAGAGTTTTCTTTAATGTATTGTGTTGTGCTTATCAAATTTATTCCTATATTTATGAACACATCAACATCACAGTACAATGATGCAAACTGACTAATGTCAGGAACAGGTAAAACATTTAGTACAGCCCTGTAAAATTAAATTAGAGATGAAAGAAAATAGATGTTGCAAGTAGATGACTACCACATAAAAAAGGGTTTATTTCATAGTTTATAACATACACTATTTGCATACATAAAAGAAATTTTTAACTTATAATACAGTGTACAAAAATATGAATTCAATTTTGCTATCAGGTAACAGTAAATTTCAACAGTTGTGCAAAAGAGGACATCCTCTCCTAGGAATCTTAAGTACTTCTAAATCGTATCAATTTTTTCACAGGTTTTTGAAGCTTACAACTGTTATCCAATGTACCTTTTACTTATCAACGTATAAATACGTCTCTACCCATGAAATGCAATACACTTTTACATCCTTTATTACAGGTGAGAACATTCATTTGTCAACGAATATGATACTGTGGAACACTACTACAAATATTGTTGGATACATATATTTAAAGTAACTTAGGTCGTAGACATATTCCAAAAACAATTTCCATGAACTGTCCGTCAATCTATCTCATCTTCTTCGTAATCTTCATCTGCAGCTTTGGATTCGACGGTATTGGAAACATAGGGTTCAAACTGGTTCGGATTAATTTGGGTGCCGGCAGCCGCTTGTACACCATTATCATAATATTCTGAGCTTATTAAATCACCATCCTCGAATGGCTAAGACCCGCATGACAGTGACAATTCACTTCCTTCAAAATCGCAACTTTCGTGCTGAGTTTCTGAAGACTTTTTAATAATTTGATGATACTGACTCTGCCATTGTTTACAACAAGTGTTCATAATGTGACGTCACTCTTTGCTTTCACTAAATACAGGAAGTGGTCGGCAGTTGCATTCGGTTATTACTGTAAACAGGTGCAAATGCGATATTAGATCGGCTCCCATGCAATTACTTTAAATTTTTCAATCAGATTTTTTACATTCGTATTTTGAATATATATTCTCATTAACCAAGAAATAAAATGAATAAGTGTGAATACACTGTTATGGCACCTTAATGTTTGAGAAATAAGAAAAAATAGACACAGAATGCAAACTAAATAATGACAAAACTTATAAATATAAACACAGTCATATTAGTTTATAATAATTAATTGTCATAGTAAGTTAACAAGAATTTGTACTTCTATGTGACCTGTTTTCCATTATGCCGATTATTGAGCAATTTTAATAGCATACCGGGTACCATAATCCATATATAGGGACCTCGAGTGGTCTAAAGCGCTCTCCGTTACGGATCACTGCCATCTCACCTGTCTGCTTGGGTTAGAGTCTTGGACAGAGTTGCCAGATATGCGTTTTTTCGCCTAATTGGGCTCCTTTCTAAATTTTGTTGCTTGAAAATGTTTTAGATTGTGGGTTGCGGTGTTTTGGGCTGGTTTCTGATTTGTGTTGACGCAATTTGGGCTGCATCAAATTGCTATTAAATTCTCTTCATTCAATTTCAAATTGGCGCTGGTTATGATAATATCTAAAAAAAATCTTAATGAATCCATTCTTCTGGATGTATCTCCATAGATGTTAACTCACATAAATTTATTTTGTAAATTCTGGAACTGGAAGAACGAAGCGCATCTAATTCCAAATTTTAATTAAGCTAGCATATCAGTAGCATACATATACATGTGTGTGTATATATATATATATATATATATATATATATATATATATATATATATATATATATATGTATATATATATGTATATATATATATATATATATATATATATATATATATATATGTATATATATATATATATATATATATATATATATATATATATATATATATATATATATATATATATATATATATATATATATATATATATATATATATATATATAGATGCTGGTAACTGTAGCCTATCAGTGTTATAATATTGTTAAATTTAATTGGTTGAAATTGTACTAGTTCATTCTTTATTTGCTAAATATCGCTTTCAGTTATAGTTTAATATGGGTAAGTGGTCACAGTACGAGAAACGATACACCAAACACCTTGACATTGAATTAAACTTGCTGCTTCACGACTCCAAACTTGAGGGCTCTTTGGCAGACCAAATAAAAGAGCGCGGTCGTCATTATCTGTTGGAACTACTAAGGGAACTGTGTTAGAGATTGCCAGCAAATGTTGAGCAGCTTGAATCTGTGGCTGATCTCGCACCTTCTGTTGTCCTTGGAGCACAGAAGCCACAGTTGTCAAAATTGTCCTTTTCAGCTCTGTACAAGGGAAATTTAGGAGACCTGGAGCAGCAGTGGATGTGAATAAGTTTAATCTCTTGGCCACACTATAGTGATAACGAAGGTGAGCAGTTTCAGATAACTGTATCAAATTATACAGATGCTTGCAGAGTTTTTGACTTTCTACAACTGGGACATTTCGCCTTAAGTGTGTTGACGCTGCCTTTCATTAATGCAGCCATCGAAAGAACTTTCTCTCAAATGAATCTGATTAAAACAAAACTAAGAAACAATATGGGGCAAGGCATGATGGAAGCTATATGTAGCGCAATGGGATCTATTGCAACGGATTTGTCCCATCTACAGCAATACTAATTAATTTCAATTCGAAAAATGTATGTGACAACTGAATCTGCTGATCATGACGAGGACGTTCTACCTGAGGAACACTTTGAAGTTACAGATGAATAAATGTTTGTAGTGAAACTTAATTTATGGTATTTGGTTCTTATTTCAGATTGTAATATATATATATAATTTGGGCATTTTTTGGGCTGCTTTTTAAAGGTACATGTGCGGTTATTGAAAAAAGTACTAGTATCTGGCAACATTGGTCTCGGATTCGGCCAATGTGGGTATGTGATAAAGCTTGCCAGTAGCTTCTCATGGGTTGGTGGTTCTTTATGGGGTTTTAGCGGGTTCTTCCTCCACCAATATTACTGGCCGCCATGTTTAGCCCATCTTATGCCGAACAAGGCATTAAATCCTACAACAACAACAACAATCCGTATATAAGTTGATACAGTTGCAATGACATAATCCATATACAAGTCGATTCGGAGTATAAGACTAAGACCTGACTTTCAAGTAAAAAGGTATCGACTTAAAGGCCGGGAAAATTGTACTTTTAGCACATGTTCACCTGTCTGTGTGCAGTTCTGACCGGTCTGCCTTGGATCTCATGCCAAGAAGTCTAAAATCTGGACACAAAATCGGATTCCGATCACGGGAGAATAAAAAACAGTTCCAAAAAATTAGGTTTGTACCTCTGTATTTTGTAGTGCAATTAAAACATCCAGATTATTTGGTATCATTGTAGAGCTAAATCTGTCTACATTACTATAATACTACCCACTTTAGTGTATCTTAAACGACCTTGACACTATAGAGTTTGGCAGTAGGCTACTACACCGTCATGTAAACATGGTGCCAGGGGTTAATAAGTTAACACCATTTTGCAGCACAGGATAGGCGATAAATGGCGACCAGTATAACTGGTGGAGAACGAATCCTGGAAAACCCTGGGAAGAATTACTGACAAGCTTTCTTGCATGCTAACCTAGGCAGACAAAGGTGAGATTGTAGTGATCCGGAACAGTTAGGACTTTAGACCACTCAGTCACTCTGCCCCAAACCCCAATGATTGCAATCTCCACAATGGATGGCATTAGAACACCTGTTGCATTCCAATGTGTACACAAAAGCATAACAGTGTTTAATAAATGCACTTAGGTTGACAACCAAGTGGCAAGTGCTGCTTTATACCTGAAAGAAGGGGTAAAGGCTTAAGAGGTGCACAGAATGTAATAATGAGTCCCCAAGAAACCATTTGTCTTGTCCACATGTCATCATGGTAAATCTTCCCCATTCGACAACAAAATATTGCAGCCTTCTCCCAAATAGGATCTGTGATAATGGGAGCATGGATGTATATCATTTTAGACAGGGACGGTCTTGTGAACGCTCGCTAACATGATTGACCTACTTTTGATTCTTCCAATTAGTTCTGGAGGACTGTGGTTTACGAAGGTTGTATATTTCGTAAGACTTTTTCACGATGGCATGTGCTCTAAGGCTTTATTGCGACCTGTTTTTGGTTGCCTCGTAATCTGCTCCACTGTAGCCGAGACTACGAGCGATGGAAAGAAGGTATTCTTGATGGCTTGTTGCAAATTTCATTAACCTGATTACTAAAGACGAGATTAAATGATGCAGGTTGCAAGTGTAGCTCAAACTATGATGGTCTTTAAGAAAGGTGTAAGTAGAGTGCATTGAATCTCATTCCACCTGTTCATTCTTAAGTTCATAGCTGGTCATGGTATGTTGGGTCTCTATATTACGAAGTGGGCCATTTAATACACATGTTCCTATGTATTCCATTGAGATTTGGGGTGGGTAAAGGTAAGCTATGTTTGGCCAAGGCTTGAGGGCAAATGAACTGTGAGGAAGGCACCAAGATACACTTCGTACACCAGAAACTGAGTAGAGGTACAGTTTGGTAGGATTGATCCATGAGATCAATCAATCTAATAGTCACCTCCATGGGCAGACAGCTTTTAAAGTTTTAATCTTGGAAAGATGGATTTCTGAGTTTGTAGTAGTTTTTCTGATGTATTATGATTAGGTAGTATATCTGAAGAAATGACTTTCCATTAAGGAGTGGGACCCAAAAGATTTCCAAGATGGGTTCTGTGCTAGCTATCCAGGACATAAGACTGGCACAATTTTCATTTAAGATGAACTGGATGTCATAAGAATCTTTTTCAAAATCCCATGTCAAATCAACTTTCTGTTCAAGTTGTGATTTTTTAGATGGCAGCCAGTGAACATAAGACTGACTTCATTTTTAATTATGATCAACTAGGCAACATAAGAAGTCTTTCATTCAATAAAAACCCCATGTTGATAGGGCTTTGTAGCGATAAGACTTTCAAGATGGCTGCCCTGGTGGCCATAATGGACGTGAGATCGTCACCATTTTAACAAACATGAACTAGGACATCATAAGAAATCTTTTCGTGAAACCCCCATGTTGATATGACCACCCGTTTTAAAGGAGTACCAACAACAAGATATTCAAGAGGGCTGCCTTGGTGGCCATATTGGATGTTGGATCGGCACCCTTCTTATTTAGGATCAGCTAGACAGCGTAAGAAATCTCCAAGTCAAAACTCGTATTGATATGACCATTCATTCATGAGTATTAAAAGGTTTTTATTCAGGCCAACTGGATATTGTAAAAAGTCTTTCAGTGAAAACTATGTCTTAATATTTTTTAGTAATGGCATCAGTCTATGATGAGATTATTGGTATAAATTTGAAAGGCCTCTATGGTAATACGTTTTCCTGCCAAATCTGCTCTTTAATGTAAATCTGAAAGGCCTTAATTATAATAAGTTTTTCTGCCAAATCTGGTGGATTCTGCTCTGTAATGTTAACAGCTGCTGTATTTAAAGGCAGGTTGGCATCATCTGAAAAAATGGAAGCTTATATGCCATAGCTTTTTACTATGCTTGAAATTGGTCCTACAGATTTCACCAGAAACTGAAGTTAGCAATTGTTGACAGACAAGGGACAAAACACAATGGATCATACCACACATGTTCTTGATACTATACCAGGTGAGCTAATTATAGACCTTATGAAACCAGACTAAGTGTACTTTACTTTTTTATTATCTAAAAACGAACATGGAGTTCTAATATGTTTATAAAGAAGAGAAATGTAGGCCATGTCTATATCAGTCATTGTAATGTAATCTAGGCACAAAAGTCTGTTAGACATATTTATTATTTATTTTGATGAAAACCGCAATATCCTGCACAAGTGCTACAAAATTAAAACATTAATATATAACAGTTTGTTATATATATATGTATATATGTGTGTATATATATATATTGAAATTTTGGGGCAAATAATAGCATCTTAAAGTGCCCATGAGAAATTATAATTAAATACAAATAGAAGGTAATAAAGTCACTGACTAGACAATTTTATTTTGAAGGTCAAACATAAAAAAGTCTTGGTACAACACATGATGAAAATACTTGAAGAACATGTTTAATTTTGGGGTTATTAACTGAAAACCCTTTTTAAAAATTGAAATTAACTTGAATGTGTTTCCAAAACTTGTGCATGTATACATAGATGTACATCAAGGAACATGAGCACTTTTAGTGCTAGAACTTATTTTTAGGTACTGTGTTTGCAAATTATGACACTGACAACAGTATATAAATTCACTTTTTTTTCTTCAATTATCACTAGTCTTCAAAATCTAGCATATATTAATGGTATACAAGTGAGAACAAAACACAATACACTGAAAGCTACTTGGAACGGACAAATTAAGTTTGAAACATTTATCTACAGCACTGTCACTAATTGAGATTTTCACTGAGATTTTGTCAAGTGTCTCTCTTGCACTCAATACCCCCCCCCCCATACTCAAGACATTTTTTCAACGGACTACACAAGAAGATCATGCTGACAGCACATCACTGAAACATTTTTAAGACTCAAAAGAAATTGATTGTGAAAATGTTATTTGAAAAATATTTTAGTAGAAAGATCATGGGTTCTACAGATCATATCACAAAAGCCATTCTTCTGCACATATGTTTGTTTGATGTCAGGTGAAGTTAATGATCTTGTGTCTCGTTTAAAATTAACTCATTTTTGTTAATCTTGATATTGTACTTTTCTTCCTTAAAGATACTCTTCCACAATAATTTTCAAATAATTCACACATCAAAGTAAAATTGAAGTATAGCAAAAAAATACTGATATAAAAGAAAAGATAGTCTCTGAGACATTAAATACAATACCGTAAAATCTCAATTATTTACCCATTGATTGACAATGTTTGTGTTTATTAACTTTTGTTTAAAACGCAATGTCCTAATGAACTAAACTGAATATACGTGAATTTAGTAAATACTATAACACTGTTAATGATTTCCAATGTAAGGCTTCACAACAAAATCATCAACTTGTAACTCTCAGGCTATACCTCAAAGTTATGAAGTTAACAGTTTTCAGGCTATACCTCAATGTTATGACCTTACAGTTTTCAGGCTATACCTCAATGTTATGGCCTTACAGTTTTCAGGCTATACCTCAATGTTATGACCTTACAGTTTTCAGTCTATACCTCAATGTTATGACCTTACAGTTTTCAGGCTACACCTCAATGTCAGGACCTTGCAGTTTTCAGACTATACCTCAATGTTAGGACCTTATAGTTTTCAGGCTACGTCTTGGTCATGACCTTGTAGTTCCAGGTTAAAGTTCAATGACATGACATTGTAATTTTCCAACAATAGTAGCATGAAATTCAAACTTTAGGTGAAAATCAAAATTTGTTTCAATGTGAATTTGAATGATAATCAACATGTATACAGAATTTACATGACACAAACTGGCCAATTCAAACCAGTTTCTAATTCTAACTTTGAGCATGAGTAATTGCTCCAATAATATTTTGAATATGTTTTTTTTTAATGTAATTCCATAGTTCTGTATCATACACTATCTTGATGCATTCTGCTATCGTTGTGATTTACCATCTTCGAGGATATCAGACGCAAAATAAATAGGTTCTTATGAAAGTGTCCCATTTCTTTCCTGGGAATGGAATCTTAAGAAAATGTGGAAAAAATAAATTCTTGTATGCCGCCAAAAATTTGTGGAGACCAGAAAATCTGTAAAAAGAAATAAAATAAAGTATCTTAGATGAGTTGTAATCAAATTCAACTTACATGTACAATGAAAGAGTTGAATCCTGAAAAAAAAGTTCATTTAAATTCATTATTCAGACTGTCCTGGAAAGTTTTTTTTTCAGATGATGTTTCAAGATGTTTTCTCAAGTGTGGTATTATTTCATGCAGATGAGCTATCTTTTTTTAAATTTTTTTAATTTTTTTTTTTATAAATACAAACAAATGTAGACTAGACGCACTGACTGTCTATACCACTATAGCAATTATTATTAGGATATTTTTTAAACGTAGCTTTAACAATTTTTCAGTCATATCACTAAGATGTCTGCAGTAAAGCAGTTTATAGTGATGTCTAGCACTGAGGCATCATGCTGCAAACATGTATCATCATGTCCCACCCAGTCACATTATCCTGACACAAGGCCAAACAGTCCTAACACTAACCTCTTAATGCTGAGCACCAAGCAAGGCAGCTGGTAGTACCATTTTTGAAAGTCACTGGAATGACTCGGCTGGGGATCGAACCCTGGTTAACTTACCAGTGTTGTGTTTTTGGCCTGACATAAGAAGTGATAATTTTGTTTACTTTAAACCTTTTGTATTTCCACACATGAAAATTAATAAGAGTCCCTCAGTGGGACAGGTAAACTGAATTTCTAGAAAAGCATGATTAGACCATTACTTCATTTCAACTGCTCAGCGTTAAAACTGTGGTATACATCATTCATAACAAGCTGTTGGACCTTTTGTAAATATGATCCATAATAGGGATCACTGAAAGTATGATTTATACGACATCCACCAAGGAACCATTATTGCTTTTGCATAAAACCTTGTTTGTATGTACCCTGTACTGATTTCAATAACAAAAACATTGAAAATGATAACAAAATGCACAGAACTTGGTCAATTCATCATTGATTTATAATTTCGAACCTGACTGAGCAGGATGGCCCCAACACTGTCATTGTCTACAGGTTTCATGCTTAATGAACTTTCCATACTAACATGGTGCCTTACCATTTTGATGCCTTACTAACATGGTGCCTTACCATTTTGATGCCTTACTAACATGGTGCCTTACCATTTTGATGCCTTACTAACATGGTGCCTTACCATTTTGATGCCTTATTAACATGGTGCCTTACCATTTTTATTCAGAGTGGATGCCATAGCTTGGACTCGGAATATTAATAAGAGATATTTAGCAATGTGGCATTCTATTTATCTGATGATAGAAATAAGAGATAGTTAGAAATGTGGCATTTCTAACAATTTGATGATAGAAATAATAGATATTTAGAAATGTGGCATACTATTTATCTAATGGTAGAAATAAGAGAATATTTACAAATGTGGCATTTTCTAATAATTTGATGATAGAAATAATAATTATTTAGAAATGTGGCATTCTACTTATCTAATGGTAGAAATAAGAGAATATTTAGAAATGTGGCATTCTACTTATCTAATAGTAGAAATAAGAGAATATTTAGAAATGTGGCATTTTCTAATAATTTGATGATAGAAATAATAATTATTTAGAAATGTGGCATTCTACTTATCTAATGGTTGAAATAAGAGAATATTTAGAAATGTGGCATTCTATTTATCTAATAGTAGAAATAAGAGAATATTTAGAAATGTGGCATTCTACTTATCTAATAGTAGAAATAAGAGAATATTTAGAAATGTGGCATTCTATTTATCTAATAGTAGAAATAAGAGAATATTTAGAAATGTGGCATTCTATTTATCTAATAGTAGAAATAAGAGAATATTTAGAAATGTGGCATTATCTGATGGCAGAAATTATTTTATAAAAAGCTGCAAACTGCTACAAATGACTAGGGTTGAAAAAACGTAGTACGTATGGGTCTGGTTAACTGACCAACTTTAATTGTTCCTGCTGATCCTACTTGGGTTGAGGGGTGTCAAGAAAGTTATGTAACTATGATTGGAGTTAAATTCAGGATGCAAATAATGCTTATTTTCAAGTTTATTTATGATTTATTCAAATCTGACCATACCACACAATTTGTTTTAACGTTTGTACTGACCTACCAATCTTAATTTCCTTTACAATGTAACCATTACAATAGTTTTCTTTCTTTCTTTTTTTTTGCATCTGACTATCTTGGAAACATGGACATTACAATTTTGAATTATAATATTAAATTCATTATTATGAGATTCCACTGCATCTAAAACATGTCTAGCATTAAACATATGAAATGTGATGTTATGAAGTACAGTTATTTCATGAAATAATGTGTCCAATGGTATTAGCATGATGCACCTCTAAAATAAGACTGCATAGTTTTCCCCAACAATACATATTGAAAAGTCTAAATGCTTAACAGTGAGTGAAAAAAATGAAGCGTTGTCCATCTCTGTCCTAAGTGTCCTTCCTGAGCATTCAGTGTTCCAACATATGCCTTAGTATTCTCCCCATGCCTTTAATGTTAAAACCTGTGCTCTTAGTGTCCTCATCATGCACTTATTGTTCCAACATGTGCCTTTTGTGTCCTCTTCCTGTACTGTTGGTGTCCACGAGTTTTTGTCAGTTCTTAAAATCATGTTTTATACAAACATCTAGGTGTTTTTATCAGATTTTATTATCGTGTTTGATACAAACATCCATATGTTATTGTCAGTTTATGTCCATGTGCTATTGTCAGTTGTCAGTTTATGTCCATGTGCTATTGTCAGTTTCCACTATTAATTTGGATACACATGTCCATGTGCTATTGTTAGTTTCTACTATCAAAGAGATATCACTCAAAACTATTTCACTAACAATATTTCTTTAGTAAAAAACAAATGCCCTTTCAAAGCAAAATAATTCTTTTTTTTTTGGAAAGGTGCTGTCATTATAAATGTTGCCCCTTACTCCTACCCCTCCATAAAATGTCCCAATCTACACTCCAATTATTGTATTAATTGTATTAAGAGTGCATTAGTTATTACAGGAATTAGATGTTTTCCAAGATCTTATTCTGACCCAGGTAATGATGCAATGCAAAACAGAATCTTAAAAGTTGACCCTGCTTATGTTGATACATATTGTTGACACTAATACAGCTGACAATGTTAATGTTGACACTTATATGGCAGACTATGCTATTGTTGACACTGATACAGCTTACAATGTTAACGCTGACATGTATATGGTTAACTATGCTAAAGTTGACAATGATACAGCTGACAATGTTAACATTGACATTAATATGATTGACTATGCTAAAGCTGACACTGATACAGCTGACAATGTTAATGTTGACATTTATATGGTTGACTATGCTAATGTTGACACTGATACAACTGACAATGTTAATGTTGACATTTATATTGTTGACTGCTAATATTGACATTGATGATACAGCTGACAATGTTAATGTTGACACTGATATGGTTGACTATACTAATGTTGACACTGATACAACTGACAATGTTAATGTTGACACCGATATGGTTGACTATGCTTATATTGACACTGATACAACTGATAGTGTTAATGTTGATAACATCACTGTCACTACCAGAATAGTAACATCTATGTCTCACAATGTTATTGCAGGCAACTTACCATATCTCTTTATGTCTTTTCACTCTTGCCATCACATGCCACAATTTTAACTTTATCTACTTTAGCAAAGTCTTGAACGTCTCTGAAATCCACATTATTCAGCACAAATGTCCACACATTGTCACAGAACCTGTAGGTATTTAGTCGCCCCTGCAAAGAAAATTAAGGTTTTCATTAACAGTAAGAACAAACAACAACAATAAAATTCTAAAGAATACTGAATAAAATTTTCCTGCTTTAAATTTATAAGTCTCCAATATGTCTAGCGTAAATAGTAAACAAACAAGATTTTGCATTCAAGAGTCTTGGACAAGTTTCAGAAAGCCAAAGAATTTGCCCTTAGTTTTTCAAGATGATGAAAACAACAAATATGGATGGATTATGAACAAACCATACCAAAAGCTCACTTGGCATTATTTTTAGATTATAAAACAACTTCAATCGTATATATAATATGGTCAAGTGTAAGAATAAAAATATTTTTGATCCACAAAAAACCTAAAAATACCTTAAATGTGATCCTGTTTCGCACACGTGTTGCAAGGGCATTGTTGATGGCTTTGTCAAACTGGAGTAGCACCTTCAATGCCAACTGAGGGGTAATCTGACCACACTGCAAAAGCAAAATCAAAAAATACATTTGCAAGCATCATTATTAGTTTTATAACTGATTAAATTTCATTATACATGCAATACAAAATCAATAATTACATTTTCAAAAATCATAATAACTTTTATAACTGATTAAATTTCATTATACATGATGAGTGGGATGTCATCCTTACCACAGCACACCGGTGAGTCTTTCAGTCTTCCATAGTATTTGCAATAAAGTTTATCGCCACTTGTTCCACCTTGATTGGAGGGTTTTAGTGAACCTTTGTAATGTAGATGTGTGGTCAGCAAGTTAAATTTATACTTGTTTATAAATCCAACTGCAAACATTACTAACCCAGATCTGCCATTGCATAATGTGTGATCTGATCTGGCTCTATGCAGTTTGTACAAAGTTGTCAGTAGAGCAAATAAAGATCCTGATTTACTGGGGCACTATGTTAAAGCATGTTGGACTCGAATTATAAGCAAGTATGTATGGTAGTTGATTATAAATACATAATTAAATTTTACTTTCATTTTCCAACTGGTGGAGGGGAAGGTAACTTTGCCAAAAATAAATTTGGAAATGAAGTTATTTTCAAAATTAAGTTCCATCATTACATCTTTTCCGATATGACATGGAAAATTCAGAGTTTCACAAATCAGCTAATACTGCATATTACAAAATGTACTTTATTTCCTTTTCAAAAGTGGGAATCATTTTGTATGCATATGCAAGATTTACTTGAGAGACAAATTTATTCACAATAACTTGTTCTGCTTTTGCATAGTTATGAATTTAACTGAAACTTCATATAAATACAAACAAAACCTCACTGAACAGATAGGCTACTGTTTCTTCACAATTGGGGAACAGCTACATTGTAAAGAGGTGTTACTATATGTTTTCCCTTCACATCTGTGTTTTCTTGATGCTGAGGTAATGCTACAGAGTAAAATTGATGTTACGGTAATGTATTTTTTCACACTTGAATACTATACATGTAGTTGGATCTTTAAACATGCAGGTGTTATCTTCACAAATGAGGTTTTACTACAGTATGAATAAGACAGATACAGGCTTTTTCTTTATACCTTGGTACTCGTACAGTGTCAATAAGACAGCTATAGATTTTTTTTTTAAAATAACCGGGTACTCCTAAAGTGTGAAAAAGACAGTGAGGTATTTTCTGTATACCAGGGCATTTCAAAAGAGTGAAAAAGACACAGGTGTCTGCATTACATCTGCGTACTACTAAAGTGTAAAAAAGACAGGTGTTTTCTTTATAACTGGATATATATATATATATATATATATATATATATATATATATAGGTGCTCTGGATTGTATTTTTAGCATTGCTTGTAACAATGTTTCAGTCATATAGCTACAATGTGCAGTGTGACAGTTTATATAGTGATGGCTTACACTGGGGCACTATGATGGATCATGTCCCACCCAGTCACATTATCCTGACCAGTCATAGCACTAACCTTTTAATGCTGAGCAACTAGCAAGGCAGCTGTTACCACCATTTTTATAAGTTTTTGGTATGAATTGGCAGAAGTGTGAACCCGCTACCAAAGAGTACTGCTACAAATTACAATGTAAACAGGACATATGCAAGTGGATTGGTTATTTCAGTTAGATTTGATTATGGTAAACTTTACTGAATCTGGCACTGCTCTAGCGGCCTAGTGTTTAGAGAGTCTGCCGTAGAAGCAGGAGGTCGTTGTTTCGATCCTCGACTGAGTCGTACCAAAGACTTACAAAAATGGTACTAACAGCTGCCTTGCTTGGCGCTCAGCATTAAAATGTTTGTGTTAGGACTGGTTGGCCTGGTGTCAGGATAATGTGACGGGGTGGGACATCATGCTACATGTCTGCGGCAAGATGCCTCAGTGCTAGACATCACTATAAACCGCCTCACTGCAGACATCATAGCGATATGACTGAAAAATTGATCATTTTAAAAGCTACATTATAAATCCTAATTGCACCCACACAGCGATTCTGGCACGACATGAATAATACTTACTAATCGCTCTTTACAAAACTTATGAAAGCAGACAAGAGTTTGATCTGTCTGTTCAAGATAATTAAGACATATATACAGACATATATACAGACACATATACAGACATATATACAGCATATATACAGACATATATACAGACATATATACAGCATATATACTGCATTCATTTTGTATTCACTGTGAATAATATGTACCCACAAAGCTTCCAGACAAAAAAGTGATCAGTTGCTTTGGACTTGTACAATGGCAGATTGGCACTAAACTGGGTTAAGAAAACAAGTTGGCTCAAATCATTACCGTTTCAGGGATAATTCTAATTATTTACAATACACTTCATTTCAATTGTGACATCATTCTATGGGTTAAACATGATAATACTTCATAGTTGGCATGGTCTAAAATTGTATGTTTAGTTGAACAAAGATGTCGTATTTCTCTGGGACATTTATATAATGATCTTCCAAGGATCACAAAAAATGAATAATCACCATTTAAAGATGTTTAATCAAGTTCTCATATGATGCCTATATAGCTAAAATAGTGAGTATCAAACACCGAATGTGAGACCATGTTAAATATTATATAAAAAACTGTGATACACATATACACATACCTGGTTGATTAAACTAAAAAACGTTTCATTTGTTACTAAAAGAAAACGTTAATTTTTAATTCATATCTCTAGAAAATATATCGAAACCCTTCATAACTAAGGCCAACTTTTAACACTACCAAAACATAATGTACTATATTCATAGACCTAGGACTTTATCCATTTCTCTTGCTAAATGTTTTCTTTGCACTATATTTACCAAATAAATATTGTTAAAATTATTTTATGAGTATTACAATGTTAAAACTTACTTTACTGTTATTGCTGAATACAATATTGTAAGTAAATCTGGAAAAAGAAACCGATTTACTTTATTTCCATGCTAACCTTGAAATTTTTTGCAAATACTGTTAAACCTGTCTTAAAAGATCACTGCTATGAAGACCACCTGTCTTGAGAGACCATGTCCTCAAAGCACATATTGATTATATAGTATTATGACCTGTAAGGACATACCACCTCTTTTGAGAGACCATAATTGTTGGACAAATGGGGTTGTCTTTCAATACAGGTCCAGATGTATTACTAAATGTAAGTAAATAGTAAATGCAATTAGTTCTGTACTGAGAGTTGAGTATATTAACACTTATATAATATAAAAGCACTTCCATATAAGCAAAGATCATTTTCATTTCATGTTAATAATTCTGATATTTCTCCCCCAAAAATTAAGTAAACTACAATATCTACCATAGGTTTTCAGACAGCAACAAATTACTATTTTTTTTGTTTGAATACATATTAAATTCTTTAATTCGGTGTCCCAAAATTACACAGGTAAATACAAATTTATGCCCCCCCCCCTCCACTTATGTCCATTAGTTACCGTTTGCTTGCATGAAGGCATGCTGCCATGAAGTAAAACAAGTATTTTGGCTAACACTACGAAAAGAATAATGAATGAAAAACAGGCACTACTTGACAGTTTTGTCTATTTGAAACATGTCCATCCACCAAATAAAATAGCTATATGTGCACTAAAGTCAAGATTAAGTGCATATTTTTAGAAATTTTGCAATCCAGTTTAACCCTCTGCTAATCAGTGATCATTAAAATCTACATTGCAAATACAAGCAAGCTTTATTTCCGTGTAATTAAGATAGTAATACAAACAGAAAGATTTTGGAATTATAAATTATAATTCTTAAGATATTTATGCCAGAAACTGAAACATTTTAATCTAATGGCTAATCTTAGAGCTCCAAGGGTGAGAGGCTCCATATGGGGTGACTGTTAAATGCATGCCTCGGAAGGGCAATTGTAACAAGAAAGTTGCCATATACGATTTGGGGTGATTAATATGTTGGTATTTCTTAAAAATAAAGGTTATCTATTTGTTGTAGTTCTCTCTTCTTTTTTTCCACCTAGCAGTGGGTAGCTTCAAAATGAGCAGAGCTTGCTGACTTGAAACAACTGACTGCTCAAAGATTGTTTTGATGCATGTCCGAGATTTCAAAGCGTCTAAGTGATAATTATTAATAATTTAACTTGTGGGATTTCTTTGACAAGTGTGTTTGGTAATAAAAGGCAGCCATTAGGATTTCATTAAAATAGCACACAATGTACCTGTAGAGCAATAACTCTATTTAAACATTGGTAATAACACCTCAGGAATAAGGGGTTGGTTTTGCTGCACAATGCCAATGAACTTTACTAATCCATACCGACTCTCTGATTTATTGTTTAATGATATAAAGCAGGGGTCATAGTTTCTAATCAAAGCCATAACTGTCACACCTGTTAAAAGTAGTTTCATGTGTAACAATGTCTACACTGACAACCAATCATATTTTTGCAAGCCAAATCAAGCTATCAATGTTTACAAAAATGGGGATGTATCATTGTGCAGAATTACCAGACGCACTAAACAGGCTGACATGGTTGAATATGTCAGTATGATAAAGAATGTGGAAATTAAACTCCATGGCAACCAACAGTTCTTCTAATCTGCAAAGTTCAACATTTTTTGGGAGGGGAGTAAAACTTTTGATGGCTGAACTAAAATGGAAGTCCTGAACTCCTAGTTTTAAATTCCTATTGAGACCCTTGATTATTTGATGCATGCCACACTTACGATGATCTGTTTATATTTTCAAATAATGATGTAATGTCTGTAAAAGAAAGAGTGACAATGAAAGTAGCTATTAGTTAAACTAATATAGCAGATGATCCAAACAAAAATATCTGATAAATAAGGTAAATACATATTTCTACAATGATATACAGCAATTCTAGTGTTAAATAAGAGGAAGTATTCAATTCTGTTAGTATATGTAAGGAACATGTTTAACATTTTTTTAACTGTAGGATGAAAAAGTGATGCTGATATATATATATATATATATATATATATATATATATATGCTCAAATTAGTAACGTATCCATTAAGTAAAATAATCAACTAGTACCCTGACAATGAAGTAGGGGTACTTATATTAATACTAACCGCATGCCTACATTACAAGGAAGTGACTAATGGGTAGGTAGGGGGTATGTTTACTACATGTTGCTTTGCTTTGGAGTGATGCTGCCTTTCCATGCATCAGTAATTCAAATGGTATGTCTCACCTGCTGAATACACTGGTATTCACATCTGACAGGGGTTAATAGTCATAAACTGTAATGACATGGATCAATTGGTGGTGTTCACCTTTGAAAGAGATTATTAGTCAAAAAAGTGAGTGTTCTATAAGATGTAATGACATGGATCTTCAGAAAAGGGATCATAATTAACATCTGCATACAATAGTCAGTCAAAATTTATTAATCAGTACAGACAGATCTGACAATTCACCTGATTAACAGATCTGATACTTCAATCAACACAAATATACACTTGTTCTCGTTGACTAATTATGCATGACCAAAAAAAAGCAAAGAAATTTGGTGGTCTAGGTCTGAATCTGGTTGCCTCTAACCCCACATGACTAGTCCTACAATGCAAGACGTCTATCCTGATATTTACCCAAACAAGATCAATAGTTAGATGTCTTTTAAATTGTGGAACTACTTCATGACCTGTAAAGTTACTTCACAGAGGCCCATATAATTGCTTACAATTTACCTGTCGTACATGTGCTATATAATAACTACAAGGGAAGACATTTCTCGTTATTTCTCTCGTGACCAAATTGAAAATAAACACTGATGGTTCAAGTTACGCTTTGGGCAGTATGAAAAATTTGGTATCGATATTTAGCTTTGGTATTTGACTGTGTATCCCTATCAAAAGTTTCACTGGAATATCAAACCATTTTCCCATGATACTGCTCAACATGGACCTGATCATGCATTCTTAATACCGGTATGCAAGAAAAATGCACTAAATTGAATAGTGCCTCCTTACTGGCCAAATGAATATAAGTTATAAATAACTGCATGATGTAATTTTCTTTTAACCAATGAGAGGACAATATTCCATTCAGTGGGATTTCACTTGCATATTAAGCAGATGCAATCATGGCCATGTCAACCA
Organism: Unio delphinus; assembly: GCA_029339505.1. Lineage (NCBI taxonomy): Eukaryota > Metazoa > Mollusca > Bivalvia > Unionida > Unionidae > Unio > Unio delphinus. The sequence goes on from JAQISU010000011.1 coordinate 1,204,952, forward strand.
GTAGTGTGGGAAAATGGTCTGGTAGTCCTTAAAGATCTGATAGTAAGCCAAACAAAGTTGAATGCCTGCACTAAGCATTAGTATTAAATTTATCATGTTACGTGAAATGTAGCTTGAAATTTTCAGTGTTGATTCTTCATTTAATTAGGTCATGCAAGAAAGGACAGAAGTATGCTTCCTTGTCTTGTTTAATACTATATGTATCACCAATAGTTAGACTGTATGCAACAATATGAGCCCCTGTATTTCCTTTACATTAAGATGCAAGTACACGTGAAAAATTAAAATGGGATTTAACTGGAAAATATATTGACCATTGAATCTACTTGGCATAATAATACATTTTAAAAAAATTGTATATGCTTGTTTTGACTTTAACGAAATATTTGGATACGTGCAGTGTATCCCGTAGGAGTGCAAGACTTGAGGGTCTACAATCTCCATGTTGTGGAAACTGGTGGTGAGACTGAGTAAAAACACAAACTTTGGTATTGCAAATGGGGTCAAATTAAACATTCAGGGGTCTCTGAAGCGTAAATGAGGGTAAAGGGAAACGCTGCCATGTGTCGCACAATCAGGCATAAAAAAAATATTTCTCATAAATCTGACCCATATATCAACAGAAAGTGTCAGCCGTTGAAATTGTAATATTAATTAAGATATATCACCTGAATCAGTTCATCTAGACTTTCCTGCAGTGTATGACCAAGGGTTGTATTTCGGTACAGTTGATATGCACTCATTTTGTCTGAAATTTTTTAAGTTACTTGTTTATCTTCTACTCACTGCAACAATGTTCAAACCGGAAACGATGAATATGAGTTAATCGGAACATCGTTCCGTCTTTCCGGTAATAGCAATATTCATGTGATGCATGGCGCATTGATTTATAAGTAACAGCAGCTGAGCAGCAGAGAGGGCGAGCAGACAAACTTTCTACAAGGACCTTTTTTGAAATTAAAGCTTCGTACGAAAATAAAACTATAAGGACAATAACGTCAAAACGAAGCCTCTAACTAACCGAGAGTTTCTCTAATTGGGTTAGTTTATAAGTTACTGTTACCGATCTGACGGCCCAATTAAACATTGTTCTATGAACACATAAATGCCTTGGGGAAAGTGACACATTTCCTATTCCGCACCCCCCCCCCCCCCCGCAGCTACGCCACTGCCAAGGAGTAATAAATACTTAGCACTGCTACGACAAATCACATGGCTTTTGCAGCCACCTGCACTATAATTCAATATTCATTCGTTCGTCTTCTTTGTTTTCCAACAAGTATTCACGAGAGTTTACCCGCCTCTATGCCGCTTCAATTAGGTCATTATCATATATCTATAATATGGCACCAGCGTTGGAGTCTCATACAGCTATTGTAAATCCAGAAGAATTAGAAGCAATAAAGAAAGTTCTTCCAGTCTGTGATTCTGTTAAAAACTGCAACAAAGTCAAGAATCTCAATTTCAATTTATAGAAGGCACAGAACAATTGCTTAGGCCCATCACAGTGGTTACTGAAAAGGTAACAGAAGCAACTGCATTTTAGGTGATCTTCAGCAAACAGCTTCTGGACAACCACCCGTTGACTATGTCAACAATGATATATTTGAGGATATTCGTAAAAATACTAGCGTAATGGATATATCGCAACAAAAAACAAGCCATAGATGATCTAGAATACAGAAGTCGTTTTGAAGATTTACGAAGACTTTATTACAAGACAATAAAACAAATTTCTAGACAAAAGGTTCCTCCACCGCAGCAACAAATACATGTAGAAGAACAACAAACTTCTTAACTGCAGCAAATGTTGATATTGGAACTTGAAAGGGCTAGTAAGCAACCTAAAAAAGAAAAAGTAGAAAGATCACCCTTAATTTAAAAAAGGGAAACAATAAGTGACGAAAAGGTGAAACCGGAAATGGTAGTTTACCAAAGGAAGTGGAAGAGGCAATGACTATGTCTGATTTAGAAAACAATAATACTAATAAAAATATGTCGACATCGCAAGAACTACTGCAACAGATTATCGTTAATACAACTCTGTCGAAAACAACGATGATATCAACAAGTTCGACCAATCCTGGATTTAATGCCAAGTTTCCAACTGTATTTCTAGTAAAACAAATTGCGTTTGCACAATTACGAGTATATCATAGTTGGCCAAATTTGAGATCAAATCATTCGGTGGATTACAGGTGAATACTACTTTGGTATTTGCAATTAAAAACAAACCAGATGGAAAACCAGACTGGCAAATTGTTTCTATTCCAGCCGGTAATTATCAAATCGAACAAATAAATCAAAGACGAATTCCAGCGTAGAATTAAATCTATTACAGGACAAGAATCAAAAATAGGTATAACAGTTCATTACCGACATTATCAGCTGCGATAAAAATTAACCCGTTAAATTACACTTGATATTTACCAATCATCGTTGAGAACAATTTTAGGATGGCCAGAAGTAGCACCACCAGTGCCTACGCCAATACCTGAGACAACACAGGCTGATTTTACTTCAAATGAACGATCATACTGGGATTGTATTCCATTGTATAATGATACATAAAAAAAACAATGAAAAATGACCTGGAGGCAAATTACAATACAAGGATAATAAGATAATACGGACGTTTGAATATTCTAAAACCGATGACACTACTATTGCATTAAGTGGTAGCGAATAAGTTCTTGTTCAAATTTTTTATCACATTAATCGTGAACACAAAAAACAACAAAATAAGTGCGAAAATGTTTTAACAGAGTATTTTCTTGACTTGACGTCTACAAAGGATGAATTTATCAAGCCAATAGAAAGATTAAATCAAATTGTATCAATGTTGAATTTATTCATCCAAGTTTAATACAAAGAATCAATAAGTCGGAAAGCAGACATAATTTTTATTTATAAGCATTCAATAACTGACGCAAATTTGGTGACATTTAATTTTTCTGGATATAACGCTAATGAGTTAAAAAAAAATAGTAAGTCAATTATATCATTGACGAAGATTTTCCACCGGCAAGTATCCTCCGATATAACAATGATCCATTGGAGGTCGTCGTATCTCGCCGTAAATTGTAAATATAACTTCGATAATTGCGGTCAATCTTGTATGTGATGTAATTTATGGCAGATATCAAGTAAATATTGAAGATTGAAATTAAGCTTAGCAAGAATGTATTTTATAAACTTTTACACCTAAAGTTCCTCATGGATATAGAATTGTGCAAGAACCAGTAAATAATGTTTACCTACGATGCTAGAATCCGCTGTTATCAAGAATAAATTTTAAACTAACTAAACAGACCGGCGACTGGAAATCTTAACGGAGTGAAATCTTAACGAATTCATTTTTAAAAAATGAAATAAACTCGTAAGATTTTATACACAACAGAATAACACCAATGGAATATTAACTCTGCCCTCAGTCGGGACAGAACAATTTAACGTTGACAAAATTATTGATGAACACGGCAATGCAAATCATTTTGTTAACACAGGAACATTTAAAAGAGCTACTGCGAGATCATATTATTATAATTATGCGTGATAGAGATCAGATTCTGAATCATTAACATTCCCGTATCGATTTTTCTCGGATTAAAAAGTATTATTAGAGATAGGTATACGTTACTCATAACATAATAAAAAATCGTATATTTGTAGAATTTTACTTTTTTTTAAATGCTTAGTTTTTACTGACAAATTCAAGACGGCGAAAATGTGCTTGTAGCTGATATTTTCACCATCGCTAGACAGTGTTATCGTTTGACATGTTCTCTTTTAGTTGCCTTACACGTGTATTGATTATTTTTGTTTCATAATTGCGAGACAATTCGTATAAAAAAAACTTTATATCACATGAGAGAGAGAGAGAGAGAGAGAGAGAGAGAGAGAGAGAGAGAGAGAGAGAGAGAGAGAGAGATTTTTTTCCCGTGGATCTTACTGCGCTAGAAATTGCTCATATTGACAGTCCAAATAGGATCTGTTACTCATTTTTTTTTTTTAAACCATCTTTTTATTCACCGGGTTCATTAAAATATCTTACAGTCACATTGCCTAATACTGGTTGTTTTGAAAAGTCATGTCGTTTTATTAGTATATGTTATTTCTGTGATTGACTTGTTTTTCATAGCAGTTGCACGAGCTATCACACATGTAATCTTGTAACCCATTCGCGATATCTTGTATCTTAAATTACATCTTTCGCGTATTTCACACATGTAATCTTGTAACCAATTCGCGAGATCTTATATCTTAAATTATATCTTTCGCGTATTGATATCCAAATAACCGCTCAACAAGCGTTCGGTTTAATCGCTCAACAATTGCCTGATAATGAAAATGCGGTATGTCTTCGTCGTATTTCGATATTATGTGTTTTCATCAGAGCTGATACTGCACATAGAAGTCCTTTCCAGGATCAACCGGCCATCGTAAGGATCCTCGTTGATAAATTCGCTCAAAAGCAGATTCAACTTCAGTTGTCTTTGTTGATAACAGGTCTGCTTCTTTAAATCTATTTGCAACTTCAATGACAGTCAAAGCGTATATGTACGTTGTTTGACGTCTACCAGTTTTGATTGTAGCATGTGGTGAAATTAAAATATCAGCGTGATGAACTTTGTTAGGAACAATGACAATAACAATGTGCATAATGAATCCGTTTAAGTGGTAGTAGATATATTTGAATCATTACCTGTCGTGATAACCAATTTTCAGCAACAGAATGTGTAACATTTTCTGCTTCGGAGAGTATACTAATCGCTGCTTCACTACTCCAATATCCTCTTGGCAAACAATAAATCGATTCCATTATTTTATAATCGGTTGATTAATTTTCACAGCCCTAGCGTTAGTTTACCGTTCATAGCAGATTTTACTAGAAAGCTAGCAAGTTGTTCTCAGAGAGGTTTTTATTTTATTTTATATAATTTAATGCACCAATTACCTTCATATCTGCAATATGTTGTTGTTGCAAATCTTTACTTTTATAAGCTACATCATAAATATGACACGATTTATCAATATTAATTATTGGATACTCTCCAGGTTTTTGGCTGATCTTGGTTATCGAGTCGAATTCTGGCTCAAGGACCATAACAATTATATCCCGGAAGATGTTTTTCACCTAGTTATTACCCCATGGAGTTCCTGGAAATTTCGACATTAATGTAGCAATTTCACCGCCATCCTTATATTGATGTTTGGATAAAAACGAAAGAAAGAAACAAATCTGTTACATATTGCACATGTTCCATCATATGCTATCTATATTTTTTGCAACCATGGCTAAATCATTGGCTGGAGTTTTAACTCTACAACGTATTCAATTTTGATTCACAAAACTCTAATATTATATGGATGTAATTTATTTCTCAGCGACACGAAAACAGAAACAGTCAAACATCATCCAGATTCTCCCATCTGTACATGTTGCCGATGCAAACAACTTCATCTCACCCCCAGTATGTCATTTTAGGTAGTTATTAAATATAGCGAAAACGAATTTTGATAGCGCAGTCAATACCAAATTCTGAAAGGGCAATTAATAAATTATATACAAGACAAAAAAATTTAAAAGGTATCTGCTCGTTTTTATACAATTTATTTTTAGCACGTGAAGTGAAAAAAAAATACCTCCAAAGCGGAACTACCATTTTTCTTCTTTCTTTTTTTAAAAATTATAGAAATGCACAGTAGGCCTAGAGGGCCATGCCGTAAACTCCTTAAGCCAAATTACATAAATTAAGTATACACCCCATGTAAGGGAATTAAGAGATCTTTAAACAAAACCTAAGATAAGTAAGGGCTCCTTCAATTAGTCAGGAAAGGATTGATACATGTTAACCAGAATGTCCTTTGCCTTTTCCGTGAAGTCGACCAAGAAACCTAGAATGTAATTCATCGCTATTCAGAAATATGTTCTGAAGTATTGATAGTAACACAGAATAATATGACCGCAAAAAGCGATAAATTCATAACTGAATCATATCTGGTCTTTGCATCATTTCATTTTTCATGAAATTACGGAAAAGGGCGATCTACGTCCCGAGCATATACCTATTTGCTAAGCTGCTCAGTCTGCCAAGTCAAGCAAAAATCGGATGCTATTTCCCTTGTGAGAACTTCATTATGAACTACCTGGTTTTTTTTTTCTTTTGCTGAAAACTTGCAACTATATGACAACGGAAGGAGATAAAGTAGCATATGTGATGCGCTCCACCTAAGCCGAATTTCACAAACATATCCAATTGATGAGTGTTCCACTAAAATTTCCGAGGTTATATCATAACCTGAAGGAAATAGCCGAGGAAGTTCTGACCGACCTATTTGCAAGGAACTATGATAGAGTGTGGACTTTTAGTTATTGTTGGCCTTTAACATCACACGCTAGGAAAACAATACATCTGATGTAAACGTCAAAATCACTCGATAGTTTATCATCCTAAACAGTAACAAAGCAATAGTTGAAACTTGAATGACTGCTTTTTTAAATTGCAGGAATGATATAAAAAATTGAACGTGTATATTCACACGTCCTTCGTGTACCACCGTTTGGAAAGATTAATGACGTGGCTGCATAATAAAACAAACTATCTGTAGGGCGACCAAAATGCGTCTGAAAGGCGCTATATGGCAGCCAGTAAAAATGACCGAGGAAGAAGCCGGAAAGACTCGCCAAATCATGGAAAGCTACTGGCAATTTTTTTTTTTTACATACACACGTTGGACGAGCTTGAGATATGAGACCAAGCTTACAGAGGTGAAACGGAAGTGATCGGTAAAAGCGAACTCTTTAGACCACTCGGCCATCCGGGGCCGTTCCAAATTATATAAACACTACTAATCAGACAACATACTCATCAATATCGTTACACGCTTGGTGGCAGACTTATAGTACAGCAAAATAAAAGGAACATTTTGCATATTATGTATATTTTGTTTAATTGTTTGTTAGTTTTTTTATGGTTTTTTTTTTCTTCTCCATTACATGCTCTATATAATTGTCTGTTGGGCTTGACCTTGTCCAAATTTGAGTTTATTTCTGTTTGACACTAATTGAATTTTTTTACAATTTTTTATTCTGTGTAAACAACTAATACATAGATGCTTATTCTATATGCGCATGGGATTAAAATAATTATTATTATTAACAGAAGTAAACGTTTTTTTTCGGTCTAGATGTTGGAATTTATTTTACATTATCCGGGTTATGTTTTTTTTTAAAACATCAAGAGCATTCAGAAGGTTATTTTCCATTAGTTTATGGATTTTTTTTAAATACAGAAAATGCTAATTGTGACTAGAGGTCAAGTTGAGAACTATATACTCTTGTAACTGAGAGGATTTATCAGCTGTTAAATTCGAGTGATTATTTTCTCTGGAAATACAAAGCTGCTCTGATACAATTCATGGACAAAAACATTCAATGGAATGTATAGTGAATTCACACCCGGGATTATAATACTGTTATCCAACAAAATACTCTTGATACTTCGACGCTCTACAAGTTACAACAGACACATCATCAATTTTTGGATGATTTATTATGGACTTGTACTGAATTTCATTCAGGACTTTGAATTATTAGGACTTGTGTCTGTAATTCTTGGATTATTTTGGGATTTAATTCGCAATACCGTAAATTCTTTTTTTCATTTTAACTTTGTAATCCGGGGGTAATAAATTATTTGTAAGATTTTACAAAAAGCTTTTAATCTTTCACTTTTTCTGTTTCTTATTTTAAGAGCATAGACTCGTAACGTTCATTTTGTCTACTTTGTAAGGCAGCTGTGTACTAGATTTGAATCTGCTCTGCTTTTGCTTATTTTCTTAGGCTCTTGTATGCATTATTGGTTTTATACGGATAACGTCCGAAAGTATTCGAGTGACACAACCCAATAGAATCTTTTGCTTTTTCCGAGAAATTAGTCTAGTTCCCTTCTTCATATACAACTTGCTTCGCACACTGCTGTACGCGGATTGCAACTCGTGCAAAGCTGAACACCAGACTAAATGTAAATTCAAATGTAAATTTTGTCACATTTAAAACTATACTCTGAACCATTCGTTCACATGGAATCACATCACAGTTAGTATTTCCAGAATGTAGTTCTAGTCTATTTTAAGAACATTTTTCCTCTCTCATTTTGGTGGTGATAGAAGAGGTAAATTGGTGCATTTTTGTTAGAGATTTAAACTTAATTGTTTATTCTTGAGAATATAAGCTCAGAGAGTGGTTGTCTGTGTGTATTTCGGTGACAGTGCACATTGAGTAATAAGGCCTTAGTGTTGATCTGAAAGTGAAATATGTGTGCTCTTTACATGCTGTTCTGTTTACAGTGCAGCATCTAAAAAAAAAATGCCGGCGAACCCTTGACAAGAACTTCACCATGAAGTCATCTCTCGAGGTATCTTAGATTAACATATGATTTGCATTGATTGTCACACAGTGGAAAGGTCAGTACTGAGGCATATATGTAGAGAACATATAGTAAAATTAATTGTGTTGTATTTCCACAATCGGAATTATATTGGTCTTACTGTTGTAACATAAGTGGTGTAGTCCAACGATGTTTATCATCAATCATTTAAAGTGTCTTACTACAGCTACTTTCAAGGTTATTTTACGACCTGGCATAAAATGAGAGAGAGAGAGAGAGAGAGAGAGAGAGAGAGAGAGAGAGAGAGAGAATACCTACGAGTCTTTATAGTCTCATTGAACCACACTCTCGCGTGACTAACAGAGTCCATGAACACGCAAATGACGGCTTAAACGAGACTTCCGAGTCACTTTGAAGATATTCGGCTAACCTTCGAATAAATCTTTTATTCTTCGATTGCTCTGGCTTTGAAAATATCGTGCATAATCAAGTTTTCTTTTTTGTCTGAGAATCTTATCCAATGGGAGGGGGAGCTAACATTTGGAAACTTTTAAAATTTCGTAATTGACACAAGAAGTTGTTTCAAATCACAATTATTTTGTTAATGATATATATGGTCTGTACATTTGTTTCTCTGTAATTAACGTTCCACTGTGTCCAAATCCTTTAAAAAAATATGTTTTGGTCATAGGTTATCTGATATTTCTTGTTGAGGGAGTGGAATATCGACATGGCAATCAGTCATATATTTCACTTCCGGATCAGCATGAATGCCTGATTACTCATTGAGCTCTGTCGCCAAAATACAAGCAAACAACAATACATCAATTCTCAATTTCCAAACACTTAACAGTAACCTGTAAAACAATGCAAAGAATGTCTAAATCTAACTCTTATATCACCACCAAAAACGAGAGAGGATAAAATATGCTTTAAACAGACTGGAACTACATTCATCGATATCACACCGGAAGTACTAATTGTCACCTAAGACCATATGAATGGATCACGTGACGAAATTTGGCCAAAATGGCGGAAGGTGGTGGTGAGGAACGTCAATTTTTGGGCAATTTCGTGCGGAATCAGGCCAAATATGGAAGTACCACGAAACCTGCACCCCGGTCATCCAGTTTTGTAAAGCATCCTATAAAACAGGATGACACTCTGATGGGAATAGCATTACGATACGGATCAACGGTTCGTTCTCTTGACATTCACTGTTTTAACCTTACCTGTTTTACTAATATTTAGGCCTGGTTTGAGATAATAAGAAATTGAAACAGGGTAACAGATTAATAAGAGATTTATTAAAGAAATTATTACTGCCGTACTTTTGCACATTTAATCGAAAACCATAACGTTTGGGAGCAAAAGATAAAAGCTTTACATTTATTTTTTGCCAATATAATTAGAAGATATCGTTACAGCAAAACATTATAGAGTTCATGAAATGTTTCCTTTGATTCTAGCACAAAAATGGCTGCCGGTTAAGAGAATAATTTCCGGTTGCCTTGTTCCAGTTTCATTACTACTTCCTCGATTTAAATTTCTTGTATTTTTTTGCATTGTGGGTAACAGTGAAAGAATATTAAGCATGCATTAAGTTAGTCCAGCAATGTAAGACATAGCACATGCTAATTTTGTTTTAGTGCTATGTATTACTATCCAACTAATGGGCTTGTATAGCATGTTCCGATATCAGTTGACATCAGAATGAGTATTCAAAGTTTGAGGAATATATCATGTTCCATTGACATGCATTCGAATTTGTTGAAATGTGACTAGTCGAGGCATGCCGAAGTAAGTTTAAGTAGGCTAATCTGTTGGATATGTTTCTTGAAAGAAACATAAGGTTGCTTATAGGTCCAATAGGCATAATATAATTTTATTCTTTTCTTTAAAGAATAATATTGCAACTTAACCGGATTTTGGCATTCCTGGCTTTCATTGCTATCGAGCCAAGTGAAAAGTAGTCCAAAAACCCCCTTGAAAACTGGTCCATTTCTTTTGTGAGAATTTGAATTTATTAGAGAAAAGACCTCAGACTAAGTTAAGTCTGACTAAAACATTATGACTTAACTTTGTAGAAAAGCATCATTATTTTTGTTGCCAGTTGTGTGAAATATTCCTGAAAATTTGATTTTTGCAATGTTCTTAGTCAACATCAAACACTCTACATTATTAATGCTGTAAGACCTTGATGCCCACAACATAAATATCATTGTCGACTAGCATTAGAGATTAAAATAAAGTCAAGACTTTTTTCCTCTTAAGAGCTTTTGCGCTATCTCTGAGGACATTTTATATGAAAACCAAATGTGATTTTGAATCCTTTTTGCTATATCAACCAATTATTGATATTGACTGAAATGCCCATAAACAAGGTAATGTAAAATCCCATCTTGAAGAAACATGTTGAAAACAAAAGTGAAACCAGGGTGGCAAGGTAGATTGAGAGGCCAAGAAAATGTCAGCCATGTGCTGTGCAACTCGAGTCCTCCTGCAATTAAAACATAAATGCTATCTGTTACATGTGAACCTCCTGCATGCAGGACTTTCAGAGACCCAAAGCTTCCTAGTCAAATGAAGTTTTCAAATGACATGCCTCATTTCCCCCAGCATGTACCTTATTTTCTTAATCTGATAAGTAGCACAATGGCTAATTGCTAAACAAGCATGAAACTGGTGTGACTACTTATCCTTGCAGTTATCTTGTGAAATGGACTGCCCCTCCAGCTTACTTCAAAGAAACCATGCTGTATGAAGTGTATATATAGTACCTGCAATTTGATGGGTAAATAAAATACACCCTATGTTATTGCAATGGTGCTAATATAAATTGTTGATCAAAGGAATATAAATCTGGAATGTATACAAAGCTTTCTCAGAGTCTAATTTTGGACAATATTGTCAAATTATCGATATGCAATAAATAATTGTTATTTAAGTATGTGTGACTTCTGGGAGGTTTGACATTATACATTAGAAGAGTATGGAAAAGTACACTGACTTGCAAAATTGGGTCTATAATTTTCATTTTTTGGATAACACACTTGTGACAACCAACAAAAGAAAGATAAATAAAAATGAAAGGTCAAAGTTCCATATGATTTGTACTGTTATGAGTATTGATAGTGTGTGTGAATTCATCTTTACAACAGTTTAAATCTCAGGCTATTTGTATTTAGATAATTACTATATTTGTGCCAACCATTTTTTGTATTGAGCTCGTTTTATGTATACAATTGCTTGGTATATTTTTCATATTTTTTATTTAATACAAATATAGTGATAATAATTCAAGTTCATGGTACATTGTGAGGCCAGGTATTTATTCATTTATGTTTCTTTGGTGGGAATGGAGATGTTCTTATACTTGTCAACAAGACTACACAGCATTCCCAGTGATCATTTTTTTGATTGAAACTAATTGTTGAAGATTTATTGTTGTGGTTTATTTTTGTTTTTAATAGTGTTTTAGAGCTAAAACAGATCAAAATTTACCTGTATAATAATTAAACTTGACATTCCATTTGGTGTATGATATTATAAATGGTTAAGAATTCAGTCCATGCAATTTTTAAAATAATTTAGCTTGTGCATTTTATTTTCTTTCAATCCTTTTGAAAGTGAGGAACTTCCGAATATATGCCGGTGCCTCTCAGATATTGTCTGGGGACTCCTAGTTTCATGAGTCTAAGACTGCTCATCCTGAAATTCTTTTGATTACTGTATAAGCCCTGTAGCTTGTACTCGTATTTAGGGGTGTCTCCAGTACCTCCTGTATCTCACTGAAATCTCCTATCAATGCAAAAGCATTAGTGGAAAATGTAATTTTTTCCAATTTTTCTTTAAAGTTTGGTGGTTTGTTTTTACAGTATGCTAATACTGCCTATTTTCAGTAGCTTAAGTTGGCCAAGATGGTGTAGTTTGTAGGTTCACCATTTCATCCTGTTGGCTGGCTTTTTTGTTTGAAGTTTGTGTACAAGGACTATACTATGTGTGAACAGAAGTATTTCAAAGTATTTCAATTGCCTATGGTTGGTTTTAGAAAGAGCACAGTCAGCATAAAACAGTAAACAATGCTTTGATTCTCTCCACTTTTTTGCTCTGGTGCTTAAAGTTTTTGAGATGGATTGGAGTGACTGCATAATGAAAAGTAATTTGGTTGCAGTCAAGATCAAATGGATGTACGTACCATATACACTTATAAATTTGGCTATAAATATGGTAAATAATACTATATATACATATCAATTTGGCTATAAATATGGTAAATAATACTATATATACTTATCAATTTGGCTATAAATATGGTAAATAATACTGTATATAAATATCAATTTGGCTATAAATATGGTAAATAATACTATATATACATATCAATTTGGCTATAAATATGGTAAATAATACTGTATATACATATCAATTTGGCTATAAATATGGTAAATAATACTATATATACTTATCAATTTGGCTATAAATATGGTAAATAATACTATATATACATATCAATTTGGCTATAAATATGGTAAATAATACTATATATACTTATCAATTTGGCTATAAATATGGTAAATATTACTATATATACTTATAAATTTGGCTATACATATGGTAAATAATACTGTATATACATATCAATTTGGCTATAAATATGGTAAATAATACTATATATTACTTATCAATTTGGCTATAAATATGGTAATTAATACTGTATATACTTATCAATTTGGCTATAAATATGGTAAATAATACTATATATACATATCAATTTGGCTATAAATATGGTAAATAATACTGTACATACATATCAATTTGGCTATAAATATGGTAAATAATACTATATATACATATCAATTTGGCTATAAATATGGTAAATAATACTATATATATATATATACATATCAATTTGGCTATAAATATGGTAAATAATACTATATATATACATATCAATTTGGCTATAAATATGGTAAATAATACTATATATACTTATCAATTTGGCTATAAATATGGTAAATAATACTATATATACATATCAATTTGGCTATAAATATGGTAAATAATACTATATATATATACATATCAATTTGGCTATAAATATGGTAAATAATACTATATATACTTATCAGTTTGGCTATAAATATGGTAAATAATACTATATATATATACATATCAATTTGGCTATAAATATGGTAAATAATACTGTATATACATATCAATTTGGCTATAAATATGGTAAATAATACTATATATACATATCAATTTGGCTATAAATATGGTAAATAATACTATATATATATACTTATCAATTTGGCTATAAATATGGTAAATAATACTATATATATATATACATATCAATTTGGCTATAAATATGGTAAATAATACTATATATACTTATCAGTTTGGCTATAAATATGGTAAATAATACTATATATATATATATACATATCAATTTGGCTATAAATATGGTAAATAATACTGTATATACATATCAATTTGGCTATAAATATGGTAAATAATACTGTATATACATATCAATTTGGCTATAAATATGGTAAATAATACTATATATATATATACTTATCAATTTGGCTATAAATATGGTAAATAATACTGTATATACATATCAATTTGGCTATAAATATGGTAAATAATACTGTATATACATATCAATTTGGCTATAAATATGGTAAATAATACTATATATACTTATCAATTTGGCTATACATATGGTAAATAATACTATATATACTTATAAATTTGGCTATAAATATGGTAAATAATACTATATATACTTATCAATTTGGCTCTAAATATGGTAAATAATACTGTATATACATATCAATTTGGCTATAAATATGGTAAATAATACTATATACACTTATCAATTTGGCTATAAATATGGTAAATAATACTATATACACTTATCAATTTGGCTATAAATATGGTAAATAATACTGTATATACATATCAATTTGGCTATAAATATGGTAAATAATACTGTATATACATATCAATTTGGCTATAAATATGGTAAATAATACTATATATACTTATCAATTTGGCTATAAATATGGTAAATAATACTGTATATACTTATCAATTTGGCTATAAATATGGTAAATAATACTATATATACATATCAATTTGGCTATAAATATGGTAAATAATACTGTATATACATATCAATCTGGCTATAAATATGGTAAATAATACTATATACACTTATCAATTTGGCTATAAATATGGTAAATAATACTATATATATATACTTATCAATTTGGCTATACATATGGTAAATAATACTGTATATACATATCAATTTGGCTATAAATATGGTAAATAATACTATATATACATATCAATTTGGCTATAAATATGGTAAATAATACTATATATATATACATATCAATTTGGCTATAAATATGGTAAATAATACTATATATATACATATCAATTTGGCTATAAATATGGTAAATAATACTATATATACTTATCAATTTGGCTATAAATATGGTAAATAATACTATATATACTTATCAATTTGGCTATAAATATGGTAAATAATACTATATATACATATCAATTTGGCTATAATTATGGTAAATAATACTATATTTATATACATATCAATTTGGCTATAAATATGGTAAATAATACTATATATATATATATATACATATCAATTTGGCTATAAATATGGTAAATAATACTATATATACTTATCAGTTTGGCTATAAATATGGTAAATAATAATATATATATATACATATCAATTTGGCTATAAATATGGTAAATAATACTGTATATACATATCAATTTGGCTATAAATATGGTAAATAATACTATATATACATATCAATTTGGCTATAAATATGGTAAATAATACTATATATATATATTTATCAATTTGGCTATAAATATGGTAAATAATACTGTATATACATATCAATTTGGCTATAAATATGGTAAATAATACTGTATATACATATCAATTTGGCTATAAATATGGTAAATAATACTATATATACTTATCAATTTGGCTATACATATGGTAAATAATACTATATATACTTATAAATTTGGCTATAAATATGGTAAATAATACTATATATACTTATCAATTTGGCTATAAATATGGTAAATAATACTGTATATACATATCAATTTGGCTATAAATATGGTAAATAATACTATATACACTTATCAATTTGGCTATAAATATGGTAAATAATACTATATACACTTATCAATTTGGCTATAAATATGGTAAATAATACTGTATATACATATCAATTTGGCTATAAATATGGTAAATAATACTGTATATACATATCAATTTGGCTATAAATATGGTAAATAATACTATATATACTTATCAATTTGGCTATAAATATGGTAAATAATACTGTATATACTTATCAATTTGGCTATAAATATGGTAAATAATACTATATATACATATCAATTTGGCTATAAATATGGTAAATAATACTGTATATACATATCAATTTGGCTATAAATATGGTAAATAATACTATATACACTTATCAATTTGGCTATAAATATGGTAAATAATACTATATATATATACTTATCAATTTGGCTATACATATGGTAAATAATACTGTATATACATATCAATTTGGCTATAAATATGGTAAATAATACTATATATACATATCAATTTGGCTATAAATATGGTAAATAATACTATATATATATACATATCAATTTGGCTATAAATATGGTAAATAATACTATATATACTTATCAATTTGGCTATAAATATGGTAAATGATACTATATATACTTATCAATTTGGCTATAAATATGGTAAATAATACTATATATACATATCAATTTGGCTATAAATATGGTAAATAATACTATATATATATACATATCAATTTGGCTATAAATATGGTAAATAATACTATATATACATATCAATTTGGCTATAAATATGGTAAATAATACTGTATATACATATCAATTTGGCTATAAATATGGTAAATAATACTATATATACTTATCAATTTGGCTATAAATATGGTAAATAATACTGTATATACTTATCAATTTGGCTATAAATATGGTAAATAATACTATATATACATATCAATTTGGCTATAAATATGGTAAATAATACTGTATATACATATCAATTTGGCTATAAATATGGTAAATAATACTATATACACTTATCAATTTGGCTATAAATATGGTAAATAATACTATATATATATACTTATCAATTTGGCTATACATATGGTAAATAATACTGTATATACATATCAATTTGGCTATAAATATGGTAAATAATACTATATATACATATCAATTTGGCTATAAATATGGTAAATAATACTATATATATATACATATCAATTTGGCTATAAATATGGTAAATAATACTATATATATACATATCAATTTGGCTCTAAATATGGTAAATAATACTATATATACTTATCAATTTGGCTATAAATATGGTAAATGATACTATATATACTTATCAATTTGGCTATAAATATGGTAAATAATACTATATATACATATCAATTTGGCTATAAATATGGTAAATAATACTATATATATATACATATCAATTTGGCTATAAATATGGTAAATAATACTATATATATATATATATACATATGAATTTGGCTATAAATATGGTAAATAATACTATATATACTTATCAGTTTGGCTATAAATATGGTAAATAATAATATATATATATACATATCAATTTGGCTATAAATATGGTAAATAATACTGTATATACATATCAATTTGGCTATAAATATGGTAAATAATACTATATATACATATCAATTTGGCTATAAATATGGTAAATAATACTATATATATATACTTATCAATTTGGCTATAAATATGGTAAATAATACTATATATATATACATATCAATTTGGCTATAAATATGGTAAATAATACTATATATACTTATCAGTTTGGCTATAAATATGGTAAATAATACTATATATATATACATATCAATTTGGCTATAAATATGGTAAATAATACTGTATATACATATCAATTTGGCTATAAATATGGTAAATAATACTATATATACATATCAATTTGGCTATAAATATGGTAATTAATACTATATATATATACTTATCAATTTGGCTATAAATATGGTAAATAATACTGTATATACATATCAATTTGGCTATTAATATGGTAAATAATACTGTATATACATATCAATTTGACTATAAATATGGTAAATAATACTATATATACTTATCAATTTGGCTATACATATGGTAAATAATACTATATATACTTATAAATTTGGCTATAAATATGGTAAATAATACTATATATACTTATCAATTTGGCTATAAATATGGTAAATAATACTGTATATACATATCAATTTGGCTATAAATATGGTAAATAATACTATATACACTTATCAATTTGGCTATAAATATGGTAAATAATACTGTATATACATATCAATTTGGCTATAAATATGGTAAATAATACTGTATATACATATCAATTTGGCTATAAATATGGTAAATAATACTATATATACTTATCAATTTGGCTATAAATATGGTAAATAATACTATATATACTTATCAATTTGGCTATAAATATGGTAAATAATACTATATATACATATCAATTTGGCTATAAATATGGTAAATAATACTATATATACATATCAATTTGGCTATATATATGGTAAATAATACTATATATACATATCAATTTGGCTATAAATATGGTAAATAATACTGTATATACTTATCAATTTGGCTATAAATATGGTAAATAATACTGTATATACATATCAATTTGGCTATAAATATGGTAAATAATACTATATATACATATCAATTTGGCTATAAATATGGTAAATAATACTGTATATACATATCAATTTGGCTATAAATATGGTAAATAATACTATATATACTTATCAATTTGGCTATAAATATGGTAAATAATACTGTATATACTTATCAATTTGGCTATACATATGGTAAATAATACTGTATATACATATCAATTTGGCTATAAATATGGTAAATAATACTATATATTACTTATCAATTTGGCTATAAATATGGTAAATAATACTGTATATACTTATCAATTTGGCTATAAATATGGTAAATAATACTATATATACATATCAATTTGGCTATAAATATGGTAAATAATACTGTATATACATATTAATTTGGCTATAAATATGGTAAATAATACTGTATATACATATCAATTTGGCTATAAATATGGTAAATAATACTATATACACTTATCAATTTGGCTATAAATATGGTAAATAATACTATATATATATATACTTATCAATTTGGCTATACATATGGTAAATAATACTGTATATACATATCAATTTGGCTATAAATATGGTAAATAATACTTTATATACATATCAATTTGGCTATAAATATGGTAAATAATACTATATATATATACATATCAATTTGGCTATAAATATGGTAAATAATACTATATACACTTATCAATTTGGCTATAAATATGGTAAATAATACTATATACACTTATCAATTTGGCTATAAATATGGTAAATAATACTGTATATACATATCAATTTGGCTATAAATATGGTAAATAATACTGTATATACATATCAATTTGGCTATAAATATGGTAAATAATACTATATATACTTATCAATTTGGCTATAAATATGGTAAATAATACTGTATATACTTATCAATTTGGCTATAAATATGGTAAATAATACTATATATACATATCAATTTGGCTATAAATATGGTAAATAATACTATATACACATATCAATTTGGCTATAAATATGGTAAATAATACTATATACACTTATTAATTTGGCTATAAATATGGTAAATAATACTATATATATATACTTATCAATTTGGCTATACATATGGTAAATAATACTGTATATACATATCAATTTGGCTATAAATATGGTAAATAATACTGTATATACATATCAATTTGGCTATAAATATGGTAAATAATACTGTATATACATATCAATTTGGCTATAAATATGGTAAATAATACTATATATACTTATCAATTTGGCTATACATATGGTAAATAATACTATATATACTTATAAATTTGGCTATAAATATGGTAAATAATACTATATATACTTATCAATTTGGCTATAAATATGGTAAATAATACTGTATATACATATCAATTTGGCTATAAATATGGTAAATAATACTATATACACTTATCAATTTGGCTATAAATATGGTAAATAATACTATATACACTTATCAATTTGGCTATAAATATGGTAAATAATACTGTATATACATATCAATTTGGCTATAAATATGGTAAATAATACTGTATATACATATCAATTTGGCTATAAATATGGTAAATAATACTATATATACTTATCAATTTGGCTATAAATATGGTAAATAATACTGTATATACTTATCAATTTGGCTATAAATATGGTAAATAATACTATATATACATATCAATTTGGCTATAAATATGGTAAATAATACTGTATATACATATCAATTTGGCTATAAATATGGTAAATAATACTATATACACTTATCAATTTGGCTATAAATATGGTAAATAATACTATATATATATACTTATCAATTTGGCTATACATATGGTAAATAATACTGTATATACATATCAATTTGGCTATAAATATGGTAAATAATACTATATATACATATCAATTTGGCTATAAATATGGTAAATAATACTATATATATATACATATCATATTGGCTATAAATATGGTAAATAATACTATATATATACATATCAATTTGGCTATAAATATGGTAAATAATACTATATATACTTATCAATTTGGCTATAAATATGGTAAATGATACTATATATACTTATCAATTTGGCTATAAATATGGTAAATAATACTATATATACATATCAATTTGGCTATAAATATGGTAAATAATACTATATATATATACATATCAATTTGGCTATAAATATGGTAAATAATACTATATATATATATATATACATATGAATTTGGCTATAAATATGGTAAATAATACTATATATACTTATCAGTTTGGCTATAAATATGGTAAATAATAATATATATATATACATATCAATTTGGCTATAAATATGGTAAATAATACTGTATATACATATCAATTTGGCTATAAATATGGTAAATAATACTATATATACATATCAATTTGGCTATAAATATGGTAAATAATACTATATATATATACTTATCAATTTGGCTATAAATATGGTAAATAATACTATATATATATACATATCAATTTGGCTATAAATATGGTAAATAATACTATATATACTTATCAGTTTGGCTATAAATATGGTAAATAATACTATATATATATACATATCAATTTGGCTATAAATATGGTAAATAATACTGTATATACATATCAATTTGGCTATAAATATGGTAAATAATACTATATATACATATCAATTTGGCTATAAATATGGTAATTAATACTATATATATATACTTATCAATTTAGCTATAAATATGGTAAATAATACTGTATATACATATCAATTTGGCTATTAATATGGTAAATAATACTGTATATACATATCAATTTGACTATAAATATGGTAAATAATACTATATATACTTATCAATTTGGCTATACATATGGTAAATAATACTATATATACTTATAAATTTGGCTATAAATATGGTAAATAATACTATATATACTTATCAATTTGGCTATAAATATGGTAAATAATACTGTATATACATATCAATTTGGCTATAAATATGGTAAATAATACTATATACACTTATCAATTTGGCTATAAATATGGTAAATAATACTGTATATACATATCAATTTGGCTATAAATATGGTAAATAATACTGTATATACATATCAATTTGGCTATAAATATGGTAAATAATACTATATATACTTATCAATTTGGCTATAAATATGGTAAATAATACTATATATACTTATCAATTTGGCTATAAATATGGTAAATAATACTATATATACATATCAATTTGGCTATAAATATGGTAAATAATACTATATATACATATCAATTTGGCTATATATATGGTAAATAATACTATATATACATATCAATTTGGCTATAAATATGGTAAATAATACTGTATATACATATCAATTTGGCTATAAATATGGTAAATAATACTATATACACTTATCAATTTGGCTATAAATATGGTAAATAATACTGTATATACATATCAATTTGGCTATAAATATGGTAAATAATACTGTATATACATATCAATTTGGCTATAAATATGGTAAATAATACTATATATACTTATCAATTTGGCTATAAATATGGTAAATAATACTATATATACTTATCAATTTGGCTATAAATATGGTAAATAATACTATATATACATATCAATTTGGCTATAAATATGGTAAATAATACTATATATACATATCAATTTGGCTATATATATGGTAAATAATACTATATATACATATCAATTTGGCTATAAATATGGTAAATAATACTGTATATACTTATCAATTTGGCTATAAATATGGTAAATAATACTGTATATACATATCAATTTGGCTATAAATATGGTAAATAATACTATATATACATATCAATTTGGCTATAAATATGGTAAATAATACTGTATATACATATCAATTTGGCTATAAATATGGTAAATAATACTATATATACTTATCAATTTGGCTATAAATATGGTAAATAATACTGTATATACTTATGAATTTGGCTATACATATGGTAAATAATACTGTATATACATATCAATTTGGCTATAAATATGGCAAATAATACTATATATTACTTATCAATTTGGCTATAAATATGGTAAATAATACTGTATATACTTATCAATTTGGCTATAAATATGGTAAATAATACTATATATACATATCAATTTGGCTATAAATATGGTAAATAATACTGTATATACATATTAATTTGGCTATAAATATGGTAAATAATACTGTATATACATATCAATTTGGCTATAAATATGGTAAATAATACTATATACACTTATCAATTTGGCTATAAATATGGTAAATAATACTATATATATATATACTTATCAATTTGGCTATACATATGGTAAATAATACTGTATATACATATCAATTTGGCTATAAATATGGTAAATAATACTTTATATACATATCAATTTGGCTATAAATATGGTAAATAATACTATATATATATACATATCAATTTGGCTATAAATATGGTAAATAATACTATATACACTTATCAATTTGGCTATAAATATGGTAAATAATACTATATACACTTATCAATTTGGCTATAAATATGGTAAATAATACTGTATATACATATCAATTTGGCTATAAATATGGTAAATAATACTGTATATACATATCAATTTGGCTATAAATATGGTAAATAATACTATATATACTTATCAATTTGGCTATAAATATGGTAAATAATACTGTATATACTTATCAATTTGGCTATAAATATGGTAAATAATACTATATATACATATCAATTTGGCTATAAATATGGTAAATAATACTGTATATACATATCAATTTGGCTATAAATATGGTAAATAATACTATATACACTTATTAATTTGGCTATAAATATGGTAAATAATACTATATATATATACTTATCAATTTGGCTATACATATGGTAAATAATACTGTATATACATATCAATTTGGCTATAAATATGGTAAATAATACTATATATACATATCAATTTGGCTATAAATATGGTAAATAATACTATATATATATACATATCAATTTGGCTATAAATATGGTAAATAATACTATATATATACATATCAATTTGGCTATAAATATGGTAAATAATACTATATATACTTATCAATTTGGCTATAAATATGGTAAATAATACTATATATACTTATCAATTTGGCTATAAATATGGTAAATAATACTATATATACATATCAATTTGGCTATAAATATGGTAAATAATACTATATATATATACATATCAATTTGGCTATAAATATGGTAAATAATACTATATATATATATATACATATCAATTTGGCTATAAATATGGTAAATAATACTATATATACTTATCAGTTTGGCTATAAATATGGTAAATAATAATATATATATATACATATCAATTTGGCTATAAATATGGTAAATAATACTGTATATACATATCAATTTGGCTATAAATATGGTAAATAATACTATATATATATATCAATTTGGCTATAAATATGGTAAATAATACTATATATATATACTTATCAATTTGGCTATAAATATGGTAAATAATACTATATATATATACATATCAATTTTACTATAAATATGGTAAATAATACTATATATACTTATCAGTTTGGCTATAAATATGGTAAATAATACTATATATATATACATATCAATTTGGCTATAAATATGGTAAATAATACTGTATATACATATCAATTTGGCTATAAATATGGTAAATAATACTATATATACATATCAATTTGGCTATAAATATGGTAATTAATACTATATATATATACTTATCAATTTGGCTATAAATATGGTAAATAATACTGTATATACATATCAATTTGGCTATTAATATGGTAAATAATACTGTATATACATATCAATTTGACTATAAATATGGTAAATAATACTATATATACTTATCAATTTGGCTATACATATGGTAAATAATACTATATATACTTATAAATTTGGCTATAAATATGGTAAATAATACTATATATACTTATTAATTTGGCTATAAATATGGTAAATAATACTGTATATACATATCAATTTGGCTATAAATATGGCAAATAATACTATATACACTTATCAATTTGGCTATAAATATGGTAAATAATACTGTATATACATATCAATTTGGCTATAAATATGGTAAATAATACTGTATATACTTATCAATTTGGCTATAAATATGGTAAATAATACTATATATACTTATCAATTTGGCTATAAATATGGTAAATAATACTATATATACTTATCAATTTGGCTATAAATATGGTAAATAATACTATATATACATATCAATTTGGCTATATATATGGTAAATAATACTATATATACATATCAATTTGGCTATAAATATGGTAAATAATACTGTATATACTTATCAATTTGGCTATAATTATGGTAAATAATACTGTATATACATATCAATTTGGCTATAAATATGGTAAATAATACTATATATACATATCAATTTGGCTATAAATATGGTAAATAATACTGTATATACATATCAATTTGGCTATAAATATGGTAAATAATACTATATATACTTATCAATTTGGCTATAAATATGGTAAATAATACTGTATATACTTATCAATTTGGCTATACATATGGTAAATAATACTGTATATACATATCAATTTGGCTATAAATATGGTAAATAATACTATATATTACTTATCAATTTGGCTATAAATATGGTAAATAATACTGTATATACTTATCAATTTGGCTATAAATATGGTAAATAATACTATATATACATATCAATTTGGCTATAAATATGGTAAATAATACTGTATATACATATCAATTTGGCTATAAATATGGTAAATAATACTGTATATACATATCAATTTGGCTATAAATATGGTAAATAATACTATATACACTTATCAATTTGGCTATAAATATGGTAAATAATACTATATATATATATACTTATCAATTTGGCTATACATATGGTAAATAATACTGTATATACATATCAATTTGGCTATAAATATGGTAAATAATACTTTATATACATATCAATTTGGCTATAAATATGGTAAATAATACTATATATATATACATATCAATTTGGCTATAAATATGGTAAATAATACTATATATACTTATCAATTTGGCTATAAATATGGTAAATAATACTATATATACATATCAATTTGGCTATAAATATGGTAAATAATACTATATATATATACATATCAATTTGGCTATAAATATGGTAAATAATACTATATATACTTATCAGTTTAGCTATAAATATGGTAAATAATACTGTATATACATATCAATTTGGCTATAAATATGGTAAATAATACTATATATACATATCAATTTGGCTATAAATATGGTAATTAATACTATATATATATACTTATCAATTTGGCTATAAATATGGTAAATAATACTGTATATACATATCAATTTGGCTATTAATATGGTAAATAATACTGTATATACATATCAATTTGACTATAAATATGGTAAATAATACTATATATACTTATCAATTTGGCTATACATATGGTAAATAATACTATATATACTTATAAATTTGGCTATAAATATGGTAAATAATACTATATATACTTATCAATTTGGCTATAAATATGGTAAATAATACTGTATATACATATCAATTTGGCTATAAATATGGTAAATAATACTATATACACTTATCAATTTGGCTATAAATATGGTAAATAATACTGTATATACATATCAATTTGGCTATAAATATGGTAAATAATACTGTATATACATATCAATTTGGCTATAAATATGGTAAATAATACTATATATACTTATCAATTTGGCTATAAATATGGTAAATAATACTATATATACTTATCAATTTGGCTATAAATATGGTAAATAATACTATATATACATATCAATTTGGCTATAAATATGGTAAATAATACTATATATACATATCAATTTGGCTATATATATGGTAAATAATACTATATATACATATCAATTTGGCTATAAATATGGTAAATAATACTGTATATACTTATCAATTTGGCTATAAATATGGTAAATAATACTGTATATACATATCAATTTGGCTATAAATATGGTAAATAATACTATATATACATATCAATTTGGCTATAAATATGGTAAATAATACTGTATATACATATCAATTTGGCTATAAATATGGTAAATAATACTATATATACTTATCAATTTGGCTATAAATATGGTAAATAATACTGTATATACTTATCAATTTGGCTATACATATGGTAAATAATACTGTATATACATATCAATTTGGCTATAAATATGGTAAATAATACTATATATTACTTATCAATTTGGCTATAAATATGGTAAATAATACTGTATATACTTATCAATTTGGCTATAAATATGGTAAATAATACTATATATACATATCAATTTGGCTATAAATATGGTAAATAATACTGTATATACATATCAATTTGGCTATAAATATGGTAAATAATACTGTATATACATATCAATTTGGCTATAAATATGGTAAATAATACTATATACACTTATCAATTTGGCTATAAATATGGTAAATAATACTATATATATATATACTTATCAATTTGGCTATACATATGGTAAATAATACTGTATATACATATCAATTTGGCTATAAATATGGTAAATAATACTTTATATACATATCAATTTGGCTATAAATATGGTAAATAATACTATATATATATACATATCAATTTGGCTATAAATATGGTAAATAATACTATATATACTTATCAATTTGGCTATAAATATGGTAAATAATACTATATATACATATCAATTTGGCTATAAATATGGTAAATAATACTATATATATATACATATCAATTTGGCTATAAATATGGTAAATAATACTATATATACTTATCAGTTTAGCTATAAATATGGTAAATAATACTATATATATGCATATCAATTTGGCTATAAATATGGTAAATAATACTGTATATACATATCAATTTGGCTATAAATATGGTAAATAATACTATATATACTTATCAATTTGGCTATAAATATGGTAAATAATACTATATATATATACTTATCAATTTGGCTATAAATATGGTTAATAATACTGTATATACATATCAATTTGGTTATAAATATGGTAAATAATACTGTATATACATATCAATTTGGCTATAAATATGGTTAATAATACTATATATACATATCAATTTGGCTATAAATATGGTAAATAATACTATATATACTTATTAATTTGGCTATAAATATGGTAAATAATACTGTATATACATATCAATTTGGCTATAAATATGGTAAATAATACTATATATACTTATCAATTTGGCTATAAATATGGTAAATAATACTATATATACATATCAATTTGGCTATAAATATGGTAAATAATACTATATATTACTTATCAATTTGGCTATAAATATGGTAAATAATACTATATATACTTATCAATTTGGCTATAAATATGGTAAATAATACTGTATATACATATCAATTTGGCTATAAATATGGTAAATAATACTATATATACTTATCAATTTGGCTATAAATATGGTAAATAATACTATATATACATATCAATTTGGCTATAAATATGGTAAATAATACTATATATACATATCAATTTGGCTATAAATATGGTAAATAATACTATATATATATACATATCAATTTGGCTATAAATATGGTAAATAATACTATATATACTTATGAGTTTAGCTATAAATATGGTAAATAATACTATATATACATATCAATTTGGCTATAAATATGGTAAATAATACTATATATATATACATATCAATTTGGCTATAAATATGGTAAATAATACTATATATACTTATCAGTTTAGCTATAAATATGGTAAATAATACTATATATATGCATATTAATTTGGCTATAAATATGGTAAATAATACTGTATATACATATCAATTTGGCTATAAATATGGTAAATAATACTATATATACTTATGAATTTGGCTATAAATATGGTAAATAATACTATATATATATACTTATCAATTTGGCTATAAATATGGTTAATAATACTGTATATACATATCAATTTGGTTATAAATATGGTAAATAATACTGTATATACATATCAATTTGGCTATAAATATGGTAAATAATACTATATATACATATCAATTTGGCTATAAATATGGTAAATAATACTATATATACTTATTAATTTGGCTATAAATATGGTAAATAATACTGTATATACATATCAATTTGGCTATAAATATGGTAAATAATACTATATATACTTATCAATTTGGCTATAAATATGGTAAATAATACTATATATACATATCAATTTGGCTATAAATATGGTAAATAATACTATATATTACTTATCAATTTGGCTATAAATATGGTAAATAATACTATATATACTTATCAATTTGGCTATAAATATGGTAAATAATACTGTATATACATATCAATTTGGCTATAAATATGGTAAATAATACTATATATACTTATCAATTTGGCTATAAATATGGTAAATAATACTATATATACATATCAATTTGGCTATAAATATGGTAAATAATACTGTATATACATATCAATTTGGCTATAAATATGGTAAATAATGCTGTATATACATATCAATTTGGCTATGAATATGGTAAATAATAGTGTATATACATATCAATTTGGCTATGAATATGGTAAATAATACTGTATATACATATCAATTTGGCTATAAATATGGTAAATAATACTGTATATACATATCAATTTGGCTATAAATATGGTAAATAATACTGTATATATATATCAATTTGGCTATAAATATGGTAAATAATACTGTATATACATATCAATTTGGCTATAAATATGGTAAATAATACTATATATACTTATCAATTTGGCTATAAATATGGTAAATAATACTATATATACATAT
This sequence comes from Unio delphinus, assembly GCA_029339505.1. Lineage (NCBI taxonomy): Eukaryota > Metazoa > Mollusca > Bivalvia > Unionida > Unionidae > Unio > Unio delphinus. The sequence continues at coordinate 1,234,152 of JAQISU010000011.1, forward strand.
CAATTTGGCTATAAATATGGTAAATAATACTATATATACTTATGAATTTGGCTATACATATGGTAAATAATACTATATATACTTATCAATTTGGCTATAAATATGGTAAATAATACTACATATACTTATCAATTTGGCTATAAATATGGTAAATAATACTGTATATACATATCAATTTGGCTATGAATATGGTAAATAATACTGTATATACATATCAATTTGGCTATAAATATGGTAAATAATACTGTATATACTTATCAATTTGGCTATAAATATGGTAAATAATACTATATATACTTATCAATTTGGCTATAAATATGGTAAATAATGCTATATATACTTATCAATTCAATTAAAATTCAATCCTCCAGCCATAATTTTGTGAATTTCTCTTATAAGTCAGTCAGTTGGAGTTGTGAAATATAAAGAAGTCAAACTAGATAGGCATAGAAATAGAAAGACAAAATAACTCACATGCCCTGACTGAATAACTCACATGCCCTGACTGAATAACTCACATGCCCTGACTGAAATTTGATAAGCCCAGACTCCAGTTTCCACATGCCCAAATTAACATATTTTTAAAAAAAAAAAAAAAAAAAAAAAATTGAACTCTATTCCGACAACTGAAATGATTATTCTTTGCATTCTATATATGCAGTAAACATGACTTAAAAGAAATGTTGCCGCTGTTCACAAACTTATCAAAGATATAATACATATGGCTTAAACATTCTCATTTAAGGCAATATGTAATAAATTTTGTTCTTGAACACACATTTTGCATCTCTTTTTGATTTACCTATAATAGTTGTTCGGCTTCTTGATCCGACCTGTGCAAATTAGCACAATTGGCTCACCCACTGCAACATTAAAAAATATCTCACTTTTTTTTTGTTTTTTTCTTCCTGTTTGATCTTACCAGACCATCGAGTCATGGTTATTTTGATTACACGAAGGCTTACTATCTTTGCTGTACCCAAAGGCTTAATTATCTATATGTTCGTGCTATATAATTTTTTTTTTGTTTTCTTGATTATATATTTTTTCCAATTCTAATTATGGGCAAATGAATGGGTAAATTGGTATTTGGTTTTGGTATATGCAATATGTAGAATATTGCTTTTTTTGTTGTTTACAGTTTTGATTTCAATTTGTATAGCTCAATTTAACTTATAGTTCAGTATCTCATCAGCATGTTTAGTTGTATCTAGCTCTTTGTCGATTGTCATTTCGTACTCTTCTCTAATCTTCCTTTTTCTTTCACTCTCTTCAGATATTGATCTCTGCATATTTTCTTCTGGTGATCTCCTTGTTTTTTTTTTTTTTCTTTGTATTTGTCTCCTCTGTTTGTTTGACTTCATGTTCTTTTTGTCCTTTTTGTTGTTGTTGTTGTTGTTGTTGTTGTTGTTGTTTTATTCTTGTTGGTTCTTTTGTTGTTGTTCTTCAGTGGTCTCTTGGATTCCTTTAGCTACTGGTTGGTTACTTTGTACCCTTTCCTTATTTTGTTGTGGCAAGTGTTTCCCTTTATTCTGTGGTTTAGGTATTGGCATCTGTATTTATTGAATATTAGGTGTGGATTTGACTTCTGTGTTTTTTGTTTGTAAGCATTTCTGATGGGTGTGTCACACTTTTCCACATTTGGTACACTTCCTGTGGTATATACAGCCCTTACACCATATTATTACAAGGAATCCAGCTTTTCTTTATCTATTTTAAAAATTGCGCACTCCATTTTTATTGGGATAGCCTGGGTGTGTATTTTTGATTTGTGCACTTTAACCTGTACTTTTCTCTCAAAGTTTGCTACGGTTGCTTCTATTGGTATCTCTAAGGCAATGCTTGATATTATAGCTCCGCTGTTCTTTTTTTAATCTTTCATAGAAATGGTACTGTTTTTTTTACATCGATTGAAATCCCTCCATATTCTAGTTTTCCGTAAGGCTATATTGGCTTTTTTCCCTTGGGTCTTAAAATGTAAGCTCTCTTTCTCTTCATATTAAATGATTCTGCAAGACTCAACGAATGATTCCACTATGAATGTGAACATTCTCAATAGTTTGGAATACTAGGTATCTTTCTGGTTCCATCCCTCTCAGGTTTATTTCTTGTGCACCGGACTTATGTTTGCATTCAAGAAAGCATCAGTCTTCAGTTTCAATTCTCATTACAAAAACATCCCACTAGCTGTTATCAGCTAATTAAGTAACATACAAAATGCTGGTGTATGCCTGACCTCTTCACCTTTAATTGACACTATTTAAAGGGCCTGCGGGATAGTTTTACATTAGTTCCAATCATGACTATGTACCGTTTATATATGGTGCATGTAAACAAAAAGCAGAAAAGGAAACGAGGCCCAGTACGAGTCTTGCACATGGAAAGGAATACTTTCCAGCTTGAATTTTTATTGAGAGATAACAAAACTATCAATATTTGGTGGAACAGAGCAACCCTGTCAAAATTATTTACCCTTATTGATGATAGTATTATCATACGTAATCAATAATGGGTGGACAGGGAAATATACAATTTCTTATAAAAAGAGTACTTTTAGGAACACATGGTGTCACTTCTAAGTCCTAACCAGCTCAATGTCCTGGGATGGGGCCATGAGGTGTGAATATAAATGCTACATGTAACAGGCATATACTTAAAGTTGTGTGTTGTTGTTGTTGAAGGTTACTGAAAATTGTGTTTCCTCAAAACATGGCCTTGTCAAGGGATTTGTGATTACAAAATCATATTTTTAGCATGGCCATACTTTGTTGTTGTTGTATGATTAAACACCATTTTTCAACACACAATAGGCTATACATGGCGGCCAGTATTAATGGTGAAGGAAGAACCTGAAAAGAACCACCGACCCAAGAGAAGCTACTGGCAAGCCTTCTCACATACAGTATACAATAAAATGAACCAAGATGTCATAATGGATATGATGTCCCACTAAGTCAAATTATCCTGACACCAGGCTGACCAATCCTAACACTAAACTCTTAATGCTGAGTGCCTATAGTGAGGCAGATGTTAGTATCATTTCAGTAGTCTTTGGTATGACCGCATCAGGGGTTGACTTGGCCCATTGTTCAACTTGTGACCTCCTGCAACCGAGTCCACGATGCTCTAACTGAATATGTTAAATAAATAAGACTCTGACTGAATATGTTAAATAAATAAGACTCAAACTGAATATATTAAAGAAATAAGACATCATTCACCATGTCTCTGAAAATTTGATATATTAGACTAAACTTTTCTTTTGCAGGTTGAACTGATAAAGAGAGAAAATAAGTTGTGGACAAATGACAGTCTTTTCCTGAAAGAGTTTTTACTTATTCCAGTCACAAATGAGAATTCTAACCTAATTACAGATGACTGGGAAATAGTGACAGCTGAAGATAGAAGCCGTTCAAACAGTGAAATCACTTCATCAACTGAAGAGAAAAAGGCACCTGTACAAAATAATTCGCCAGAAAAACCGACCCGAAATACACACATGGACTTTTTCAGTAAATTTGATGCAAATATAGCACAACTAAAATCCAATGTCAAAGAGTTGGAGAAAAATACAAGGTAATATTTTTCATTTATGTACATTATGGAATACAAGGTAATATTTTTCATTTATGTACATGTGTGTATATATATATATATATATATATATATATATATATATATATATATATATATATATATATATATATATATATATATACACGTACATTATGGAATTTTATACATTTACCCTGATTTATGCTGCATGACAAATTCATGATTTTAATTTTTTGCTCAGCAAATAGCAGTTTTGATTATAGTTAATTCAATTTGCATATAGCATTACTTCGATGAATTTGATAAAATGCAGGACTTTCACAAAGCAGAGGTCACTATTGGTAATTTTGACAATTGAAGTCCATGACCAGATTTTGCATAAAACTGAATCCAGTATACAAAATATTAAAAACAGTATATAGGTAATTATGTTGATGAAACATATATAAATGTATAAACATAATGTAAGTAATCTATTGATGATCAACCATGTTTATATAATGTATAGGTAATTACAATAATAAACCACATATATACATTTTAGTTAATTACTATAATCAACCACATGTATATACAGTATACATGTAATCATGATGATGAACCAGGTTGTATACAGTATACATGTAATCATGATGATGAACCATGTTGTATACAGTATACATGTAATCATGATGATGAACCATGTTGTATAATGTATACATGTAATCATGATGAAGAACCATGTTGTATACAGTATACATGTAATCATGATGATGAACCAAGTTGTATACAGTATACATGTAATCATGATGATGAACCATGTTGTATACAGTATACATGTAATCATGATGATGAACCATGTTGTATAATGTACACATGTAATCATGATGAAGAACCATGTTGTATACAATATACATGTAATCATGATGATGAACCAAGTTGTATACAGTATACATGTAATCATGATGATGAACCAAGTTGTATACAGTATACATGTAATCATGATGATGAACCAAGTTGTATACAGTATACATGTAATCATGATCATGTACCACACTATACATGTAATCATGATCATGAACCAAGTTGTATACAGTATACATGTAATCATGATGTACCACATTGCATACATTATACATGTAATCATGATGAAGAACCACGTTGTATACAGTATGCATGTAATCATGATGATGAACCATGTTGTATACAGTATACATGTAATCATGATGATGTACCTGTTATGTGCTTACGCTTGAATAAACAGTAACATAGAAGAAGTGAAAATAACAAGCTTGTAAAACTTAATAAACAATTTATGGAGTACAAATATTTTTTCAGAAAAGAAAAAAATAAGGTTTTAAGAATCAGTTCCAAAATTAATCCAAAATAATTCAAAATATTATCCACTAGAGAAATTGCAAAAGTCCTGGTAATAAAATGTCCAAATAATTCTAAGTTCAATTTCCAGTGAAGTATCCAATATGGAAGACGATGTCTCTTGATGAAGTCAGTTCTTGTTAATGAAAATCTATGAGTACATATTCTTTTCCAGATAACTAACAAAATAATTCCTCTTGATCCAAACGAATTGACACAATTTCCAGTACAAGGTAATTAAAAATAACTCCAAAAAAACACACACAACTTAGTATTCTAAAAGCCCAAACTTCTACTGAATAACTCGCTCCTAAAACATGATTTATATCTCTGTTTTTTAGGTAGACAAGGGGTCACATGATCTTCTAGAAACTATCAGAACAAATTTACGTTCAAAGAATCATGTACACATTTTATGACCCAACTAAAATAGAAAGATGTTTATACAAAAACTCCATTTTGTCCTTGGAACCAACCAATCATTTTAAAAGCTTGTTTACAACTCTGAAGCCAGGTCAGAAATGAGGTCAACACCTGGTGTTTACTCTGTAAAGTAAAGGTCACCCCCCCTTCAATGAATGAATCTTAAAACTTAAAATGCCAAATTTAAGTCTAACAAACAAAAATAAAAATTAAATATAACTGACTTATATCAAATATACGTATCACCTTCCCCCATAAAATAAAAAGAAAGGTTTATATGATAAAACTTTATTTTTACCACAAACCAATTTACACCTGAGGTTAAAAAAAACTCATATAAATTACAGTGTATATAATATAATATATTGTTATACAAGGCAAAGAACGTCTGCTATTAAATTATCTTACTTGTCCATGTCCCACAATATGTCCTAAAAAAGTCACAATAGCACGACAGAACTCACTTTTAGATAAATTAATTGTCAAACATGCATCAGTGAGTCTGTCAAAGAATTTTCGAATTGTTGCTAGATGTTCTATCCAGGTGTCGTTGTAGATGATGACGTCATCTATATAGGCATCACAATTTTCTAGACCAGAGGTGATCATATTCATGAGATGTTGAAATGTACTTGGTGACCCTTTCATCCTGAACGGCATTACTTTATATTGGTAAAGTCCATCTGGAGTCACAAATGCTGAGATTTCCTTTGCTCTTTCCGAAGGTCAAATTTGGTGACATACTTTGCATTCCCAATTTTATCAATACAATCGTCAATTCTTGATAATGGGAATGAATCTGTTTTTGTCACACTGTTCACCTTCCTATAATCAGTGCACATAAGGAAAGTTTTATCTGGTTTTGGAACAAGTATGCATGGTGAACTCCAATCACTTTTACTGGGCTCAATAAAATCATTCTCCAGCAAATATTGAATTTCCTTTTTTAAGTATTCCTGTTTGAGTGGATTCATTCTGTATGGATGTTGTTTAACAGGTTTAGAATTTACAATTTCAACGCCATGAAAAATTTTGTTTGTCCTTGTAGGAAGATCTGGAAATAAGTGCTCATATTGAAATATTAACTGTTTCAATTTATTTCTTTCTGGCACTTGTAAATGTGAACGTTTCTGGTCTAGATCTTTCATAATTTCTGAATTACAAAGATTCGTCATTCCAATATCAATAGAATCTAATGATATTTCTTCACTGAGTGGGACAGGTACAACTAAACTAATTACAGGTTTAACATGGCTGTCTCTTTCAATATACTCATTTAGCATGTTTATATGGCAAAATTGTTTTTGTTTGCACCTCCCAGGAGTATTTATGATGTAATTTAAGTCATTAATTTTCCTGTCAACTGTGTAGGGACCATAATATTTGGCCTGAAGAGGATTTTGTGGCATTGGTAAGAGAGCCAGAACTCTATCACCAGGCTGAAAACTCCTTTCCTTCGATTTTTTATCATATCTTTATTTAATTTTAGATTTTGAGAATAGTGCAGATTTTCTCTTATGACCTCACAAGCCTTTGACAGCTTGTATCTAAAATCAGAAACATAATCAAGAAGATTGATTTCAGTAACTTCATTATAGAGAAGTTTCTCTTTCAATAACTTCGATGGTCCACGCACAGTGTGTCCGAAAACCAGTTCCATGGGACTGAAACCTAAAGATTCTTGAACTGATTCTCTAACAGCAAACAATAGTAAATGAATGCCTTCATCCTAATCTTTATTTGTATCAAACCAATATGATCAGATCATATTTTTCAAAGTCTGATGGAATCTTTCTAATGCCCCTTGGCTCTCAGGGTGATAGGCAGAAGATTTGAATTGCTGAATGCCCAATTCATACATAACTTGTTGGAAAATTCCAGACATGAAGTTTGACCCTTGATCAGACTGAACAGATTTGGGAAGGCCATACTGAGTAAAAAAACTTTATCAAAGCTTTTACTGTCATTTTAGATTTTATATTCCTCAACGGAATTGCTTCTGGAAACCTTGTTGATGTACACATAATGGTCAACAGGTATTGGTTACCTGACTTGGTCTTAGGTAAGGGACCTACACAATCTACCATAATTCTACTAAATGGTAGATGAGCCTTAGGTATCTTCTGATTGGGTTTTCCTACCATTTGACAAGTATGACAAGATCTACAGTATTTGACAACATCACTTTTGATTTTTGGCCAATAGAAGTGAGTCAAGATCTTGTGATAAGTTTTATTATTCCTTAAGTGACCAACCAAAGGAGTTTCATGGGCCAGATTAAGTATTTCCTGTCTGTAAGGTTTTGGAACTACTATTTGATAGTTTACCGACCATTCATCACCAGCAGGTACCTTGGGAGGTCTCCATTTTCTCATAAGAAATCCATTTTTAATGAAATAACAGACAGGAACTTCAGTGGCTTCAGTCTCACTTATGGCCCTTTGAAACAAACAGGAGATCTCAGGATCTTTTTCCTGTTCGACGACAAGTGACTGTCATTTATCACCCTGATTAGAATAAAGAGAATGAGTTGTTAAAAGAGGATCACTATGATCAATACCTTCTGATTGATCCAAACAAGGAGTAAAAGTGACCTCATCAACAGCCTGACCTATACACATCTTTCTCATGACATTGGTCATACTGTACCATCTTTCTCATGACATTGGTCATACTGTACCATCTTTCTCATTACATTGGTCATACTGTACCATCTTTCTCATGCTGTACCATCTTTCTCATGACATTGGTCATGATGTACCATCTTTCTCATGACATTGGTCATACTGTACCATCTTTCTCATGACATTGGTCATACTGTACCATCTTTCTCATGACATTGGTCATACTGTACCATCTTTCTCATGACATTGGTCATACTGTACCATCTTTCTCATGACATTGGTCATATCTTTCTCATGACATTGGTCATACTGTACCATCTTTCTCATTACATTGGTCATGATGTACCATCTTTCTCATTACATTGGTCATACTGTACCATCTTTCTCATGACATTGGTCATACTGTACCATCTTTCTCATGACATTGGTCATATCTTTCTCATGATATTGGTCATACTGTACCATCTTTCTCATGACATTGGTCATACTGTACCATCTTTCTCATGACATTGGTCATACTGTACCATCTTTCTCATGACATTGGTCATACTGTACCATCTTTCTCATGACATTGGTCATACTGTACCATCTTTCTCATTACATTGGTCATGATGTACCATCTTTCTCATGACATTGGTCATACTGTACCATCTTTCTCATGACATTGGTCATGATGTACCTTCTTTCTCATGACATTGGTCTTGATGTACCATCTTTCTCATTATATTGGTCATACTGTACCATCTTTCTCATTATATTGGTCATGATGTACCATCTTTCTCATTATATTGGTCATACTGTACCATCTTTCTCATGACATTGGTCATACTGTACCATCTTTCTCATGATATTGGTCATGATGTATACCATCTTTCTCATGACATTGGTCATGATGTACCATCTTTCTCATGACATTGGTCATGATGTACCATCTTTCTCATGACATTGGTCATGATGTACCATCTTTCTCATGACATTGGTCATACTGTACCATCTTTCTCATTACATTGGTCATACTGTACCATCTTTCTCATTACATTGGTCATACTGTACCATCTTTCTCATGACATTGGTCATGATGTACCATCTTTCTCATTATATTGGTCATACTGTACCATCTTTCTCATGACATTGGTCATACTGTACCATCTTTCTCATGATATTGGTCATGATGTATACCATCTTTCTCATGACATTGGTCATGATTTACCATCTTTCTCATGACATGGGTCATGATGTACCATCTTTCTCATGACATTGGTCATGATCTACCATCTTTCTCATGACATTGGTCATGATGTACCATCTTTCTCATGACATTGGTCATGATGTACCATCTTTCTCATGACATTGGTCATACTGTACCATCTTTCTCATGACATTGGTCATGATGTACCATCTTTCTCATGACATTGGTCATACTGTACCATCTTTCTCATTATATTGGTCATACTGTACCATCTTTCTCATGACATTGGTCATGATGTACCATCTTTCTCATTATATTGGTCATACTGTACCATCTTTCTCATGACATTGGTCATATCTTTCTCATGACTTTGGTCATACTGTACCATCTTTCTCATGACATTGGTCATACTGTACCATTTTTCTCATGACATTGGTCATATCTTTCTCATGACATTGGTCATACTGTACCATCTTTCTCATGACATTGGTCATGATGTACGATCTTTCTCATGACATTTGTCATGATGTACCATCTTTCTCATGACATTGGTCATGATGTACCATCTTTCTCATTATATTGGTCATACTGTACCATCTTTCTCATTATATTGGTCATGATGTACCATCTTTCTCATTATATTGGTCATACTGTACCATCTTTCTCATGACATTGGTCATACTGTACCATCTTTCTCATGACATTGGTCATGATGTATACCATTTTTCTCATGAAATTGGTCATGATGTACCATCTTTCTCATGACATTGGTCATGATGTACCATCTTTCTCATGACATTGGTCATACTGTACCATCTTTCTCATGACATTGGTCATGATGTACCATCTTTCTCATGACATTGGTCATATCTTTCTCATTACATTGGTCATACTGTACCATCTTTCTCATGACATTGGTCATACTGTACCATCTTTCTCATTATATTGGTCATACTGTACCATCTTTCTCTTGACATTGGTCATATCTTTCTCATGACATTGGTCATACTGTACCATCTTTCTCATGACATTGGTCATACTGTACCATCTTTCTCATGACATTGGTCATACTGTACCATTTTTCTCATGACATTGGTCATATCTTTCTCATGACATTGGTCATACTGTACCATCTTTCTCATGACATTGGTTATGATGTACCATCTTTCTCATGACATTGGTCATGATGTACCATCTTTCTCATGACATTGGTCATGATGTACCATCTTTCTCATTATATTGGTTATACTGTACCATCTTTCTCATTATATTGGTCATGATGTACCATCTTTCTCATTATATTGGTCATACTGTACCATCTTTCTCATGACATTGGTCATACTGTACCATCTTTCTCATGACATTGGTCATGATGTATACCATCTTTCTCATGGCATTGGTCATGATGTTCCATCTTTCTCATGACATTGGTCATGATGTACCATCTTTCTCATGACATTGGTCATGATGTACCATCTTTCTCATGACATTGGTTATACTGTACCATCTTTCTCATTTTTTGGTCATGATGTACCATCTTTCTCATTATATTGGTCATACTGTACCATCTTTCCCATTATATTGGTCATGATGTACCATCTTTCTCATTATATTGGTCATACTGTACCATCTTTCTCATTATATTGGTCATGATGTACCATCTTTCTCATGACATTGGTCATGATGTACCATCTTTCTCATGACATTGGTCATGATGTACCATCTTTCTCATGACATTGGTCATGATGTACCATCTTTCTCATGACATTGGTCATACTGTACCATCTTTCTCATGTCATTGGTCATGATGTACCATCTTTCTCATGACATTGGTCATGATGTACCATCTTTCTCATGACATTGGTCATACTGTACCATCTTTCTCACTACATTGGTCATACTGTACCATCTTTCTCATGACATTGGTCATACTGTACCATCTTTCTCATTATATTGGTCATACTGTACCATCTTTCTCATGACATTGGTCATATCTTTCTCATGACATTGGTCATACTGTACCATTTTTCTCATGACATTGGTCATATCTTTCTCATGACATTGGTCATACTGTACCATCTTTCTCATGACATTGGTCCATCTGTACCATCTTTCTCATTATGTTGGTCATACTGTACCATCTTTCTCATGACATTGGTCATATCTTTCTCATGACATTGGTCATACTGTACTATCTTTCTCATGACATTGGTCATACTGTACCATCTTTCTCATGACATTGGTCATACTGTACCATCTTTCTCTTGACATTAGTCATACTGTACCATCTTTCTCATGACATTGGTCATATCTTTCTCATGACATTGGTCATACTGTACCATCTTTCTCATGACATTGGTCATACTGTACCATCTTTCTCATGACATTGGTCATACTGTACCTGTAACAGAATTGTTACTGAGAGGATGGTGGATTAAATGAACAACACAAACACAATATGTGAAAGAAAATATAAATTTATGAAATAAATTATAAATGAAAAATAATGATGTATCAACACAATAACTCATGTGTTCAACCCACAATTACGCTGAGAACCATTCACAATACATGAATAAATGATATATTAATACAAAATAAAACACAGATACAAAGGAATCTCTTGGACCATACACAGATCCAAAGAACCCTTACAAAAGTTACATTAACGCAAGTATAAATTACGATAATAAACACAAGCATCAAACTATACTATTGCACGTATGGATTGCGACACCTAGCACGAACATATACATGTATTTAATCAAGTTGCTAGCGTTTATTGAGAATCATGCAGTGCCATGAAATACTATTGTGATTTGAAGTAACCATGTAAATACAACACTGTATTCAATTGTACTACAATTGCAACACACACATGTGTCTCGACCCTGTATAACCATACGATTCACCCACAGTTGAATCGCCGCCCAGTTTCCCTGAAGACCTAGGGTTGACTCAATACTTTTATCGGTCACTTGCCCTTCACGGATCCACCACAGTTATACGTACAGACAGCATACAACATCTACTAGAACTAACGTTCCTCAATACCCTAGATGTCGCCCCGGATGTTTACAACTCTAGACAGTTCCGACACTCGGACTTCTAGATTTCTGGATATTTACACGTCACGACAGATGTAGACGGACAGACAATCTGACAGACAGACAGTCAGATACTTCAATTCGATTGCACAATAAATCAGCAACAATTTCAGCTACGATATCAGAGATGTTATCAGCCGACGTTATCAGAGATGTTTTCAGATGCGTTATCAGATGCGTTATCAGAGATGCTATCAGAGATGCTATCAGATGCGTTATCAGAGATGCTATCAGAGATGCTATCAGATGCATTATCAGAGATGCTATCAGATGCGTTATCAGCTACAATAAAGAAACCAGACTAATAATAGTTGTCTCAAAAAATAATCTAAACCTTAGATCACGCTATTGCATTTAAAGTCAAATAGTGACTAGTAATTCCAAATATTCCACGTTTAAAATCTGCATTGCAATAAAGGCATCATTATAAGAAATGATAAACTGAATAAAATTCACAATAAAACGAAATATAAATTTAACACTCACCCCTTTGGCTGGAGATTGAAAGACGAGCTATCTATCCTGTGATTAGATACTTTAGGTCCCATAATATTGATCATAAATATTCTGCCTTATATACCCTCAAATAGGTGAGCAGAAATCACGGCAAGATTACCGTGCACTACGTGAAACAAATGTTCCGGATTTCATGTAATTCAAAATCAGGCACATGCAAATCGTTACACGCTGCTTACCTTGGCAGAAACCACTTATTCACCCCAGGCAACGCATGTACGATGAAACAAAAAAAAATGGTGAGATTAGATTGTAAATCAAGAAGAAAAAAAAAATTCAATTTTCGCCTAATTCTGTGACAGTACCATCTTTCTCATGACATTGGTCATACTATACCATCTTTCTCATGACATTGGTCATACTGTACCATCTTTCTCATGACATTGGTCATACTGTACCATCTTTCTCATGACATTGGTCATGATGTACCATCTTTCTCATGACATTGGTCATATCTTTCTCATGACATTGGTCATACTGTACCATCTTTCTCATGACATTGGTCATACTGTACCATCTTTCTCATTATATTGGTCATACTGTACCATCTTTCTCATTATATTGGTCATACTGTACCATCTTTCTCATTATATTGGTCATGATGTACCATCTTTCTCATTAAATTGGTCATGATGTACCATCTTTCTCATCACATTTGCTTCATATGTGGTGCAGTTTTTCTAAGCCTGTGTTCTTTTATAAGTTATGTGGATCATTTTTTTGTCAGTTAAATACCATGTGTTTTTGAATGTATAATGTTTGGCATCTCAATCTTCAACCACCTGGTTTAGTATGTTAACATTCTTCTGTTGTTTTGCCAGCATTCCTTATCTTTGCCTTTAAGACCATCAAAATTCATACCTTGACCTAATTTCTTGGTTCACACTTTTTATTGTTTTTCTTAATGGCTGTGTGTGCCTGGTCTATTTTAAGACTTGTTGTGATACATGTACATATTCAAAAGATAACAACTTTAAACATTACACTCTGATAACAACTTTTAACATTTTTCTTTTCAAATATAAAAAATATTATCTTATCCGTTCACTGAGATAGTTTATATTGTAATATTTTTTGTGTGGTGTCATGGGTGATGACTAAACATCGTTGTACATAACATTGTCCTTGATGAATACGGCGAGGGTTTGACATTCAGGATAGTCATTGTCAAGGTTGTCGTGAATATTGTGGCTTTGCTTAGTACCCCTGAATGGATGGTCACACAGATGTGTTATTGCTTAGCCCCCCCCCCCTCCCCCCCGAATAGATGATTACAGATATGTTATTGCTTAGCCCCCCCCCTCCCCCCGAATGGATGGTCACACAGATGTGTTATTACTTAGTCCCCCTGAATGGATGGTTACAGATATGTTATTGCTTAGTCTCTCCACCTCCACCCACCCCTGAATGGATGGTATCACATATGTGTTATTGCTTAGTCCCCCTGAATGGATGGTCACACAGATGTGTTATTGCTTAGTCCCCCTGAATGGATGGTTACAGATATGTTATTGCTTAGCCAGTAACAAACTCAAATAAAAGCATTGCCTCATTTTTCATAGTGATTAGAAAACATTTATTGTGCTGCTGAACTTTCCTGTTTGCAAAAAAGAAAAAGCAACCAAAAAAAAGCTGCCCCCCCCCCCCCAAATGTGCATACGGAGGTCTCCTGCGTGAGTGATTTTCTGCGTCCCAGATAAAAATTTGCGTCCAAATATGCGTAATTAAGCGTTTCCGAGATCTCTGTGTGTGAGTGTGTGTCACTACATATGTACTTTTGGAAGTATTACAACACATTTTTGGAGGCAATCTTACAAAGAAGATATTATACAATGGTGAAAGTGTGACACAAATATTAATGTAATTTTTATTTTATTGTTGATATTTAATTACTTTAGATTGAGACTCTAGCTAAAAAGTCAGCAAATTATTTTTCATCTTCATTTTTGTTTCCAAATAAAATCAAGGTCAAAGGACATTGCATATGCTTGTGTAGATAATCTTGTGTAGATAATCTCTGCATTTGAAAAGGTATGGATAAGTTGTATGCAAAATTTGATGAATCAAAAGGACATGAGTACAAAATATAAAAGAAAATACGATTTGTCATATGATGTTAAGTGTATGGTATCAGAACCCAATGTGCCTGTTATTTTTCCAGTAATTTGTTGTGTATCAACATTTACAACTAAATCATAAATGTAATATGATTTGCCTTTTTGTCATTACCTTTGTGAGATGTTTTGTCATTTTGCTTCCTTCAGTTTGTCATTAGCGCAGAAAAGTCTACAGAAAATTTGAGAATGCAAGCACATAGATTTTGATACCATTCAAACTGTATTCACTAAAATGTCTAAAGAAAATTTGAGAATGCAAGCACATAGATTTTGATACCATTCGAACTGTATTCACAAATATTTTTTATGATACAAACTGAAGAAGCAGCCAGGTAGTATTTGTTGAAATGTTTGTCAATAAATTTGAAATGTTTGGCTATAGCCTTTAAAATACTATTCAGTAGACTTGAAATGTTTGTCAATAGACTTGAAATGTTTGGTCATTGCCTTTAAAATGCTATTCAATAGACTTGGAAATGTTTGTCAGTAGACCTGAACTTTGTGTTAATAGACTGTGAGGATTCTTTTTTTTTTCTATAGACTTGTGTGTACTTTAAGTGAGTTGTAGCTTAATAGTTCCTTGTGACAGTATTATGTGATACCTGCTTGCTTATTGCAATGACTTGACCATCCCCAGAAAGCAGGTGCTTTAAGAAATGTGTGGTGAGAAATGCCTTTTGCATTGAAAAAAGAACTAGTGTACAGTTATGATAAATATATAATTAGAAACTTGACTGGTTTCATACATGATTCTGGCTGTGTACAGTTATGATAAATATATAATTAGAAACTTGACTGGTTTCATACATAATTCTGGCTGTGAGAGGTGATGAATTAAGACTGTCAAAATGTTATGTTAAACAAGACCTTTTTATTCACAGCTACACAAGGTGACAGTTTTCAAGGTCAAGCAATTTCCAATGTCAAACATGTTTTTCCTTATATAATTTCATGAAGTTAATCACTTTGTGTTAAGTTCTATAAAATGTATGGCACATCTTGTCAGAAGAGGACATACCGTATACCACAGGCATAAATAAGTTAGGTTGGTGAAATTCAGTCATTATTGCTTCCCTTGTTAAAAGGTATCAAAAATTCATGGCTGTCTATAGGAAATTAACATTAGGATTCCTAACATTAGGCTTCCTTTTTTAAATGTATGTTTGTAGCAGTGTTACAGTATGTATCAGTCTGCACTAGAACTGAAACATTTTATTACATCTTACATGTCATGACATTGATTCTATTGAGAGGATATTCTGTATATTGTTAGATTTTTTTAAAATTGTTGACCTCTAATGGGAAATTAACATTGAAGGTATATTATTACATTGTTAGAAGTTGTTGACTTCAAATGGGTCAAATATAGTGATAAATACAAAAGTCATCCAAAACCGCTCCAGTGGCCTAGTGGTTAGATCATCTGCCACAAGAGCAGGAGGTCTTGTGTTCGATCATTGGATGAGTCATACCCAAGACTTACAAAAATGGTATTTTTAGCTGCCTTGCTTGGCGCTCAGCATTAAGAGGTTAGTGGTCGGCCTTGTGTCAGGATAATGTGACTGGGTGAGACATCATGCTACATGTCTGCGGCATGATGCCCCAGTACTAGACATCACTGTAAACTGCCTCACTGCAGACATCATAGCAATATGACTGAAAAATTGTTAAAGCTATGTTAAAAATTCTAATGAAACAAACAAACAAACAAAGTCATCCATTTACCCAGAACCCAAAATATACTATCAACATGTATTAACCAATACTCAGCATTTACTATCCAACACCCCAGGTTTAGTGACCAATACTAAGTCATATGCTCTCCATTGGTGTTTGTTGTGTGCATTCATACTCTTTTTGTTGGTTAGTAAGTGTAGGTGTTGTTCACTCAGTTTAATTCTGAATATATATCTTTTATGAATTGTAAAAAGAAAATTATTATAATGTTAATTTTGACAAAATATTTTAAATTTGTCTGAACATGAAACATGTTTCTGTTTTCAGTATATTCTGTTTGTTTTGTCTCCACTAAATTCCAGATTAGCATAGAGATTTGATTATTACCTCAGAGGTCTTACAAGGATTTTAAAACTAGGCATCCATGATATTGGGAAAACAGGAATCCCACCAGCAAAACTTGAAGTCACCTACATATTTGGGCATACCTGAAGTGGCTAAATTTCCAGATGGTAGAACCAATGGTTGCCATTTGAGGTCAACAACTTATAACTTTTACAATGTATACAATGTGCTCTGGATGACAATGTCATGAAGTGTAACATATAATATAGCATATCAGTGTCAGTCAGGAGACCAACATATAATGTTACACTGTTACAAATATGCATTTCCATTAGGCACAGCAAAACTCTATTTGGAACAATATCAGCTAATTCTGTGAAAGAAAAATATGGCTAGGAGATGTACGTGCATACAAAAAATATATTTTGTTCACCAGAAATTTCTCTGTAAAAAAGAAATTCCATACTGTTAAAATTATATTATCCGTATCTACTATTGGATTGACTGCAGGATTGAGTAAGAAGTTAGAAATGAAAAAATAGTTTTGATGAATTCGTAACTGCTAAATCAATCCTTGTTCATACATAGCAGGGGTTCGAATGGAGATATGATCAGTAGGATTTTTTGAAGTGTTGTGATAAATTCTTGACCTTGTTTAACTGCTATTTCATGCTGGCCTAAACTACTTACATACCAATGTCCTTAAAGCAACACATACAATTTGTTAGTTGTTACCATGTATCCAGCGTTTGATAGGTCAGGTTTTCATGAATATTAAGTAATTTCTATCCAACCACAAGTTCCACAGGAGATATTGACTTGGCATGCACAATCCAGATTTATGATGTGTGGTAATTGATTCAATCTATTATCAAACCTTGTTCTTTTCTTACAAAAAATTCTGTTGAATTTTATATGGAATCTAAAAATAAACTTAAGAACATTTGGTGGCAAGTTCACACTGGACCTTAAAGAAACTCATTTACAAACCACAATATATTTGCTTATAAGACAAGTTCAACTGTAATCTGCACAGATCTAGTTCTGCCATTGTATGTTACACCAGTAGATCAAAATCTATGCAGTTTGTAGTAGATAGTAGAATAAACTATATAGACCCTGATCTACAGGTCATTATGCTATGACAATATAGACCCTCTACAGGTCATTATGCTATGACAATATAGACCCTCTACAGGTCATTATGCTATGACAATATAGACCCTCTACAGGTCATTATGCTATGACAATATAGACCCTCTACATGTCATTATGCTATGACAATATAGACCCTCTACAGGTCATTATGCTATGACAATATAGACCCTCTACAGGTCATTATGCTATGACAATATAGACCCTGATCTGCAGGTCATTATGCTATGACAATATAGACTCTCTACAGGTCATTATGCTATGACAATATAGACTCTCTACAGGTCATTATGCTATGACAATATAGACCCTCTACAGGTCATTATGCTATGACAATATAGACCCTCTACAGGTCATTATGCTATGACAATATAGACCCTCTACAGGTCATTATGCTATGACAATATAGACCCTCTACAGGTCATTATGCTATGACAATATAGACTCTCTACAGGTCATTATGCTATGACAATATAGACTCTCTACAGGTCATTATGCTATGACAATATAGACTCTCTACAGGTCATTATGCTATGACAATATAGACTCTCTACAGGTCATTATGCTATGACAATATAGACCCTCTACATGTCATTATGCTATGACAATATAGACCCTCTACAGGTCATTATGCTATGACAATATAGACCCTCTACAGGTCATTATGCTATGACAATATAGACTCTCTACAGGTCATTATGCTATGACAATATAGACTCTCTACAGGTCATTATGCTATGACAATATAGACCCTCTACAGGTCATTATGCTATGACAATATAGACCCTCTACAGGTCATTATGCTATGACAATATAGACTCTCTACAGGTCATTATGCTATGACAATATAGACCCTCTACAGGTCATTATGCTATGACAATATAGACTCTACAGGTCATTATGCTATGACAATATAGACTCTACAGGTCATTATGCTATGACAATATAGACCCTCTACAGGTCATTATGCTATGACAATATAGACCCTCTACAGGTCATTATGCTATGACAATATAGACCCTCTACAGGTCATTATGCTATGACAATATAGACTCTCTACAGGTCATTATGCTATGACAATATAGACTCTCTACAGGTCATTATGCTATGACAATATAGACCCTGATCTGCAGGTCATTATGCTATGACAATATAGACTCTCTACAGGTCATTATGCTATGACAATATAGACCCTCTACATGTCATTATGCTATGACAATATAGACTCTCTACAGGTCATTATGCTATGACAATATAGACCCTCTACAGGTCATTATGCTATGACAATATAGACCCTCTACAGGTCATTATGCTATGACAGTATAGACCCTGATCTGCAGGTCATTATGCTAGGACAAATTAGGATCTTTGGACTGAACTTTTAAGCAAGTATAGACAGTACTTTGGTTCCCAGACATTAAACATTGATACCATCTTGTTTTGGATATATGCTCCTAATCTTGTGGATTAATGTTTTTAATCTTATGGATTAATGTTTTTAATCTTGTGGAATAGTGTTTTTAATTTTGTGGATTAATGTTTTTAATCTTATGGATTAACGTTTTTAATATAATGGATTATTGCTTTTAATCTTATAGATTAATGTTTTTAATCTTATGGATTAATGTTTTAATCTTATGGATTAATGTTTTAATCTTATGGATTAATATTTTCAATCTTATGGATTAATATTTTCAATCTCTTATGGATTAAAGTTTTTAATCATATGGATTAAAGTTTTTAATCTTGTGGATTAATGTATTTAATCTTGTGGAATAATGTTTTTAATTTTTTGGATTAATGCTCTTGGTACTGAAGCAATTTAATAAGAGGATTGAGAAGTGATGACACACGTGTCTCAACAGTCATCTCTGTTTATCATCTGCTTTATTAGGTCACTTGTTTCTTATCCAGATTGTTATGGAATTCTATATTTAGCAAATATTTGTCCTTGAGGGGTTCATATGGGTTTTACTTTCTGACATATTTTTGTCTTGCTTGGAATACAAGCCAGAAATAAGAATCATTGCAGCACCATCCATATATTCACATCATACCAGGGTAAGTTTTTTTCAAAATATTTTTTACTGCAAAATTTGCATAGTGCTTACATTGGCATGGCTTTTAGTGACACTACTCATGTGATCTCAGTCATATAGCTTTTATTGACAGTACTCATGTGCTCTCATTATAATTTGTATTGACAGTACTCTTGAGTTGTTATTGACAGCATGTATTGACAGTTTCTTGTGCTCTCATTGGCATACATACATACAGACTGCTTTTGTACTCTCATTAGAATAGTTATGTTGACAGTAATCTTGTGCTTTCATTGGCATAGCTTTGACTACTCCTGTGCTCTCATGGGCATACATTATACAGTATTGACAGTACAATTGTGCTCTCATTGGCATAGCATTGACAGTTCTCTTCTCATTGACAAACTTTTATTGACTTCTCTCAAATACATGCATATTCATTTTAAAAGCATTATTGCAACATAAGTTTTTACGATATAAGATTTACAGTGTTCTAGCAATTTAATTTAAAAATTCATCCATGTGACTAACTCATTTATTTTAATTCAGTTCCATGCTTTTATATCTTGCCAGGATAAATTTTATTTTTCCGCTTATTTTAAGTAACCATTTTCAGTTGTTTCTTCTATGTATGTACATGCCAATTTTGAGCTTCCTGCATTTGAAAGGTTTGTTTATTTTTCATTGGTTTTTTGTTGTTGTTGAAGATTCTGCTGTTGCTATTACTCCTGCTTTAGCTTGTGCGTCTGTTGCTACTACTGCTATTACTTCTACTGCTATTGCTACCTCCTCCAGGCTTATTGATGTAGCAGTGAATGCTCCTGCAGGATGTAAGAGATAATTAATGGAGGCAGGTGTTTAGTGTGCAGGGCAGGATTTGCCACCGAAATGATTCAGATTCAAATCTTGCCATTATATAACATCAATCAACCATGTCTGGCAATCATCATGTATTTCTAATGGGCAATGTACTTTACTCTTCTGTACTTGTTTTGGCACTTAATTATCAACGTTTTGGCACTAAATTATCTACATGTTTTGGCACTAAATTATCGACTTGTGTTGCTGTGATATAAAACACCAAGCACCATACTACTATCACTGGTACTACTACTTCTATTACTACTACTACTACTACTACTACTATTGTTGCTGCTGTTTGGTCATCAACATCATCATCTTCGATTTTTATCATCATTCTACATTGCTAAAGCATACAGCATTTTCAATCATATTTTATTCCATTAAAAACAAAATTCAAATTCCTTTCTCACTATCAATCACTTCTTGCATCTTGTTATATGTATCTTCAGTTTGCAGGTTTAATTTTGGTTTAAATATTTCCTTAATTGTATATTGGTCCATTTTGCAAATAATTAAATGGACTCTTATTTCACATTCTTACCTAATTTCAGTTTCAGCCTATATGTTGTTGGGAATGATAAAAGTTCCATTGAATCCAACACAGCAAAGTAGAAAATAATGTGTATTGTTTGAGTTCATTGGATTTAGCTTTCATGTAAAATATGTTCACCCACAGTAGTTTCAACCATCCATACAACTGTTGTTAATGGGTCAAATACTAATTTTGCAGTGGTTTGGAAGCTTTAATTTAATATGAGCCATGCTGTCTTGTGGCTTATGTGGTTAGAGTGTCAGCCTTGGATTTGGGAGGTTGCAGGTTCAAACCCATACCATATCATACCAAACACTTTTAAAATGGTACTAGCAGCTTGGTGCTCAGCATTAAGAGGTTACTTTTGGAACTGGTCAGCCAGGGGTCATGATAATGTGACTGGGTGGGACATGATGCAACATAATAATAATAATAATAATAATAATAATAATAATAATAATAATAATAATGCTTTATTTATAGAGGATGACTCATTAGTCAAGGACTATTCTCCCTTGAGGCCCTCTTAAGGAAAGTATAACAGTATGTATTGACTAATGCCCCATTGCTAGATATCACTATAAACTGCCACACTGTAGATACACTAGTGGCATGACTGATAAATTGTTAAGATACATTACAAAATTTAAATAAACACACACATGGAGGCTCTTCATCCACCAGTTATACGAACCACCATATACTAAAAAATGGTGTTAAACCCAAAAAAACAACAATAACTAATTCTAAGTTTTTTTTAAAAACAAAATTTTGACATTCTTACAGCTTGAAAATAAATGAGAATCCCAGACAGCTTCCTTGTACAAGTACATTGATATTATGATTTATATGATTCCCTGGCCATAGTTAGTTAAGTGTAAAGTACCTGATGAGATTCATTTTTTGCAAAAACCAAACCCTGCCAAGGATTTGTGGAAGTTTAAATCATATGGCTATGGGTGGGACTGAGTATGTAAGTGGCCATTTTAAGAATACAAAGTAATAATATATTATAATTAATAATTTAGTTAAGTTGCCTTAGTTAATAGTTATTATTGTTGAAAGTATTTATTTTAATCAGCACCATGTTCAACAACTTTGTACTTGGGTGTGTATGGTCAAAACATTCCTCTAAACACGTTAACATTAAAAAATCTTGTCCTTCCATCTCTACAGTAAACACATTTATGCCAACATTAAAAAATCTTGTCCTTCCATCTCTACAGTAAACACATTTATGTTAACATTAAAAAATCTTGTCCTTCCATCTCTACAGTAAACACATTTATGTTAACATTAAAAAATCTTGTCCTTCCATCTCTACAGTAAACACATTTATGTTAACATTAAAAAATCTTGTCCTTCCATCTCTACAGTAAACACATTTATGTTAACATTAAAAAAAATCTTGTCCTTCCATTTCTACAGTAAACACATTTATGTTAACATTAAAAAATCTTGTCCTTCCATCTCATCATTTTGTTTCGTCCTTTTATAACTTGTAGCTAAAAAAACTTTTTTTTTTAATGCATGCATTCCACACTGAACCAACTTACATTAAAAATTTACACTGCTATCTATTTCTCATCTTGTAGACTTCTTAAAGGAAAGTAGGTCACAATGATGCAGTTTGCATGCTTGAATGATTTTTGTTGTTGTTACAAATCCATACTCAATCCATAATGTTCCTCCATCTTGTGAGGTCCATATGAATTGATGACTGAAAGGGTGTTCCGGTCAACATCACTTTGCATTCCTGATCTAGTTAGAGGAGTTCTCCTAGAATAGATCAGAGACCTTTCTAAATTATTCCTAAAACAATAGGTATGGCAGAATTATTATCAGAGTATTATGGGATAGGCTGTTATCAGACAAATGAGTTCATTGCCAAATTATTATTAGACAGATTATGGGGTGGGTTTAAATGTTATCAGATAAAATCGGGAATGAGGTTTATTTTTATCAGAAAAAGTATAGGCTGGCATGGTTATTTATAGAAAAAAGTGGTGATTTAAATTTTTTCAGACATGTAGGGAATGGGCTTAATTTCTATCAGACAAAGAAGTGGATTGGCCTAACTATTATTAGACACAGTAGGGGGTTGGTGTAACTGGTATCAAAGCAGGAGTGGGTTTATCTAGTATCAAAGCAGGAGTGGGTTTTACTGGTATCAAAGCAGGAAGTGGGTTTATCTGGTATCAAAGCAGGAAGTGGGTCTTACTGGTATCAAAGTAAGGGGTGTGTTTATCTGGTATAAAAGCAGGAAGTGGGTTTATCTGGTATCAAAGTTGTGAGTGGGTTTAACTGGTATCAAAGTTGTGAGTGGGTTTAACTGGTATCAAAGCAGGAGTGGGTTTAACTGGTATCAAAGTTGTGAGTGAGTTTAACTGGTATCAAAGCAGGAGTGGGTTTATCTGGTATCAAAGCAGGAGTGGGTTTAACTGGTATCAAAGTAGGAGTTGGTTTGACTGGTATCAAAGTAGGGAGTGGGTTTAACTGGTATCAAAGTAGGGAGTGGGTTTATCTGGTATCAAAGTAGGGAGTGGGTTTAACTGGTATCAAAGTAGGAGTGGGTTTAACTGGTATCAAAGTAGGAGTGGGTTTAACTGGTATCAAAGCAGGAGTGGGTTTATCTGGTTTCAAAGCAGGAGTGGGTTTAACTGGTATCAAAGTAGGAGTTGGTTTATCTGGTATCAAAGTAGGAGTGGGTTTAACTGGTATCAAAGTTGTGAGTGGGTTTATCTGGTTTCAAAGTAGGAGTTGGTTTATCTGGTATCAAAGCAGGAGTGGGTTTAACTGGTATCAAAGTTGTGAGTGGGTTTAACTGGTATCAAAGCAGGAGTGGGTTTATCTGGTATCAAAGTAGGAGTGGGTTTAACTGGTATCAAAGTTGTGAGTGGGTTTAACTGGTATCAAAGCAGGAGTGGGTTTATCTGGTATCAAAGCAGGAGTTGGTTTATCTGGTATCAAAGTAGGGAGTGGGTTTAACTGGTATCAAAGTAGGAGTGGGTTTAACTGGTATCAAAGTAGGAGTGGGTTTAACTGGTATCAAAGCAGGAGTGGGTTTATCTGGTTTCAAAGCAGGAGTGGGTTTAACTGGTATCAAAGTAGGAGTTGGTTTATCTGGTATCAAAGTAGGAGTGGGTTTAACTGGTATCAAAGTTGTGAGTGGGTTTATCTGGTTTCAAAGTAGGAGTTGGTTTATCTGGTATCAAAGCAGGAGTGGGTTTAACTGGTATCAAAGTTGTGAGTGGGTTTAACTGGTATCAAAGCAGGAGTGGGTTTATCTGGTATCAAAGTAGGAGTGGGTTTAACTGGTATAAAAGTTGTGAGTAGGTTTATCTGGTTTCAAAGTAGGAGTTGGTTTATCTGGTTTCAAAGCAGGAGTGGGTTTAACTGGTATCAAAGTTGTGAGTGGGTTTAACTGGTATCAAAGCAGGAGTGGGTTTAACTGGTATCAAAGCAGGAGTGGGTTTAACTGGTATCAAAGCAGGAATGGGTTTAACTGGTATCAAAGTAGGAGTGAGTTTAACTGGTATCAAAGTTGTGAGTGGGTTTATCTGGTTTCAAAGTAGGAGTTGGTTTATCTGGTATCAAAGCAGGAGTGGGTTTAACTGGTATCAAAGTTGTGAGTGGGTTTAACTGGTATCAAAGCAGGAGTGGGTTTATCTGGTATCAAAGTAGGAGTGGGTTTAACTGGTATCAAAGTTGTGAGTGGGTTTAACTGGTATCAAAGCAGGAGTGGGTTTATCTGGTTTCAAAGCAGGAGTTGGTTTATCTGGTATCAAAGTAGGGAGTGGGTTTAACTGGTATCAAAGTAGGAGTGGGTTTAACTGGTATCAAAGTAGGAGTGGGTTTAACTGGTATCAAAGCAGGAGTGGGTTTATCTGGTTTCAAAGCAGGAGTGGGTTTAACTGGTATCAAAGTAGGAGTTGGTTTATCTGGTATCAAAGTAGGAGTGGGTTTAACTGGTATCAAAGTTGTGAGTGGGTTTATCTGGTTTCAAAGTAGGAGTTGGTTTATCTGGTATCAAAGCAGGAGTGGGTTTAACTGGTATCAAAGTTATGAGTGGGTTTAACTGGTATCAAAGCAGGAGTGGGTTTATCTGGTATCAAAGTAGGAGTGGGTTTAACTGGTATCAAAGTTGTGAGTGGGTTTATCTGGTTTCAAAGTAGGAGTTGGTTTATCTGGTTTCAAAGCAGGAGTGGGTTTAACTGGTATCAAAGTTGTGAGTTGGTTTAACTGGTATCAAAGCAGGAGTGGGTTTAACTGGTATTAAAGCAGGAGTGGATTTAACTGGTATCAAAGCAGGAATGGGTTTAACTGGTATCAAAGCAGGAGTGGGTTTATCTGGTATCAAAGTAGGAGTGGGTTTAACTGGTATCAAAGTAGGAGTGGGTTTAACTGGTATCAAAGCAGGATTGGGTTTATCTGGTTTCAAAGCAGGAGTGGGTTTAACTGGTATCAAAGTAGGAGTTGGTTTATCTGGTATCAAAGTAGGAGTGGGTTTAACTGGTATCAAAGTTGTGAGTGGGTTTATCTGGTTTCAAAGTAGGAGTGGGTTTATCTGGTATCAAAGCAGGAGTGGGTTTAACTGGTATCAAAGTTGTGAGTGGGTTTAACTGGTATCAAAGCAGGAGTGGGTTTATCTGGTATCAAAGTAGGAGTGGGTTTAACTGGTATCAAAGTTGTGAGTGGGTTTATCTGGTTTCAAAGTAGGAGTTGGTTTATCTGGTTTCAAAGCAGGAGTGGGTTTAACTGGTATCAAAGTTGTGAGTGGGTTTAACTGGTATCAAAGCAGGAGTGGGTTTAACTGGTATCAAAGCAGGAATGGGTTTAACTGGTATCAAAGCAGGAGTGGGTTTATCTGGTATCAAAGCAGGAGTTGGTTTATCTGGTATCAAAGCAGGAGTGGGTTTAACTGGTATCAAAGTTGTGAGTGGGTTTATCTGGTATCAAAGTAGGAGTGGGTTTAACTGGTATCAAAGTTGTGAGTGGGTTTATCTGGTTTCAAAGTAGGAGTTGGTTTATCTGGTATCAAAACAGGAGTGGGTTTAACTGGTATCAAAGTTGTGAGTTGGTTTAACTGGTATCAAAGCAGGAGTGGGTTTATCTGGTATCAAAGTTGTGAGTGGGTTTATCTGGTATCAAAGTAGGGAGTGGGTTTATCTGGTATCAAAGTAGGGAGTGGGTTTATCTGGTATCAAAGCAGGAGTGGGTTTATCTGGTATCAAAGTAGGAGTGGGTTTAACTGGTATCAAAGTTGTGAGTGTGTTTATCTGGTTTCAAAGTAGGAGTTGGTTTATCTGGTATCAAAGCAGGAGTGGGTTTAACTGGTATCAAAGTTGTAAGTGAGTTTAACTGGTATCAAAGCAGGAGTGGGTTTAACTGGTATCAAAGCAGGAGTGGGTTTAACTGGTGTCAAAGCAGGAATGGGTTTAACTGGTATCAAAGCAGGAGTGGGTTTATCTGGTATCAAAGCAGGAGTTGGTTTATCTGGTATCAAAGCAGGAGTGGGTTTAACTGGTATCAAAGTTGTGAGTGGGTTTATCTGGTATCAAAGTAGGAGTGGGTTTAACTGGTATCAAAGTTGTGAGTGGGTTTATCTGGTTTCAAAGTAGGAGTGGGTTTATCTGGTATCAAAACAGGAGTGGGTTTAACTGGTATCAAAGTTGTGAGTTGGTTTAACTGGTATCAAAGCAGGAGTGGGTTTATCTGGTATCAAAGTAGGGAGTGGGTTTATCTGGTATCAAAGTTGTGAGTGGGTTTATCTGGTATCAAAGTAGGGAGTGGGTTTATCTGGTATCAAAGTAGGGAGTGGGTTTATCTGGTATCAAAGCAGGAGTGGGTTTATCTGGTATCAAAGTAGGAGTGGGTTTAACTGGTATCAAAGTTGTGAGTGGATTTAACTGGTGTCAGAGTCGGAGATGGGTTTAATTAGCATCAAAGTAGGAGTTGGTTTAACTGGTATCAAAATACGGGTCAGTTTAACTGGTATCAGTGGGAGTGGGTTTAACTTGTATCAAAGTAAGGGGTGGGTTTAATTGGTATCAAAGTAAGGGGTGGGTTTAACTGGTATCAAAGTAGGGGTCAATTTTACAGGTATCAAGGTGGGGAGTTGGTTTAACTGGTATCAAAGTAAGGGGTGGGTGTTTGGTTGATTTCAAAGTTGGGCTGGATGTAAGGTTCATTATTCTCAAAGGTGGAGTTGATAAAGGGTTAAATATTATCAAAATGGGTATTGTCTTAATTATCATCAGACAAAAGTAGAGGGGAGGGTAGGCTTGATTGTAATCAATGGAGAGAGTGCCCAGTTTGATTGTTCTCAGACAAAGCAAGTAGTTGGCATGGTTTTCATTAAACAAAGTATACAGCAGACCTAATTAAGATCAAATGAAGTGGTAATAGGGCCTGGTAGTCATCCCACAAAGAGTGATTGTCATCAAAGTATAAAGTGTCCTTGATTATCATGAAATGAAGTAGTGAGCTTAATTATCAACCAAGTATTGTCATCGAAATCAAGATTGGGTTTGATTATCATACAAGTAGAGAGTGGGCATGATTATCATATAAGTAGAGAGTGGGCTTGATTATCATATAAGTAGAGAGTGGGCATGATTATCATACAAGTAGAGAGTGGGCATGATTATCATACAAGTAGAGAGTGGGCTTGATTATCATACAAATAGAGAGTGGGCATGATTATCATACAAGTAGAGAGTGGGCTTGATTATCATACAAGTAGAGAGTGGGCTTGATTATCATACAAGTAGAGGGTGGGCATGATTATCATACAAGTAGAGAGTGGGCTTGATTATCATACAAGTAGAGAGTGGGCATGATTATCATACAAGTAGAGAGTGGGCTTGATTATCATACAAGTAGAGAGTGGGCATGATTATCATACAAGTAGAGAGTGGGCTTGATTATCATACAAGTAGAGAGTGGGCTTGATTATAATCAGAAAAAGATGTCCTTAGTAAATATAAGCACAAGTTATGTCAAATTGGGGGTGAGGTGTACATAATGAAAAAAATGAAGGTAAGTTTACATATTATAAAAATGAGGCTGAGGTGTACATATTGTAAAAATGAGGGTGATATGTACAGATTCTAAAAATGAGGGTGATATGTACAGATTGTAAAAATGAGGGTGATATGTACAGATTGTAAATTGGAGCATGGGGTGTACATATTAGGGGCAAACACTTTTTTGTAGCCAGTAAATCCCGTGTAATTTGGAGGTACTTATCATTATCCGTTTTTTAAGCCAATAACTTTATGAGCTGGTGTACACGTGTGATGTTCATGGGTAGGGTGCCTTATGGAACATAGTTAAAACTCAGCTAAAATGTAGAACATGTATAGTAGCATACCGATAAAATAACTCAAGGAGTGTTATGGTTTGTTCACATTTGAGCATTCTTGGTCTTTGATTGATCAAAGCATTGACTGAATACAATGTGATAAAATTTGAAACAATAAAAAGATGTTCTAATGCAAAGTGAGTTTGGGTAGGGCTTAGAATCATTTGTAGAACTGCAATTTGAGGCCACCTTTTCTTATCAGGATGTTTGCCTTCTGAGAGGGGATCACTTTTACTGTTTTGACTGATCTGAGTCAATGTTTGACTATCAATAATACCGCAGTCATGACGAAAGCAATTAGTCAATGTTTGACTATCAATAATACTGCAGTCATGATGAAAGCAATTAGTCAATGTTTGACTATCAATAATACCGCAGTCATGATGAAAGCAATTAGTCAGTGTTTGACTATCAATAATACCGCAGTCATGATGAAAGCAATTAGTCAATGTTTGACTATCAATAATACCACAGTCATGATGAAAGCAATTAGTCAATGTTTGACTATTAATAATACTACAGTCATGATGAAAGCAATTAGTCAATGTTTGACTATCAATAATACCACAGTCATGATGAAAGCTATTAGTCAATGTTTGACTATCAATAATACCACAGTCATGATGAAAGCAATTAGTAAATGTTTGACTATCAATAACACCACAGTCATGATGAAAGCTAAGAAATGTATTTGATATGTTGTTTCAGTGAACCATCCACCATTCCGGCTCACACACAACATTTGTCCCTCGAATCACGATATCATCTTAACCTTACAGACAAGGACACAGATTGCTAATTACTTGATAACCTCTTCATTCCCATGTTAGGTATGTTACCAATGGTACTTAATGCTACAAATAGTGCTTTTTTCTTACCAGTAGTACTTTATGCTACAAATAGTACTTTATCTTACCAATAGTATTTTATGTTATAAATAATACTTTGTTACCAATATTACTTTGTTACAAATAGTACTTTATCTTACCAATAGTATTTTATGTTATAAATAATACTTTGTTACCAATATTACTTTGTTACAAATAGTACTTTATCTTACCAATAGTACTTTATCTTACCAATAGTACTAGTACTTTATGTTACAAATAGTACTAGTGCATTATGTTACCAATAGTACTTAGTTACCAATAGTACTTTTTATTACCAATAGTACATTATGTTACCAATAGTACTTTATCTTACCAATAGTACTTTATCTTACCAATAGTACTTTTTATTACCAATAGTACATTATGTTACCAATAGTACTTTATCTTACCAATAGTACTTTTTATTACCAATAGTACATTATGTTACCAATAGTACTTTATCTTACCAATAGTACTTTATCTTACCAATAGTACTTTTTATTACCGATAGTACATTATGTTACCAATAGTACATTATGTTACCAATAGTACTTTATCTTACCAATAGTACTTTTTATTACCAATAGTACATTATCTTACAAATAGTACTTTATCTTACAAATAGTACTTTATCTTACAAATAGTACTTTATCTTACCAATAGTACATTATGTACAATCTTTCTTTCTCTTCCATTGTCTTTATGCTTTTGTTTTCCAAGAGATTATTCAGCAAACTCTGTGTGTGTGTGTGTGTGTGTGTGTGTGTGTGTGTGTCCTATTATTTTTTCTAATGTTTCAAACTTTGAAATATACAGTACTCATTCACTCTAATAATTGAGTACTCCCTCACCCTATTACTAAGGCATTTCAGTAACAATACATTACTCCCTCACCAAAAGACACCTCAGTAACAATACAGTACTCCCTCCCTCACAGTATTCCTTGACTCTTAAGGCATTTCATTAATACATTTCTCACTAATAATAGGCATCACCGTGTCTGTAAGGTACATCAGTTATACAGTACACCTTGACTATATATGTAAGGCACCACAATAATACAGTATTCCCTGTCTTTTAGGTACCTCAGTATTACAGTAATCCCTGACTATAAGGAATCTCAGGAATAAAGTATTCCCTCACTATAAGGCATCTTAATAATATAGTATTCCCTGGTTATAAGGCAAAAACAAATAAGATAGTAATCCCTGACTATAAGGCACCCATTATTATAGTAAACCATCACTATTAGGTACCCATCAATACTGTATTCTCTCACCATAAGACACCAATATTGTACTTTCTTGCTATAAGACACATAGACAGTATTCTGTCACTACAAGACACAGTAATACAATATTCTGTCACTATAAGATGCAGTATTATGTCACTATAAGACAGTATTCTGTCACTACAAGACAGTATTCTGTCACTATAAGACAAGTACTTCAGTATTCCCTTACTGTTATGCCTCTCAGTAAGATAGTCGTCCATTGTTATAGTGTATATCAATACAAGGTGATACCTTTCAATAGTTTAGTAAAATGTATCAATTACTTCAATATAATGTGACCTCACCACTAAGATGGTAACATTTAAGAAGTGTTATAGTGAGATAGTACTTGAGGTTGTTATAGTGAGATAGTACTTGAGGTTGTTATAGTGAGATAGTACTTGAGGTTGTTATAGGCAGATAGTACTTGAGGTTGTTATAGTGAGATAGTACTTGAGGTTGTTATAGTGAGATAGTACTTGAGGTTGTTATAGGGAGATAGTAGTTGAGGTTTTTATAGGGAGATAGTACTTGAGGTTTTTATAGGGAGATAGTACTTGAGGTTGTTATAGTGAGATAGTACTTTACTTGAGGTTTGTATTTTGTGGGAGTAGTGTACTTGAGGTAGTAAGATATTACTGCACTTCAGGTTGGTATAGTGGCACTTATTTGTATTATTATGTTTCGGTACAAAGTAGTCATTTATAAATTATGGGCAGGGTCATGGATTCCGCTTGAAGGGTGAAGTTTGAATTTTTAAAGATCTTTGTTCATTAAGTTTTTGACCATTTATAGTGTTCCCATTGTGATTTTTGCCTAAAGTGTAACTAATATAATAAAATGGCTTTACCAAAATACCAAAATATTGAATAACATGGCATGCTTTATATATTTTATATAGCAATTACTGAATAACATGGCATGCTATATGCTATATAGCAGTTACTGAATAACATGGCATGATATATGCTATATAGCAAATACTGAATAACATGGCATGCTATATGCTATATAGCAGTTCCTGAATAACATGGCATGCTATATGCTATATAGCAGTTTCTGAATAACATGGCATGCTATATGCTATATAGCAAATACTGAATAACATGGCATACTATATGCTATATAGAAGTTCCTGAATAGCATGGCATGCTATATACTATATAGCAGTTACTGAATAACATGGCATGCTATATGCTATATAGCAAATGCTGAATAACATGGCATGCTATATGCTATATAGCAGTTACTGAATAACATGGCATGCTGTATGCTATATAGCAAATACTGAATAACATGGCATGCTATATAGCAGTTACTGAAAATCCTTTCTTACTATATGCTATATAGCAAATGCTGAATAACATGGCATGCTATATGCTATATAGCAGTTCCTGAATAACATGGCATGCTTTATATAATTTATATAGCAAATACTGAATAACATGGCATGCTATATGCTATATAGCAGTTACTGAAAATCCTTTCTTACTATATGCTATATAACAATTACTGAATAGTAATCCTTGATATGTCATATAGCAATTACTTTGTAGGCTAGATAACAATTACTGAATAGCATTGCTTGCTATATGCTATACAAGTGCATTCTTGGCCATTTAATGGGGTCCAATTTATTGTTTCCGTGAATGGTCTTTTCTTACAGCGAGAGACCATTGTATAGTATCATATTAATTTTTTTTTAAAGTATCTTCTCTTTTTTTTTCCCACCAATCAGGACAGGGTTTGAGATAAGAAGGTACGTTGTTGTAGGAGCTTGGTACATTGAAACATTTCCTGGGAAGAATCCATAATGCAAAACAAAAACAAAGGCACATTCTGCTTAATATGCATTTGTTGTTATATTTTGCATTTTATCCGTATGTACATGCAATTACCAAGTTACCTTCAGTGCTCTAGCCAGATATATATTATGTGATTAGATTTCCACCATCATATATTTGAACAACATGGTGTGGATTAGATTTACACCATCAGATCATGACCAGAAAGGTGTGGATTAGATTTACACTATCAGATAGGGGCACCGAGTGGTCTAAAGCGCTGTCCGTTACGGATCACTGCCATCTCACCTATGTCTGCGTGGGTTCGAGTCTAAGATTCGGCTAATGTAGTTATGTGAGAAAGCTTGCCAGTAGCTTTCGTGGGTCAGTGGTTCTCCGGGTTCTTCCACCACCATTAATACTGGCCGCCATGTATAGCCTAAATTGTGCTGAAAAATTTGCGTTAAACCATAAAAAAACAAACAAACAAACACTATCAGATCATGACTGGAAAGGTGTGGATTAGATTGGAAAGGTGTGGATTAGATTTCCATGATCAGATAATGACCAAAAAGGTGTGGATTAGATTTACACTCTTAAATCATGACAAGAAAGGTGTGGATTAGTTTCCACCATGAGATCATGACCAGAAAGGTGTGGAGTAGATTTACACTATCAAATCATGACCAGAAAGGTGTGGATTAGATTTCCACCATCAGATCATGACCAGAAAGGTGTGTATTAGATTTCCACAATCAGATCATGACCAGGAAGGTGTGTATTAGATTTCCACAATCAGATCATGACCAGGAAGGTGTGGATTAGATTTAAACTATCAGATCATGACCAAGATGGGTTGGATTAGATTTCCACCATCAGATCATGACTTCAATTTGTTTTTTAATTATACAACATTAAAAAAGGTGTTGTGCTGTAAAAGCACCAATTCAAACCAGTCTTTTCTTTGATCATTGTGGCTTTGGATCTTTGAGAGGAATTAAATTAGGACACCATTTTTTCAATTGCTGTAAATGCACTAGCCCATTCAGTTTGAAATACGAGTTTTTTAAGTTGCAGCAGTTACACCAACCGATTCAGTTTCTGTACTAGTATTTAGGACACAGTATCTCCAATTGTTCTTCCTCCACCAATACTACTGGCCGCCATGTATAGCCTATCGTGTGCTGAAAAATGGCGTTAAACCATAAAACAACAATAACACTATGTGGTCGTGGCAATGCATCCATTTTGTTTTATTAGGCTACAGATTTAACGGTTGCTGCATTTGCACCAAATTAACAAGTTTTTCAGTAATAAACACTCAAAAATATGCAGTCATGTCTAAATGTACATCAGCATACAAAGAGTTGACTAGGAAACATGGGTTCTGCTAAGGTTCAGTGAAATGTCACAAAGTGAAACATGTCACAAAGGACAAATTGTCTTCAGTGGTAAAGTGCTGGACCTGCACCTTTGTAGATTGTCTCCATGGGTAACAGCTGCTACAGTATTGACATCGCTGAATTGTCCTTTTACCGGCATTTACGTTTGATCATTATTTTATGCTATAAAGATGATCGCTTTAGCAAATAATTGCCTTAATGTGTAATTTAGTGTAAATTTAGGAATATTTATACTATATTTGAACCATTTTATTTTGACTTGTTCATTGTACATATATTTGAATAACGATTGCTTTGAAACTTTTGCATTACTGATAATTTGTTTCATGCATTTTTGAACTACACTCTGCTCCATGAACTAGTCAACTTCATGAAATACACTCTACCCATAGAACTAAAATACACTCATGCACTACACTCGATAAAATATTCCACTCCATCAACTAACCTCTATGAAATACACTCTACTCCATGAACTATGCTCAATTAAATAACTTCATGAACTATGCTCAATTTCATGAATTATGCTTCATGAAATAAACTTACTCCATGAAATATACTCAACTCCATGGGCTATATTTTTTCGAGTACTACACTCTACTCCATGAAATACACTTGACTCCATGGGCTATACTAATTCGAGTACTACACTCTACTCCATGAAATATACTCAACTCCATGGGCTATACTAATTCGAGTACTACACTCTACTCCATGAAATACACTTGACTCCATGGGCTATACTAATTCGAGTACTACACTCTACTCCATGAAATATACTCAACTCCATGGGCTATACTAATTCGAGTACTACACTCCATGAAATACACTTTACTCCATGGGCTATACTAACTTGAATACTACACTCTACTCCATGAAATACACTTGACTCCATGGGATATACTAACTTGAGTACTACACTCTACTTCATGAAATACACTCTACTCCATGAAATACTTTACTCCATGGGCTATACTAATTCGAGTACTACACTCTACTCCATGAAATACACTTGACTCCAAGGGCTATACTAATTTGAGCACTACACTCTACTCCATGAAATACACTTGACTCCATGGGCTATACTAATTCGAGTACTACACTCTACTCCATGAAATATACTCAACTCCATGGGCTATACTAATTTGAGTACTACACTCTACTCCATGAAATACACTTGACTCCATGGGCTATACTAACTTGAATACTACAATCTACTCCATGAAATACATTTGACTCCATGGGATATACTAACTTGAGTACTACACTCTACTTCATGAAATACACTCTACTCCATGAAATACTTTACTCCATGAATTATTAT
This sequence comes from Unio delphinus, assembly GCA_029339505.1. Taxonomy (NCBI): domain Eukaryota; kingdom Metazoa; phylum Mollusca; class Bivalvia; order Unionida; family Unionidae; genus Unio; species Unio delphinus. The sequence goes on from JAQISU010000011.1 coordinate 1,269,670, forward strand.
CTACTTCCTGAGCAATGATCTACTAAATATAACTCCATCGACTATTCTTTGCTCATGTGCTACAATCTACTTGATACACAACACTTTGCTCTATGAAATACACTCTACTCCATTAACTACACTCTGTGAAATACATTCTACTCTAGGGATTAAACTATACTCATATATTATTCTCCAAAAAATACTTTACTTCACAAACTTCATTCTACTCCATGAATTATGCTCCATGAAATACACTGTACTCTATGTACTCTATGTTACATTGTTTATCTTTACAGTATTGAGAATTTTAATACACATTACATTACAAAGTCTGTTATACTAAGCACATGTGAATACTCAGTTGTATTTTTGCTTGCATCTGTCTGTGTGCATTTATACATTCCTTTGAAATTCACTGTGCATTTATACATTCCTTTGAAATTCACTGTGCAATTTATACATTCCTTTGAAATTCACTGTGTGCATTTATACATTCCTTTGAAATTCACTGGGCATTTATACATTCCTTCGAAATTCAGTGTGCGTTTATACATTCCTTTGGAATTCACTTTGTGCATTTATACATTCCTTTGGAATTCACTTTGTGCATTTATACATTCCTTCGAAATTCACTGTGTGCATTTATATAATCTTTTGGAATTCACTTTGTGCAATTCTATAATCTTTTGGAATTCACTGTGTGCAATTATATATTGTTTTGAAATTCACTGTAATAACTTTGAGCAGTGTTTCCTTATTTTATAAGTCATGAAGTGGAAATACAGTGGAACCCCGCTATAACGCGATGATCGGGGTCCATAAAATCGGATCGCGTTAAAAGCGGGGTCGCGTTAATGCGGGGTTTTACAATATTTAACTTTTTTCCGAGAACATATACGTGTATACATGTACAATGATCAAAAGTCGGCTTATCATCAGATGAATATTAACTGGAATGCATTAATTAAGATATATTAAAAATAATCGATGGCTAATATAATTATAGGTTATTACTGCGCATTAAAAACATTTACTAATTTTTATTTGTTTGAACGATAATACAGATTGACCGATAATACCAGACTATCGCTATATCGTGAAAAGTGTATCAACACCGTATGCTACCTTGCCGTCGTGGCATGCAGTTCATCCATAATGGATGTAATTTCATTGAAAATCGTACAGATTTAAAATATTCAATAATTTTGTAATAGTCTGAATTTGTCATGTAAAATATAGGATGAACAAAATATTGAAACCATTTACTTGCCGTCTGATATCGTATGGTCATATTGCATGCAGCTATTCCCGGGTCTACATACGGTGTCTGTACAAATTTCATGCCGCTAAAATTTTATCATATGCGACAACTGCAAGAATAATTAACAATCAACGCATGATTTCAGCGTGCAAATAACTATTATTTCAGATTTTGTGAACATCAAAAGAAACATGTAAAAACTGCTAAATTAATCGTTGCGCAAAGTGCAAAGTCAGTGTGGTTCCAAATTTAAATTTCATCATTTCTTTAAAAATATATCCAATGACATTTGCTTCTTTGCTCTAGGGCATACAGTTTCTCTTTAGCAGAAAACGACTTGCGTTTTTGAACTTGCTTTTCCATAATAGTAAAATATTTTTTTATATAAGCAAACAACGTACACAGATAAAGCTCGATAACTAAGTAATGAAGGCCTGCAGTGGTTACAAATCACTTTTTATATAAAACAAAATTAAGCTGAACGGATGTACAATTTCATACCCTTTTAATTTACAGATAATAAAGTGGATATTATTTACTTTCAACTGTTTATTGTTTGATCACACCGCCAAGCACAGCATACATGTTGGCGGCTTTCGTCCTTTGATGTTTATTAAATTGTGCGACTCTTGTATCAACCACAGCTTTGTCTGCTGCTTGGCTGTGATTGCAGTTAAATAAGAAGCCCATGTTGGCTATTGTTTGAGCAATGACTGTGTACAGAATTCATGGAAGACAATCACAAAGATGATTTACTGGCTTTACTCATGGGTCCGTAATAAGTAACACTTCCGATAATGTTTACTTCGGCTTAACAATTCAAAAACCTAATGAAACCAGTTTTCTCTTCTAGAGTAGAATACGGAGCTTCACCACAACCTGTTCAAATTGATAAATTTCAGAAGCCAAGTGTTGTACACACTATTTCTCGTACGTTATATATATCATATTATTTTAGAATTCATACACGATCACTTCTCCAAAATCACTTAAAGAACCTGGATAAATTGTTAAGTTCCGATCGTTTATTATTAAAAGTCATATGCGAATTCTTCCACCAAATTATAATAAACGTTTTACACACTATTTATCGTACGTTAAACAAATATTTTCACGGTCTGATAAAAATACACGTAAATGAATTTCAAATTTCAGGAACCATGCCACGATCATATTATTTTAAAAGTCACAACTAATCTCATGCCCAAGATGAAGTTAATTTCTTGTTTTTTTTTTTTTTACTTTTCTCCAAATTTTTTTTCTCCATGTGTGAATGAATATACGAAATTTTGGGAGCCATGCTACGACCGCGTTATATCCGAATTCGCGTTATAACGGGGCGCGTTATAGCGGGGTTCCACTGTGGGTATCTATTTTTTATTGCAATTTTAAATAATTACCAATTATATCAATGATGTCCTTGTTGACCAATATAGAGTACTACTGTTGGTGACATTGGGATGCCTTAGAAAGAGGGCATCTTTAATCACCATGTAAATATCCCATTTCTTTATTCATTGTGTAGGGAGGCAGAACAGGTTCATGTTAGAGGCACCCCAAGATACAAAAAGAATAATGTTACCATGTTTGAATAAGAAATTATAACCTTGTTTTTTTAAATAAGTTATACAGTTGTACTATACTTCTGTAAAACCTTGTTCATATTTTACTATACAAATGTAATAACGATTATAATGATTTCCATAGACCATGATATATTACTTCACTGTCTCCAGCATGTATTTGGCATTCAGAATATAGCTTTACAGTGGTTCAAGTCCTACTTAGTCAACAGGACACAAATTATATCTGCAAATGGAATACACTCCAGCCCAGTTGACGTATGTTGTGGTGTTCCACAGGGATCTGTTCTTGGACCTGTTCTCTTCTTTCTGTATACTCAGCTGCTCTCAAGTGTTATAGATCATCACCCAGTGTCGCACCAATTGTATGCTGATGACACCCAAATATACAAGTCTAGCCACACATCTGAAGTTGATGCTACCATCCATGAAGTAGAGAAGTGCATTTCTGATGTGAAATCATGGATGACATGTAACAAGCTGCAGATGAATGATGATAAAACTGAGGCTATTCTGATCACAACACAAAGACTTTCTCATTCACATCCTTTACCTCAGACAATAAATATCAGCAACACCAACATTAAGTTCTCACAGTCAGTACAGAACCTAGGCGTTACTCTAGACAGTACTCTCACATTGCACCAACATGTCATGAACATTTGCAAGGCTGCATATCTTGATATGAGACGCATCAGTTCCATTCATAAATATCTTTCAGTTGATGCCACTAAAACACTTGTGTGTTCATTAGTACTTTCAAGACTGGACTATTGTAACTCAATTCTGTCTGGTTCATCACAATATTTACTCCAGAAACTTCAAAAAGTTCAAAACACAGCTGCACGGATCATCTTTAGAGTACCTTGATCAGAGCACACCTCACTACTGCTCTTTACCCTACATTGGCTATCAATTCGATACAGAATCAAACACAAAATTTGTTCTCTGTGCTATGTTTCAATGACAGACTCCAGTCCAACATACCTATCCAGCCTCACCCATGTGTATACACCAGCTAGATCCTTATGCTCTTCTTCTGATAATCGTATACTCATTGTTCCCATGGTGAAAACAAAGTCATATGGACAACGTTCGTTTGCATACCAGGGCCCAGCTACATGGAACAAATTGCCCATTGAAATTAGACACAAAGACACAGTCATCCCTTTTAATTTAAGAGTGCTCTTAAGACTCGCCTGTTTCGACTGCAGGGCAAACTTAGCGACCTAATCATGTTTTGCATCTTATATGTTTTCAGCATGTTTTTATGTTTTCCAATTTCATTGATTTTGTCATTTGTTATTCTGTAGTGTAGTCATATCATTAATGATGGTGTAAAGTGCTTAGAGCTCCATAAAATTAGGCGCTATACAAAGTACTCATTATTATTATTATTAAGACAGCTTGTCAGAGTTCTGATGTTCTGAAAGTTTCTTTGTATTCTCCTTAAAATGTTGAAAAGTATTCATAATAGAAGATATTCAAGCAGAACAGTCATATAGATCAGTTTGTATATCCCCACCTGTATCTATGGAGAGAGCACTGCCCAGTGTTCATCTGTCCAAAACATTGGAAGGAGTCTTTGTATTGAAATAGATTTGGTAAATCATACTTGTAGGGTATTTTATGTTGGACTGATACATATGTAGTTTTTAATCATTTATTCTCTAGCTATGATATATTTTGTTAGCTATGTTTGTTTCTAATATTTTTATAAAGAACTTACTGAAAATTGTCTTTGTACTTGTGCCTAAATTTGAACTAATGTGTACCAGTAGAAAACTTAACTCAAGACTGTACACCATGTGGTGGGGTCCCGAGTCGCTGAGTGGTCTAAAGCGCTTTCCGTTACGGATTACTGCCATCTCACCTCTGTCTGCGTGGGTTCAAGTCTAAGATTCGGCTAATGTAGTTGTGTGAGAAAGCTTGCCAGTAGCTTCTCGTGGGTTAGTGGTTCTTTCCGGGTGTTTTCCTGGGTTCTTCCTCCACCAATACTACTGGCCGCCATGTATAGCATATCGTGTGCTGAAAAATGGCGTTAAACCATAAAACAACAATAACACCATGTGGTCGTGTCAATGCATCCATATTAGTATATTGGTATTAAACCTAGTAAATCAGGACTCGTGTGATCTGGGCAGTACATTTTATCAGTTGCGAATTTGACTCGAAACTGTGCACATTATGATATTGGCAATGCATCCCTATTGGTATATTGAACACGATTGTTTTAAAAGAGAGAATTATTGGACAATAGAGTCTAGTTTACTTTCGGCACACCTGTATCTCATTATAACCATTTTCTAATTTACACATCAAAAGCCTGTGCCTCTTCCCCAAAACACAACATGCATCCATCATGCCTTTTCTCATAATACTTTAGGTGAAAATGATCCCATGGACATATTTAGTAATATATATATATATAATATATATATATTTATATAGAGTATCGGTAAGTTTCTTTTTCTTGTCCCACTAAAACTGGTGTTAGGCTGACTGGTTGGCTAGTGGGGCATTAGCAAGGGTAGAAGAGGATATGCTGAAATGAAGATGAGTGGGTAATGACAAATAACAAAATTAACCCAACTAACAGTTTTTTCTTCAAATCAAATCAATTTGAGTTGTATTTTAAAAGACCATTCAGGAGTCGTATTCAAGCTAGGTCTTTGTATTAATATTACCAGGTCAAGTTAATTTTATCCTGGGTTAGCAAATATGTTGATGTATATAATCTGTTGGAAAGAGTGAAAACTGATGTACCCAAAATAACTTAAAAGTTTGGAATTGTCTGTAAAGATTTATATAAATTTAGAAGTGTTTCTATTTTGTGTTTTACAATGAGATTATTTACTTGCTTTATTATTGCAAATTGTAGCATGTTGAGTGAAAATTTTTAATGGAAAATTAAAAACTCCAATATTGGCCAGATTAAATCAACTTAATTTCTTTTAAGGCTTGTAGGTTTTGTAATATGAGAAAATGCTATACTTTAAATATATTTTCACATTTTGGCTTCTACTAGTAGAAGTAGTAATACTAAAAGGTGCCAGTAGTTATTGTTACATTACCAGTATGTCTCCTACAGATCTTGTTGATCTAATCTATGTGCAGCAAATGTGTTCAGGTGTTTTCTCAGGTGTATAATTTAATTCCATGTCTTATATCCTGACCACATGAGGCTTATGAAAGTTAAACACCTGATAAAAAGTATTATATTATTGCTAAATATACAACATTACCTATTTAGTAGGTATTTTTTTTACTTACTAACAACATTTATTTTCTAATCGATGATACTTATCTTGCAGTTTCAAGAGTGATGACGACACTCAAGATTTTCCACCACGAAGAAATTCAGAGACAAATTCTCGCCATGTATATCAGCAGCAGTGGGTTATTGACAGTCCTGATTCTCCTGATTCCCCTGTGTTGGTGATTCGATCTCGCACTCAGTCTTACACAGTGCAAAATTCACTCAGGAGGTCAGAAAAAGCAATTGATGACTTGTTTGAATTGTGATGGTGCTCCCATACAGTTTATTTGACATAGTTTTGAAAATTTTACGAATTTTGGTGCTTATAAATGATTAGTAAGAAAAACACTTGTTTTTGCTGTTTATAAAGATAATTATTTAGCAGGAGAACTTGTTCTTCATAATGCATTTGGTTGATTTTGACAATTATACCTGCATAAAAGTAAGCATGAAAGAAATTAACATTTGCTAAGGAAATATATTGAATATGTACCATTTCTGGTTTGTGTCTCCCATTTTTTGGCATGGAGAAAAGCTGATAATACCGTTTTACATCCAATATATTAAATAAACCCACCCCACCCCCGCGCATTCCCACAGATAAATGATCAATACTTTATAGTATACAGATTTACTATGTGTATGTTAATTATTGCATACGTTGTAATCTAAAAGCTATAACTATTGATTAAGATATGTGTGATTGATTGTGTAGCACAGCATATATGTATATGTACAGGTGTAATGGATTGATGGCACAGCATATATGTATATGTACAGGTGTAATGAATTGATGGCACAGCATATATGTATATGTACAGGTGTAATGGATTTATGGGACAGCATATATGTATATGTACAGGTGTAATGAATTGATGGCACAGCATATATGTATATGTACAGGTGTAATGAATTGATGGCACAGCATATATGTATATGTACAGGTGTAATGGATTTATGGGACAGCATATATGTATATGTACAGGTGTAATGGATTGATGGCACAGCATATATGTATATGTACAGGTGTAATGAATTGATGGCACAGCATATATGTATATGTACAGGTGTAATGGATTTATGGGACAGCATATATGTATATGTACAGGTGTAATGGATTGATGGCACAGCATATATGTATATGTACAGGTGTAATGAATTGATGGCACAGCATATATGTATATGTACAGGTGTAATGAATTGATGGCACAGCATATATGTATATGTACAGGTGTAATGAATTGATGGCACAGCATATATGTATATGTACAGGTGTAATGGATTGATGGCACAGCATATATGTATATGTACAGGTGTAATGGATTGATGGCACAGCATATATGTATATGTACAGGTGTAATGGATTGATGGCACAGCATATATGTATATGTACAGGTGTAATGAATTGATGGCACAGCATATATGTATATGTACAGGTGTAATGGATTGATGGCACAGCATATATGTATATGTACAGGTGTAATGGATTTATGGGACAGCATATATGTATATGTACAGGTGTAATGAATTGATGGCACAGCATATATGTATATGTACAGGTGTAATGGATTTATGGGACAGCATATATGTATATGTACAGGTGTAATGAATTGATGGCACAGCATATATGTATATGTACAGGTGTAATGGATTTATGGGACAGCATATATGTATATGTACAGGTGTAATGGATTTATGGGACAGCATATATGTATGATACATATATTCATGTGTAATGGATTCTATGGCACATCATATGTACAATACATATATTCATGTGTAATGGATTCTATGGCACATCATATGTACAATACGTATATGCATATGTGTGATGGATGGCATGGCACATTATATATGTATGATATTTATATACATATGTGTGATTTATTGTGTAGCACATCATATATGTACAATACGTATATGCATATGTGTGATGGATGGCATGGCACATCATATTTGTATATTTATATGCATATGTGTGATTGATTGTGTAGCACATCATATATGTATGATATTTATGTGTGATTGTGTAGCACACCATATATGTATGATATTTATATGCATATTTGTGATTGTGTAACATATCATATATGTACAATACAAAGCACATCATATATGTATGTGTATAAGTGTAATTGGATTGTATGGCACATGATACATATATGCATATATGTAATGTATTCTATGGCACATCATGAAAACCAACTGCTCATAACCTTGAAACATAAAAGTAAATACGAATTATGTAAACTGTATTCTGTTCATAAGCCCAACATTTTCTGAGGGGGGGGGTACTTCTCAATTAAGTTCACAAGAATAGTAAATGGACTCACTCAAATATAATGTAATTTGTTGCAAATGGGCCACTGCCAAGGTATGCATTCTGGTCAAGGTTCACCTGTCTGAGTTATGCAAAGGGCAATAACACTACTGTCACCTCATTTCAGATTTGTTCTGCATGGGAGATGTAATTTCCTAAATTTGATCCATATCATCAATTGCATAAAATGTAGGCCAGTCAGGGTCTGTGCCAGAAGGCTCAAGTTGACATCATATATCTTGACCTGCACCTGTTAGTACATTGTAGAATAGCATAAATGTTGGTTGGTGTTTCATTTTAATGGCACTTTCATCACTGTTTTTGACTGTATCCTGACAAGAGAAAAATGGAGGCTAATAGTTACCCATGGACACACTGTAACTGCTGGCCTGTTCTGGCATGAGCAGATATCCAATACAGGTACCATGAATTACAAGTCTAATGCTCTGCTAATAGCACTGTCAGTGAGAGGAGATCTGGGTCTGTGCTTTTCCCTGTCGATTAATCAGCTATGCAAAACCTACTCAGTAGCATTATTATTCATTTGAAATTGGGATTTTTGTGGACATTTTGCATAATTAAATGAATTTTTTTTTAATTGGTATTTTTTATGTTGACATTTTGCATAATTCAATGAATTTTTTTGTAACTTGGAATTTTTGGGGGGTTAAATTTTGTATATTTCAATGACTTTATTTTATATTAGAATTTTTGGAGTCCTTTCTAAAGTTGAAAGTTGAATTTGTAGTTTGCTATATAGACAGATGTATATTTAGGCCATGCAGTTTACAAAATTATTTGTACTTCTTATTTAGACATGTATATTAAGGCCATACAGTTACAAGACTGTCTGTGCTTGTTATATAGACATATGTATGTCAAGGCCATGAAGTTATGAAACTGTCTGTGCTTGTTATATAGACAGATGTATGTCAAGGCCATGAAGTTATGAAACTGTCTGTGCTTGTTATATAGACAGATGTATGTCAAGGCCATGACGTTATGAAACTGTCTGTGCTTGTTATATAGACAGATGTATGTCAAGGCCATGAAGTTATAAAACTGTCTGTGCTTGTTATATAGACAGATGTATGTCAAGGCCATGAAGTTATGAAACTGACATAGGAAATGAATTGGAGTCGGATGAAAAACTCCAAACTTAATACTTAGAATCTATATATTATACAGAGAAAGAGTTTTTTTAAAAACATATTTGACCTCAGTTCATACAGGAACCATGGTGGTTCAGTAGCAAGCATGCAGTACTTGTGACTGGATATATGTTTGAATCAGGAACACACAGAAATGATGATGATTTAAAATGGTGATCAATTAATGTTCTTACAGTTAATTTGCCAAACTTATCTTGATATACATGAAATATTTAAAAAAGACATATTGTTAAAGAATCTTCCTTTTGTTATAAACACGGTTTAATTCTTCAAAAAAATAAGTAGTTTTGAAAATCTGCACTTGTAAAACCATCAGAAAAATATACATTCCATTATAATTGGTTTTCAGCTAAAGTAGAATCCATGTGATTTGGACCTTTGGGTGTAATTTTCATTACTCTTCAGGTAATTTAAATTATTAAAATATAATTGGGGTGGGGTGAGCAACATAATTGTGTTTATTGGAGGATGCATGGTTATAGTTCTTGTTTAGAATACATGTATATTAATATATTAAACATGAATAATTTTATTTCACTGCACGTTCACCAGACAATTGTGTTCATGTTTTTGAAACTTGCAGTCATGGGAAACGTCAAGGTGTGAATGGTTACATTTTTATTTGTACAGGTTTTACCGTATGCTAGAGCTTTATTTCATCTATTTCCATGTTTCACATTCCCTGTTCATCATGTGCAATGTTTATCCATATTCTCAATAATGTCAATTATGAGCTTCAGAATTTGGTATAATGTATTTTGTTTATTTGTTTAATTTTTTTGTTATGTTTGTTTCATTTTTACTTTATGCAAATACGGACATGAGTTTGCTTATTTCGAAAATATTTTTTTTTGCAGCATATAATTATTTTTGTAGGCAGTAGATAAGATAGACTATTATCTGTGTAAAATTAATGTTTATAAATTAATAAATTTTCATCTGCTGGTAAAGAAAAACAAGCAATTACAGGAATATGAATAGCATGACTTACTCATTAATTGCTTGCAGCAGATGGGGTAGATCCTTAGATACACCTGCATGTTTCCATGTTTCACTGGAAATCTTGCAGTATTTCTTTCATAACAAGACCAGGGGTCATCTTAATACATTTGTCAAAAGAATGGGTGAGCTTGTTATCAGACAGAATTATGTTTATTAGATATTTGCCATAAACATAAAGCAGACGGGGTTGGGGGATCATCTGAAAAATACAGTTAGAAAACCGAGGAATATAGACCTAGATGAACTATGAAGTTACAATTCTGAGTCAACAGTATACAGATATGGTAGCAGTCCTCTCGCTAAAAATTGTGCAATTTTTTTGTAAAGTTTTCTTCATTCAGTTGGAGGCGGTATATGGGCAGTGAAATAAAGTGTCCCATGTTGGAAAATCTGTTTCACCATAAAAGTAGTGTTGTAGGAGAGATCGCCGTATAGATGGATATATTATATGGAAAAATAAATTCCTCTAATTGGATAGGATAAATAAATTCCTCTAATTGGATAGGATAAATAAATTCCTCTAATTGGATAAGATAAATAAATTCCTCTAATTGGATAGGATCAATAAATTCCTCTAATTGGATAGGATAAATAAATTCCTCTAATTGGATAGGATAAATAAATTCCTCTAATTGGATAGGATAAATAAATTCCTCTAATTGGATAGGATGTATGGTTATATCAAGGACCATGTTATCAAGACACACTTTACAGTGAGGGACCATTGTACATAATATAGTCTGGCTTTAGCCCTAAAACTACACATCATTTTGATGCATGAGATGGTCTGTGTTCTTTGCAAAATTTTGTTTAAGCAGTTGTTGGGAACATAATTTGTTGTTAAGAAGATGGAATAAACAACAGAACATGATTGGTATAATTAATAGAAATACCTCTTATTATTGGAAATTGATGCTATGTTGATTAGTTATCATGGTTACTGTTGACTCTGAATGTAAAATCCAGTTCATTTATGTATTAACTATTAAGAGTTTTCTCTCTTTCAATGTAAAATAATCTTACATACTTGGCACTAAACTCCAGAGTAAACAATCAAGTCCATTGGCAGCAATGTTATTCAGTATTTCAGAGTAAACAATAAAATCCATTGGAAGTAATGATATTCAGTGTTTCATTCTTATCTAATATGAATCTGGTTTCCCCAGAACTTCAAAATATCTAGTCATTTATTGGAATGGAAATCCAAATCTTGTTCTCAGCTTTGTAAAAGCCTTTATGGCACATTCTATAAATCGTTAACAGTAGATCTCATTGTGGCATTCTCTTCAGATCTTAAATAGTACAAACCACTATGGCACACTCTGCAGATTGTAAACAGTAGAAACCACCACAGCACACTATACAGATTGTAAACAGTAGAAACCACCACAGCACACTGCAGATTGTAAACAGTAGAAACCACCACAGCACACTGCAGACTGTAAACAGTAGAAACCACCACAGCACACTGCAGATTGTAAACAGTAGAAACCACCACAGCACACTGCAGATTGTAAACAGTAGAAACCACCGTGGCACACTGCAGATTGTAAACAGTAGAAACCACCACAGCACACTGCAGATTGTAAACAGTAGAAACCACCATGGCACACTCTACAAATTGTAAACAGTAGAAACCACCATGGCACACTCTACAAATTGTAAACAGTAGAAACAACCATAGCATTCTGTAGATTGTAAACCACCATGGCACACTCTAAAGATTGATTTTAAACAGTAGAAACCACCATGGCACACTCTACAGATTGTAACGTAACAAACCAAAATGACACGCTCTACAGATTATAAACAGAACAAATCACTATGGCATACTCTACAGATCACAAACAGTAGAAACCACCATGTCATACTCTACACATTGCAGTTAGTAGAAACCCACATGGTACACTCTACAAAAATTCTAAACAGTACAGATCACCATGGCATGCTTAACAGATTTAGAAACTCCCATAGCATACTCCAGATTTAAAACAGTATAAATTACCCTGCCATACTCTACAGATTGTAAGCAGTAGAAACTTTCAAGGTATACACTACACATTGTAAATAGTACAAACCACTATGGCACACTCTACAGTAGAAACCCACATGACACACTCTACTGATTGTAAATAGTAAAAGCCAACCAAGGCAAACTCTACAGTGTCAAGTTATAACAGTGCAAGCCAACATGACACATTCTACGGATGGTAAACAGTACAAACCTCCATGGCACACTCAACAGATTGTAATTGGTAAAAGCCACCATGGCAAACTCTACAATGTCAAGTTGTAAACAGCACAAGCCATGATGGCACACTCTACAGATGGTAAACAGTACAAACCTCCATGGCATACTCAACAAATTGTAATTGGTAAAAGCCACCATGGCAAACTCTACAATGTCAAGTTATAAACAGCACAAGCCACCATGGCACACTCTACCGATTGTAAACAGTACAACCAACAATGGCACATTCTACAGATTGTAAACAGTCTAAACCACCATGGCACTCATTGATTTCAAATAGTTGAAACCCCCTTGGCACAATATATGCAATGTAAACAGTACCAACCACTATGTCGCATAAAACATATTGTAAACAGTCCAATCCACCATGGTACACTTTATCCTTCTTGAACAGTAAATGCTTATCCTACATTTTTAAAACCAGTTAGTAAAGGAATTAGAAACCAAAAGAGTTCCATTTTTTCAGCCCTTATTAGTAAAGACATTATTCTAAGAAAGATGCGCCTAAATCTGACATTATTTTTGTTTAAACTGTATTGATAATTCCAATTAGCATTATTAGTACATGTACTACTAACTGTATTGATAATTCCAATTAGTACTATTAGTACTACTAACTGTATTGATAATTCCAATTAGTACTACTAAATGTATTGATAATTTCAATTAGTACTACTAACTGTATTGATAATTTCAATTAGTACTATTAGTACTACTAACTGTATTGATAATTTCAATTACTACTATTAGTACTACTAACTGTATTGATAATTCCAATTAGTACTATTAGTACTACTAACTGTATTGATAATTCCAATTAGTACTACTAACTGTATTGATAATTTCAATTAGTACTATTAGTACTACTAACTGTATTGATAATTTCAATTACTACTATTAGTACTACTAACTGTATTGATAATTAGTACTACTAACTGTATTGATAATTTCAATTACTACTATTAGTACTACTAACTGTATTGATAATTAGTACTACTAACTGTATTGATAATTTAAATTAGTACTACTACTATTAGTACTACTAACTATTGATAATTCCAATTAGTACTATTAGTACTACTAACTGTATTGATAATTCCAATTAGTACTATTAGTACTACTAACTGTATTGATAATTTCAATTACTACTATTAGTACTATTAACTGTATTGATAATTTCAATTACTACTATTAGTACTACTAACTGTATTGATAATTTAAATTAGTACTACTACTATTAGTAATACTAACTATTGATAATTCCAATTAGTACTATTAGTACTACTAACTGTATTGATAATTTCAATTAGTACTACTAACTGTATTGATAATTTCAATTAGTACTACTAACTGTATTGATAATTTCAATTAGTACTACTAACTGTATTGATAATTTCAATTAGTACTACTAACTGTATTGATAATTTCAATTAGTACTATTAGTACTACTAACCCTACTACTATGTCTTTATGAACAATTTTTGTTTTCAGTAAGTTGATTTGTTGAAATTGACAGAAGTAAAACTGATTGTATTGATGAAGTTGAGAAGTAATACAATTCCCTTCTAACTTGTGAAGAGTTATTTCATTTGAGAGGTAAACAGGGGCATTAACTCTTGTACTTTTTTCAACACAGTTAGTTATGGCACAAAGTCTCATTTATTTTTAGGTTGATACAAACATTGTATGGTTAGCTTTTATTGATTACTTTGTTATTTGATCCATCATCTAGTCAACACTTTTATTTGACTGTTTGCACTTGAGGTAAGGAAGAAATGTTTGATTGCAACTGCAAAGGTTAAAGTCACTCAGACTGCAAGAAGACAAAAATTGTCGACAAATCAATTTTAGATCATCATCAATAGTCACTAACTTAGTGAATGGCTTGTACTTGATGTAAGGATGGTTCATTTTTAGCATGGGTTGTAATTTCAACATAAAACTATTCGTTGGGAATGATTCATTTTGGTCTTGAGGTGACTTTTAGCATGGCTTGTTATTTCAACCTAAAACTATTCATTGGGATGATTCATTTTGGTCTTATGTGACTTTTAGCATGGCTTGTTATTTCAACATAAAACTATTCATTGGGATGATTCATTTTGGTCTTGAGGTGACTTTTAGCATGGCTTGTTATTTCAACATAAAACTATTCATTGCGATGATTCATTTTGGTCTTGAGGTGACTTTTAGCATGGCTTGTAATTTCAACATAAAACTATTCATTGGGATGATTCATTTTGGTCTTCAGGTGACTTTTAGCATGGCTTGTTATTTCAACCTAAAACTATTCATTGGGATGATTCATTTTGATCTTGAGGTTACTTTTAGCATGGCTTGTTATTTCAACCTAAAACTATTCATTGGGATGATTCATTTTGGTCTTGAGGTGAATTTTAGCATGGCTTGTTATTTCAACATAAAACTATTCATTGGGACGATTTGTTTGGTTGTGGCTGAAAAGTTTCAATGTTCACCCATAAAAACAGTGAGATAATATTTTTAAAACCAAATAAACTTACAAACATTGTTACTTTATAGGTCATGATTGAGAAAAAGTAGAAACATAATGTTAACACTTTAATAGTCAATATTTTTGTTATGTGAAGAAAAAAATGTTCTTGCTTGCTTCTTTGTATTGTCACATATTAGCAGTTATGTAAATAAAGCTCTTACTTTGTGATGTCATATAAGCAGTAGAATAAATTGAACTGTTACATTGTGATGTCATGCTGTTGTATGATTTAATACCATTTTTTCAGCACACAATAGGCTACACATGGCGGCCAGTATTATTGGTGATGGAAGAACCCGGGAAAGAACCACAGACTCACGAGAAGCTACTGGCAAGCTTTCTCACATAACTACATTAGCCGAATCTTAGACTCAAACCATCACAGATAAAGGTGAGATGGCAGTGATCTGTAACGGGGAGCGCTTTAGACCACTGTGATGTCATGTAAATAGAGCTATTATATTGTTGTATGAGAGACAAGCAGTAATGTACATGGAACATACTTTGTGATGTCACATGTTAGTCATGATGTAAACATAGAGCTGTTAAAGTGTGGTGTAATAGTAATTTAATGGAACTGTTATTTATGATGTCAGGTAAAAGTTAACAACTAGCTGTGCAACCAGTGTTGTTATTTCATTTCCTGATTTGGAAAATCTAAGAGTTACTTGGTCAGTAACCACTGACTGCTTTGCAATCCACATTGGTCTAACTGCTACTGACATGGCATTACATTGAAATTTCTTTTTATAAATCAACAATTGTACAATTTTGACCTTAGTTGCATTCAGTAAGGGAAACTTTGAGGAATTAGTTTAATCTGCTATGAAATTGTTGCAGCTTTTTACGTCTTAAAAAAGTTCTTAAATTTGGCTTAATTCTAGTATAAAAGGGATTGGTTTTTAATTTTTTTTCTCTAACCATCTGATTTCATGTCTGGTTAATGCAAAAATGAATTGTTCATAATTTAAAGCATATAAGCTTGTATGATCAGTTTAGATAACCAACATATACATGAACAATCAGTCTGGATAATCATTAGATTAAATGATAGACTGTTTTATATATGCCCCTTGTGACCAATTTCCAGATAATGCAACAAGTTTAATATATATTTGTAAGTTCTCAAGATCAAATAAATTATTACCAGTAGATCTGTTTCTTTAAGGCTCTGCCAAGTTCCAAGTTTGCCGAATCAATGCATTTAAATAATATATGTATATAACTAGTCTATATTTGGAACATTTGTTAGTATAGCATGAACAATAAATAAAAAGTTTGTTATTTCATGTTACTTGGATTATAATTGAATCATTATTTCCTGATCTTATTTTTCAACTTCGGACTTTATTCCATCTATCAATCAATCTTTTAAAAAGAAATTACAGTTTCAACACCAACAAAAATTATTTGATCTTGCCAATTCAAAAAGTCAGCAACACATCCTGTTTTTTTATCGGGATAAATTCAATGAACTCAGAACCTCCAGTCATAGCCATGCATGCATATGAACAAGTCAAAACGACCGAGTCAAAGTTGGAAATTTCATAACTTTTTCCTATTAAATTTCCACATGGAAAGCCCTGCAAATGTTTTAAGTATGGAAAGCCCTGCAAATGTTTTAAGTATGGAAAGCCCTGCAAATGTTTTAAGTATGGTAACTGAATAGTATTATAGAAATAATCTTGGAAAAGCATTCTGTATTGTTGGCTGAACTGTCACAGATGCAGCAACCAAAACTGCCAAGCAGTCACTTTTAAATAGAAGATTCTATATACTGACTTAAGATGTTGTACATATCAGTTTCTTACCGTAGTTGGCAAAATATTTGAAAACTCCTATACATCATAACCTTGATTATACGTTACTCTATTAACTGTCGGGGCATTGTATTAAAACCAAAAACATATGTAGTTAATGTGACCCGATCCATTATATAAAATTTTTGATGTCCATATTCTATTATCTGTTTATTCTCGTATCCATCATGTGATGATGTCGGTTCTTCCTTAACATGATATGCACCCATTGAAGTGATAAAGTCTGCCATCCACTTTGCTAAATCTTCAGGTGTGTCGGCTTTGGGCTTGACCTTCAACGCTTTAAATGCCCCTACTATGTTTTGAACTTCTTTTGTGAACTTCATATCAACTAAAAAAAACAGCCATACAAGCAAAACGACGAAATGCACAACTTCTGCGCAATATATATGGCCAGTTAAGCAAGACTACTGCAACAATTTTTTTTCTTCAAAGGGAATATTGTACCATTGGAAAAGTACAGTCTATGAGAACATAGG
This sequence comes from Unio delphinus, assembly GCA_029339505.1. NCBI lineage: Eukaryota > Metazoa > Mollusca > Bivalvia > Unionida > Unionidae > Unio > Unio delphinus. The sequence goes on from JAQISU010000011.1 coordinate 1,287,314, forward strand.
TTGTAGTAGAACCAAGTGAACCAGAACTACCTATATTCTAAATCTGGTATAATACAGATTTTAAGATGTAAAAATCTTTCTTTTTTTTTTTTCAAGTAACATATTTCCTAAAATTATACTAAGGAGAAAAATTTAATGAGAACAAAGTTAAAGTTCAGGATTCAAGATGAGTATCTGTTACCATGGGTTGCTGTATTATGGACTTAAGATATAAATGCACAAAAAATATATAGCAAATTCAATTATTCATAAATACAAATTAATTCAACTTGCACAGATAATAACCATTCTTACCTAATTCAAAGAATATTTTGGTTCAGGTTAAATGAATACACAAATTATACAGTGTCCTAATGAGTCAAAACAAATAAATATCACTGTCTATATAAGCACACAACAAATATCGCCGTCTATATAAGCACACAATAAATATCGCTGTCTATATAAGCACACAATAAATATCGCTGTCTATGTAAGCACACAATAAATATCACTGTCTATATAAGCACACAATAAATATCACTGTCTATATAAGCACACAATAAATATCTCTGTCTATATAAGCACAAAAAATATCACATCTATATAAGCACAATAAATATCACTGTCTATCACAAGGTTCAAATGATCCACAGAGTATCAATGAAAATGTCCACAAAAACATTTCCGGAATCCCATGAATGAAACTGAATAAACACAGCCGGAGTTCCATGTGCATTCGTCTATGATGACATTTTTAAAAACTCGATATGGCTGGAGTACCCACATGTACAATCCACTGGATCCAATCCTCCATCATACACATAAACAACCTCGGCTTCCACACAACAGATCCCATGGTGGGTGCCAAATGTTACCATTCTCTTCCATCTACTCTTAGAATAGACAATTGACAAGTCCAGTATATGTTATAGTTATTTTTATTGCGCACGAAGCTGGCAACTCTAGATAAATATATATCTCCTGCATAATTAAACCCTGAAAATGCAATAAAATGCATATCCTACAACAATAAATAATACAGTCATCAGTGCATTATTGTTCTGCATGTATACATTGATTTCGTTTTACAGTATATTCAATACGAATTACTACCACCACATATATTACTAATCCATCTAGAAAGATAGTGGACCAAATGAATCTAAACACAACAATCAGTGTGCAGAGCACAAAACAGAACAGGCAAACAAGCATATGGACAGAATGATATGCTCAGAAAAGACGGCAGATTGATAACCTATTAAAGGTACTAAAATACATTTCAGAGAAATATACAGAGTACATATAAAATAAACTGTTACATTGACCATATTTTAAATCTATTTACATTATCATTTGGGACAAAGGTCATCACATTTTCTTGAAGCCAAAAGAATCGGCAGACATTTAACCCTTTGAACCCTAATCTCCCCCATATTTCGGCACAATAACCCGAGCCTCCCCGGCAATTTTTGACAATTTTATAAAAAGTAAAATTTTGCAAAATAAAAGTAATATTATGCCTTAGAATAATAATCCACTATGATATAACAGCAAATATCAAATTGTCTCTTTTCAAACATGCTTATAAAATGCTTTTTATTACTATGACTATGTAACAAACTGTCTCAAAATTTCTTCATATTTCATATTTTTCATATTTTTTCTATATTTCACTGACCATCTAGCGAATAACATAACACAGGCCAGTATACCGGCCTTTCGGGTTATGACGGTAGATAGCTAGGCCGGTATACTGGCCTTTCAGGTATATACACCGTTACAACCGGCTGGTAAACCGGCCTGTCGGGTTCAAAGGGTTAATTAAATCACATGACCAGCACCCTTCAGAAACTCCAATGGAATGACCACCACTAATATGCTGCCCATGCTATGCTGTTCATACAGACAAGTAGAAAACTAACCAATCAGAAAGTTACTTACCACTTGTCATGCAAAAGAACAACCCAGCATGAACAGCACTCAGGGTGTCTTTATTTCTCAGAGTGGAGAAAACTCAATAGGTAATCCTGGTTCAAGGTTGACTAAATGGCTATATATGCGAAAAAATGAAAATATATACAATATATATATATTGCAACTGATGAATTTATTTCACTCATCTTTTAAAAACATTATTAGATAAAATAATAAAATACCCACTTCTGCCTAATTAAAACATGAATATATAAACTTGTAAAATATATGCTTCGGCTACAAAAATACATGTGCATTACATAATGAACAAGAATTTTCATTGCAACATGTCTGTGATTAGGATGTTTAACACTTCTGTTTCATTGCTACATAGAGTGTTTCCCATGGGTACATTAATTTAAACCTTGAACAAGAATTTTAATGGGTTTCATTGCAACATGTCTGTGATTAGGATGTTTAACGCTTCTGTTTTATTGCCACATAGAGTGTTTCCCATGGGTACATTAATTTAAACCTTGAACAAGAATTTTAATGGGTTTCATTGCAACATGTCTGTGATTAGGATGTTTTACGCTTCTGTTTGATTGCTACATAGTGTTTCCCATGGGTACATTAACAAGAATTTTTGATGGGTTTCATTGCCACATAGTGTTTCCCTTGGGTACATTAACACATTAACCCCTGGAGGTTTTTGCTGTTTTCGCATGAAATGCGAGTAGGAAACACATCTTGGGGACTATTTCGGAATACATCGTAATACATCGATTTCCAATCAATAATCCGTTAGACAAATGGTTGCTAATGGTACAGGAAATGTTTTTCATTGGTTAGTTTGTTGGCGCATGAGCAGAAGGGCAAAAATTGGACTCCTTTTTTTTTTTTTGCTTAACGGACCCATAATTTTCGTATGTAGAAGACTCTTTATTCAAAATGTCCACCTTATCCTACTTTTTGCACAGGTTCACCTGTCTGTGTGCGTTTCAGACCGGTCTTCCATAGATCTGAGGTCATAAAGTCTCAAATCTGGACACAAATTCCGAATCCGACCATGGGCGATTTTTGGATGAAAAAAAAAACGGGTCCAAAAACTTCGGTTTTTCCCTCTGTATTTTATAATGCAATGAAAATGTCCAGATTACTTGCTATCATTGTAAAGCTACATCTGTCTACTTTTCAATGATACCACCCACTTTAGTGTATCATGTATGACCTTGATGCCTACAGACCATGGAAGTAGGCTACTACCTCATACCCAGTAAAGTCGTCGCTAGGGGTTAATGTGTTAACAAGAATTTTTTATGAGTTTCATTGCCACATAGTGTTTCCCATGGGTACATGAACAAGAATTTTTGATGGGTTTCATTGCCACATACAGTGATTCCCATGGGTACATTAACAAGAATTTTTTATGGGTTTCATTGCCACATACAGTGTTTCCCATGGGTACTGTAACGCCGTTTCCGGCTACAATATTTTTGGGTTCTCCTGTCTAGCTTTTGATTAGAAAGAATAATACAAGACCGTATAGAATCAACATCAAAAGTATTTATTTGTAAATTACCTCAAGTACAACAGCGGGTGAACATGCAATTATTGAATGTCAATACAGTTACATATACATAAACATTTAATATTTAATACGAGACTTATGTAAACCAGAGAATCACGGAAGTCAAAGGTGATCGACTCCCGTGGGGGAAGGTTCAATGGAGCTTCAAATATAATTGCACCTTCTCCACCTCTTTAAGAATATATTTATATTGATTTATATTACATAGACTTAACGTTATGGACGTACATGATGGAGTTGCTTAAGTGGGACGGTGAATAAGGTGAAGTATTAACCTTCAGGTGTTGAAGGTGAAGGTGCAACGTGAGTCACCTTCTAATGAAGGTGAAGAGTTTTGTAAGGTGAAGGTGCAACGTGAGTCACCTTCTAATGAAGGTGGAGAGTGACGGTGTAGTAGTGTTAATAATTTATGTATCAGTTTCCGAGGGAACAATTTGTATGTTTCCAAGGATTATATTTATCGTAATTATCTGTCACCTTCACTTTACATAGATTAATTGCGGTGATAATTCATATCAACCAATACGGTAGCAGACATCACCTCATGAATAATAAATAACATCTGGAATTACCCATAATGTCAAGCAAGCATATCAATTTTCATTTGAACTAACCATTGCAACCTGACTATGTTTATTCAACATAGCTTGAGACATTATAATATAGTTGAATGGGTACAAGTCACCCGATTCTTTGTTTCCGTCTGCTCTGAACGCTGGACAAGATAACAGTGAAGCCACCTATTACATGTACGTGGTGCTATTTATAGGAAAAGGTCATGTGACCAATAGCCAATCAGATTCCATAGTGCTCACTGACCAAAAGAGTGCAAATGGCGGATTAGTACGTATTTTGACAGTGAGTACACGGCCAAACATTGGAGTTATAGAATAATTTGACCATGTCCTGGTGGAATTATACATTTATACGAGGTAATTTCCATTGTACTGCTATGACTAACATGTAAAATATGCACAAACTATTCATACAAGGTTACAATACATACCAAATCTGTCTATCACATCGTGTCAAAACATCATGAATCAGCGTGTTCAAAAACACAATGCAGGTAACAAAAGTCACTTGCTAAATGCTGAAAGACGTGTCCTAAATAAGCAAGCTATACATATTATCATACATAAAGCACATATCTCATCTAGGAAATGATGCATAGTAATTACATTGTAAATTCGTAATGAAGGTAATGTTCATTACACTGCCCCCTTCCTAAGGCATTTGGTCCCCAAAGCTCACAAGAATAGCATAAATGTTAAGAACACATTATTTCGGCACATACACCGAGATATATTTAAGATTTAAAGATGAATTAACAATTAGCATCAAAGCAAAAACAGTTTTAAAGACTGTTTTGGTTATATTTGAAATATAATTAGCTTTTGAGTACTCATATAAGCAGGTACATACGGTAAAAATTACAAAAATTGCAACGACTTTTGACAGATGTTACTATCGAAAGTCAAGAACACTTAATGAAAAATAAAAAATAGTTAAATGTACACTTCAATACTATGTGAGAGGAAAAAAATACATCATACTGTTGTATGACAAAGTGGATACAATGATGAATATTTACATGCAAAAGCAATGTGTCACGAACTTAAAAAAAATTGATTTACTTAAGCAAAGATCAATACAGTCAGCTGTATATATATACATATATATATATATATATACATAAAACTATTATAACCCTACCATCTTTTCATTAATTGATACAATAGCTAATACAGACTTGTATAATTGTTTTAATTTAGTATAATTAATCCAATCGATCCAATAAAATCTATTCCTCTTTTCGAATGGTTGGGATAGTGAGTCTCCTCTCCAGAAGTAGGCTGAAATGCTGTAGGTTGTAAAATTGGGCTTCTCTTTGTAGTTCTCTTAAGTATCTTAGGTCGTGTGTCTCCTCCTCCATTTCTGAGATAATTTAGAATGTGTCTGAAATGACTTGGGTCACGATCTATGAAGTACGTATAAACGCTGTCGGTATTATATGGTTTCAGAGGAGAGTCTGGCATGACCATGTATGTCAAAACAGATGATGGATCCTTCTGTAAAGTTGAGACAGATGTCTCGAACTTCTGACCACCAACATTCAGTATGACTCTCTTATCCTGGGCCAGCTTCATCTGTTGAACCCTGAGAACTTGGGTCGGGGTAGGTATATAAGCCACACTTGGTGCCTTGGCTGGTGTCCTAGGTTTGGGTGAATACAGACTTTCAGTATGGATACTCCCAAATTCATCATCCACCTCAGCCAGTATGGAAATGGCATCCTCCTCCTGAACTGGAGGGCTGATTGCATCAGAAGCTGGTCCTGGATGGTGTAACCTGACAGAGGATGTTTCTAGTATATTGCATGGATTAGGTTGAAAATTTCCTCCCCTTTTCACCTTGGACTGCTTCAGTGGTGATGCTAGCTCTTTTGTAAAGGTCTGATGCAATTTTTCGAGGACGGTAATCCATTGCAAAGGGGTTGATGATTTACATCTTTTGGGAGAGGGTGATCAATCATCCTTTTGCCAGAGTTGACTTATATGTGAGTGAGCTCTGTGAAGGTTTTTCTCTTGCCTTACCCCTACCTCGGCAAGCCTCCTCTTGACAGGAATTACACTGTTCTTACAGTTTTGGGCGTACGCTTCATACGCAGCCTCAACTTCAGGGCCTCTCTCCATTGTCGTCCTTCTAACGAGAGTCATAGCTATATTCAGACCTCTTCTGCTGCATGAATGGCGCGCAGATGACCTAGGGAAGACATTCTTGCATGTGGAGCATTGGTATCCAAAGCCACTGTCTTTCCAACATATGCCTCTCCACACAGTACTTGGTTTGTTTGTTTGTTTTTTATGGTTTAACACCATTTTTCAGCACAATATAGGCTATACATGGCGGCCAGTATTAATGGTGGAGGAAGAAACCGGACAAACCCCGGAAAGAACCACCGACCCACGAGAAGCTACTGGCAAGCTTTCTCACATAACTACATTTGCCGAATCTTAGACTCACAGTACTTGGAGGGATTCTCAAAGTCATTCTTGCAATGTGCACACTGCCACAGAGTCACCTGCAAAGAAGATGTAGGTATCGTAAGTAATCTTGTTTAGGCTATGCCTTTACTACTAAATAAATACATTTGCATTCAGCATTTGATTGGAAAACAAAACAAAACAAAATGATACAGCTTTTGTATATTTCTGGTCATTTATTATTATACATTATGACAATAACCAGTTTGGTTTATCTTGACCTAAGTAAGACTTGAGTCTGTCAGAGTGAACCACTTTCGGTTTACTTCTGCGATCCTTCTGGACTCTATAGAGAGCATCGTTCAATTTACAAGTGATCAAATATGACCGTCCCAGTCACATTGTAACTTTTTACATTTGCTTTTAGGTTGATGAGGATAATACAGCCATACAGCGTCACCCTTATTAAAATTGGGTTTCCTGGCTAGGAAGTCATACTGTCGTGTCATTCGATCACTCGATAGTTTGATATGCTCACATGCGAACTCGTGAATTTTATCAATTTTCTGGCAAAGTTCATATGCATAATCACTTCGAAAGTTTTCATTTTCTTTTTCGGCCTCAATACGGCCTAACACTAAATCTACTGGCAATGACACCTGACGTCCGAACATCATTTCATAGGGAGAGACTCCTGTACTCTCATGAACAGCTGATCTGTAAGCCAGCATAAGTAGATATATATGTTCATCCCAGTCCTTTTACTGTTCTAAAACATAGGCAGACAAAATAGTCTCAATAGTTCGATTAGCACGTTCAACCATGCCATCAGATTGAGGTCGTAATGGGGTGGACCTTGTTTTTTCAATACCCAGGATATTACAGACCTCTTTAAACACATGAGACTCAAAATTCGCCCCTTGATCGGAGTGGATTTGCATCGGGACTCCGAAGATTCATATAACCCGTTCAATAAGCTTTTGGGCAACCGTAGTGGCTTCCTGATTTCTAATGGGGATTGCTTCTGTCTATTTGGTGAAGTAATCTGCTACCACCAAGAGATAGCGGTTACCTTTCATAGATGTCGGTAAGGGTCCAAGTATATCTAACGCAAGTCGTTCAAACGGAGCGCCAACATTGTATTGTTGCATTGGTGCCCTTGACTTATATGAGGGAGATTTCCTTGAAGCACATTTGTCACAGACTTTACATTACTGCGTTGCCGATACCAGAAGTATCTATTACAAACTTTTAAGAGGGTTTTCTTAACCCCAAGGTGACCACCTGTTATCGAATTGTGTAACTGTTCAAGTACAAAAGATTTTAGCGAACTAGGTAGCACTATTTGCCAGACGATATGCTTACCAGCATCTGATTCACATTTCCGACAAAGAATTCCATCATGCAAAAACAACGATTCATATTGAGCCCAATAATATTTGACCGTCACACCTAGGTGTGAAATTTGCGCCCAAGGTTTCTGCTCCTCTAACTTCCATTCCCTAACATGACAAAGCACTAAGTCCTGCCTCTGGAACTCTCTCATCTTTTCCTTGGAAAAGAATTCCTCATTCTCGCCTTCTATCTTTTCACTTTCTGTATATATCGGGTCATATAACTTACCCGACCGAGTGCAAGATCGTACTGAATTGGTTAAATTCACATTGGTGAGTAAATGTGATCTCGAGCCATAACTACGTTCGATTTCTGTTGCTAAGGAAGTACCATGCAATCTACCGTCAACCGATAGACTTGTGTCTTTCTCAAGGCAATCTTCAACGCCTACACCTGCGTAACTATTTTGAGAATTGCGCGGTTTCTCGCCAGCTGCGTCTCGTTGGTATAGCTCGTCCGTTGAATTACCGGTTTCGCGCCTTATATGCTCGTTCGCATTGAGGCTACTTCGATCCTTTTCATTGTCATGGGTCTAGCATCTGCCAGATCCAGAAACCTCTCGCCCTTGTACAGAAATTACAACCGTTCTCGAAGCACGGTCTTCGAGAAAGACTGTCGGCATTACCGTGAACACGTCCCGGGCGATGTTCAACGGTAAAATCATACGAAGATAAAACTTCAATCCATCGGGCTACTTGCCCTTCAGGATTTTTTTAATTGAGGAGCCATTTTAAAGCACTATGGTCACTGTGGACCTTAAAAAAACCTCCATACAAGTAGTGATGGAAATGTTTGACGGAACATACTATTGCTAGTAGTTCTTGTCTAGTTACACAATACCTTCTCTCTGCTCGACTGAAAGCTTTACTAAAGTAACTAATCACACTTTCGACTCCATTTTGTTCTTGGGACAAAACAGCGCCCATACCTTCATTGCTAGCGTCAGTGTCTAGAACAAATAGACCTTCCTGTTTCGGGTAAGAAAGGATGGGAGCGCTTGTCAAACATTGTTTTAGGGTCTCAAATGCGATTTGGCACTTTTCTGACCGGTCAAAAGTTTGACCAGACTCGGTTAGTTTGTGCAACGGCCGGGCAATATCAGCAAAATGATACACAAAACGTCTATAGTAGGAACAGAGTCCCAAAAATGCTCTAACATCTTTTAGGGTTTTGGGTATGGGCCAGTCTTCCACTGCCGATATTTTTGCGGGATCTGTATGAACTCCGTTTTCATTTACTATATGTCCCAGGAATGATACCTCTTTTTGAAAAAGTTTGCATTTTTGAGGACTGAGTTTTAAGTTTACGTCGCAAATCCTTCGAAATACCTCGCGCAGATTACCCAATTGCCCCTCAAAATTCTTTGAAAAAACAATAATATCATCGAGTTATACGAGGCATATTTTCCACGATAACCCTGACAAGGCCTTTTCCATCAATCTGACAAAGTCGCGGGTGCGTTGGTCAGCCCGAAGGCCATGACAGTAAACTGCCATAAACCTCCACCAGGGATGGAGAATGCAGTCTTTGGGCGGTCTTCATTTGCCACACCAACCTGCCAATACCCACTTTTTAAATGAAGAGTGGAAAACCACTTTGAGCCTGAAAGTGCATCCAACGTATCATCTATACGGGGAAGCGGGTGTGAATCTTTAATTGTAATGTCATTTAGCTTCCTGTAGTCAACACAGAAGCAAAGGGACTGGTCCTCTTTCTTGACAAGTACGACCGGGACTGACCAGGGGCTAGAGGAAGGTTCAATGATCCCTTCCTCAGCCATTTTTTAAATCTCTTGTTCAGCGTCCTTGACTTTCGCCAATGGTATACGCCTCGGTTGTAGGCGTATCGGTAGGTTATTACCAGTGTTAATAGAATGTTCTACTAAATTTGTTCGGCCCATGTCATCTGGTGACTTAGAGAATATACTTTGATATTCAATAAGCAGATACTTCAATGCAGCCTTCTCCACGCCATTTAGATTCGTGCTACTCTCGTCATAGAGATTTATCAAATGCTCAGGGAGTTCTGAAGGCGTGGATTTACTGCCTTCCATAGCTGTAACGACATTAATGTTCTCGGGTGATTCTACCATATATTCTCCTATGCATTCTGAAGTAGCGGCAACTGTATTTTTGTAGATTATACGTGGTTCGTCGCTTAAATTCACTATGCGCAAAGGCACATATCCACGAGAAGGGTTCACCAGGGCCTTAGCGAAAAGGGGACCACATTTCTCTGTGAAATTTGAAATCGGTGATACGAGACCCACATTTTTATTAGATATGATTCCAATCGGTTTCCCAGGTATCAACACTTTGCTGTCTGGTGGGACTATAACCTTCTCAGTGACCGCTATCCTGCAGCTAGTGTACTGAGTATCCTTGCTGTATCTAAAACATGGAATTTTATTACCCTTTACTAGGATAATTTGTTTACTCAGTAAAACATCACAGCGATTAGATGTTAAGAAGTCAATTCCTAAAATTCCTTCTGATTTAATATCAGCTATTAGTGCCTTATGCCTAAATGTATGTTCTCCAATATGGATATATACGATAGCCGCACCAAGGAGAGGTTTCACCCGTGGCTGTTACTAGACTTATATTTACAGGTGAGATATCGGGGCGAGATGTTTTTTCAAGCTTGTCAACAAAGTCTTTGCTTAAAATTGTAACATTCGCTCCGGTATCCACCAATAAAGTTATTGGCGCGTTTTGCACCTTTGCGCTCACAAATAGACCTTCCTCATTTACAAATGAATTACCAATTGTCAAAGTATTGAGCCACCCATTAGGATCAGTCAATCTCAGGCCCTCGAGCTCGACGTTTAAAAGTTTCCCTGAGATTTTGTGATGTTACTCCCCTCGGGAACCTTATTCTCTTTGTGTAAATGTTGTGGGCCATTTTGATTCCGCCATTTCCAATTGCCGTTTTCCCGATAATCGCCTCGGTTTTGATTCGGATGCTTCGAGTTTTTTTATCGTGGTTAAACTGCTTGTACTGTTTGTTTGAATCTGACAGATTTCTTACTTCTTTAACTAAATTTCCTATTTCTTGTTTGAAACAGTCAAATTCTTTATGTAGCATGCTGCAGATGCTATCATCCTCCCTTTCCCCTTTTGTGTCAGATAAAGCAGCAGAGGAGGTGAACAGACCAAGTTTTCAAGCAAAAATAAGGCTTCTACGGAAACCGAAACTAAATCAGACAAATCGAAACTAAATTAGATAAACTGAAACTATTTCACATAAAAGGCTGCTATAGAGTCTCCCTAGGTAGGAAAGTGAACAGACCAACTTTTACAGGCGTCGATTTAGCAAACTGAGGCTTTCTCGAAAATGCTTAATATAAGCCTCCATTCATCAAAATAAAATTAAAAAAAAAAACGACGTCATTTTTGTTGTCACCATCCCCTTTGCTGCTACGATGCTTGGAAAATTCGTGGAGTTTTCGGGTAAAAAAAAAAGACGCCATTTAGTTGACGTTCACCTCCTCGGCTGCTATGAAAATCTTCGATTTTTACTAACTAAATATTTGATCAAGTCCGATACGATATCTTGTCCGAGGGTCTGATAAATTTATCGTCACAAATCCGTGTGGGATTGTCTGAGCGTGGCTAAAGAAATTTCTAAATCGATTATGATCCATATCACCACCGCACCAAGTTTGCCAAATATTTCTAAGAGTATGAGTATCAACTCCGTTAAATACACATAGCATATTGCAGTTATCTCTGATCACTTTTGGTATTTGAGTGTAACGTTGAGTGATATATATCACATCGGTGTTTTTATGTCTGCCTCTGGAAAATATTCTAGCAGGATTCTTTTGATTATCTAACATGATATCATCATATACGACTAAATTGTTAATACTTCCATCAATATCATCAATACTAGGTGCCTCTTCGATATCGGTTATAAACTCAATAACACCATCGCCGTTAATTTCTTGCGCGGCATCATTAAAATCCTTTAATACTTCATAACATCGTTGATCGTCTACACTCGGAGCAATCATGTACAATTTATCCCACTTCATCCATCTCGTTATCAAATTAAGTAGTAATTGTGTTTTACCACTTCCAGATGGTCCGATGATAATCGCGCGAATAGAATTTGGTAACATTGCATGGTGTCTAATAGGTTCCCGTCGTCGAGTAGCTGAATAATCAATTACATTCATGCCGTTATATAATATAATTATGGATTTATATTGTGTGAAATGTAGGACGCGTACTGGCACAAATGACTTGACGACTATTACAACGAAAAATAATCGATCAGCGCTTTCTGGTAAATGCGTACAATGTAGTACAAAGAAATTTAGATTTACTTCCACGAAACCTTTAAAAAAAAACGAGGAGGTGATATTGCAGCCAAATTGACAAAACTCCCAGGAACACCGTGGGCAAAGTATCCAGGAGAAAAGCACCTTCCAGGATATAGCTACTGTGGACCGGGAACACGATTAGATATCAGACTTGATGATCAAAATCAGCCCCGACCCGGCGAGTATCCAATAAACGCTATTGATAAGGCGTGTCATGCTCATGATGTCGCTTATAAAAGCAGCAATCTTCAACATAGACATCTCGCAGATGTAAAATTAATTCATGCGTTAAATGCTATTCCTGATAAATCCTTCAAAGAAAAGTTGGCTTCTTGGTTGGTAAAATCTGCTATGAAGGGTAAATTGATGTTAGGTGCTGGTAATTGAAAATGCTAGCATTTTAATATGGAATCTATTTATTATTCTCCGAGAGGATACTGGAGAGGTTACGCAGCAATCAATAAACTAGCTAGTGCATCAAAGGTGAAAAAAACTACAGCGGCAAACTGGTTATCTAAACAGGCAATATGGCAAATTTATCTACCAGCGCCTAAACAAATTAACTATTCGCATTTTGATGTTACAACACCTAATGAAGTTCATCAAGCTGATATACTATTTCTGCCGCATGACAACGGTTACAAATACGCGTTAACGTTAGTTGATATTGCGAGTAGATACAAAGAAGCAGAACCATTAAAAACAAAATCATCTACTGAAGTAGCTTCTGCATTTGAAAAAATTTATCGACGAGGTCCTCTGCGCTGGCCAAATCTGTTACAAGTTGATCCTGGCAAGGAATTTCAAGGTGTTGTTACATCTACGATGAAACATCATAATGTCGCCATCAGACGAGGACACACTGCGCTACATCGCGATCAGGCAATTGTTGAACGGTTTAATAAAACCCTTGCTGAGCGGTTATTCGGATATCAATACGCAAAAGAATTCATCCAGGATAAACGATCCCGTGAATGGGTCAAGAGATTACCAGCTGTGATTACCGCAATCAATAATGAGATTACTAGAACAATTAATATGAAACCTGTCAACGCTATTAAGAAGGCGTCTATCAAAATGGAAATCCAAGGAATTTCACAAAAAGAACCAATTCTTGGTAGTAATGTCATTGTAAGGTACTTATACGAACCAGGAGAGCTTGAGGGTGGTAAAAAAAGAGCTACTGATCCTATTTGGAGTGTCACTACGCATAAAATATCCGGCATAACACGATCTACGGGTAGACCTCCAATCTATAGACTGGATTCAACTGCTCCTCAGCGAGGATTTACACGCGAACAATTACAAGTGATTCCCGAGGATACTCAATTGCCACCGCGTGGTCTTAATTAGCACCTAAGGTGCTGTCACCCCGGCGTCTGTTGCACTCAAGACAAGTCAACCTCACATTGTTTCTGACATGACCGAGATTGTTATCTTTTCTATCTACGGTGAATTGGCGAGGATCTTTATCCGACCAATTCCAACTCATTATACAATTACAACTCGCGCAGTGATTGTTCTGTTGTTGCTTTAGTGTCTTAATTAATTCAGCATCAATGTCAAATTCTCTTTTATTTTTTTTATCCTGTTGTTTATAACCAGAGAGTTTTTTTCTGATTATATTATCATCGGTGTGTATATTACTTATTGTATTGTCATTATCATTAACCACAATTCTTCGAAGTTGGTTTATTCGCCGTACTCTGGATACTGCGAGATAAACTAAATTTGACCACTCAATATGATTATCTACTATCCAAAGAGTTGTATCGGATATAGTCAATCCCTGTGAAGAGTGTATTGTTGCTGCATAACCTAACGTCCATGGGGATTTATCAGCACCTAATGCATCTTTAACGACGCTGATATCAACCAGCACAATATCATTTAATACTAAATTCTGCTTTTGTTGTTGTCCAGGAATGTCAACGTCGATATTCTGCTTTCGTGTATCCTTAGGTCTATAACAGAGTGGTACTGGAAGCGTTGCAAATTTTTCTTTATGTAGCGCAAACAACTTCATCTGAAGTGCGTCTCTGACTATTTTTCTACTCGCGATTATTAAATCATTTGGCTTCCACATTTCCCAAAAATCATTCATGGGAGTTTCAGAGATTATTTCACGCGCTATTTCACATTGGATTTTATCCGGTTGTAATCTAATTAGCGCTTTGAATTCTCGTAATTGTTCATCAAGTGATCTATGGTCGGTATTAATCTCTTCATAATAATCTACAAATCCTTTTAACCATTCATGTGGAGATCCACCAACAAATGGCTGCGGTTGGCCGTGATCCCCGCACATGACGACTTTTGTATTTTTCAATAACAACCATTCAAGAAATATCTGTAATACTGTCAATGATACCGTGCATATTTCATCCCAGATTATTACATCAGGAATGAATTTATCGCCCATTCGATCAGGAGTCCATGTATCGCCTTTCCATCGAAAGAAGCTGTGATAAGTACAAGCTTTTACTCCACGCGCTATCATCTCTCTGGCGAGTCTGTGAGTTGGTGTTAACACAATCATGTTAGAAACGCTAGCGTTTCTACGAAATAATTCGATTGCACGAGTTGTCTTTCCTGATCCACCACAGCCGTTTAAATAAACTGTCTTGTATCTACAAATCGGATCGGATACAGGCGGTGCAGTAGAAAATTCTGATTGAATCTCTGAGATATTATGGTTACTTTTCAAGTATTTATCATCCATAGCAACATCTGCGGATTTACAATACTCATGTAGTGTTTCTTTTTTAAACCTCCAATTCCCCCACGCTTCCTTAGGATCTGTGAATTTAGCTACATCTGATTTGTATTTCTCATGGATATACATCGAATCAGTAGCTACTCTAACCGCGGTATTAGGAAATCTATTTATCATCGAGAATAGATTAATACAAGAATAGGCTAGCATAGAACTTCTCAATTGTGTGTATTGACAACTTTTTCCATCACAGTAGGTAACAACCGTACCTAGTTTCTTACCATTTCGAAGGACA
Source organism: Unio delphinus (assembly GCA_029339505.1). NCBI lineage: Eukaryota > Metazoa > Mollusca > Bivalvia > Unionida > Unionidae > Unio > Unio delphinus. Next base: position 1,302,527 of record JAQISU010000011.1, read on the forward strand.
TCATCTACCCAAACATTATTAGTTCCGCTCGCAGATTTGTAAGCTTCCTCATCTAATTCCCCTGATAGAAAAGCGTTCTTACGGGTTACAAATTTCCCTTTTTTTATTAAATCAGATATTATGAAATTGTATTCTTCATCGTCTATGATTAATCTCGAAGAGTATTTTGCATTATCAAATCTTCCACCTTGAGTAAATTTACCGATTATTTTTCGTCCGAGATCTTTAGCCTCTCTATTACTACCTTCGAATAATTTCTTAGACCAATCTATGATTTGTTCCTCGCTGAAATTCTTCGAATTTCCATCTAGAAATTGTTTTCGTTGTTCGTTAATTATTTTTTCGAGATCGGGTTTTGGTAACCAAACATCTTTCTGAGCGTTATAACAAATAATCGCTTCACTGACAATTAACGATATTAGCATACCACAAACGATCATATACCACAATAGCACAATTGGCATCCACGCTTTTTCATACATATGTCTACCAAGCCAAAGATAACTACACGGATGTAACCCTGTAGCTAATTCGAATGATATCACACGAGCGAACCCGGTTAAATCAAAATCAGGCAATGGACCATTAATCGCAACACGAGTCATTTCATGTGTGGGATGTCCAAATCGTTTGAAGTACTCAGAGCATTCTCCATATCCGAGAAAACTTCCAGGATAACACGCGGATATATCAATTGAAATCATACCATCACGTGAGTATTTCGTATTCCACAATCCTCCATGACCAAATCGACGCAACTCAACTTCACATCCTCCAGAAAATCACTTCGTGTTGGACGCCATGAATTCTTTTCTCGTGCGAAGTGAGCTACCACTGATGGAATAGTAAAACTATCCGTAAGTAGTTTTTCTGTAGAAATGCTAGTGTTTCCTTCTAAATACTCATTAGCGATTTTTCTCATTCTAGTATCTAATTCTTCAGTTCGATATAATTCACCATTTGGTTTTACAAACTGATCAAATCCTATTTCCGGATCCTCATTACTCCTGAGTAACCATACTGACACAGGGTCGTCTTTGGTTAACGCGTGAATAGCATCAAATAATTTCTCTTCATAGAAACCATCCCTAGAAAATTCTTTAGGGATATATCGAACAGTTCTTTCTCGTGGAAATATATTTACCGCTGGTGTCCACGCGTGTTTGTTATGATCAATAATTTCAATTGGAGCTCCTCGCGATTGATATTTCGGTTCGTATAATACTTCTCCGGTTATTGTCGCTACCGATATTGGAAATTTTAATAATGCTTCTAATTTAGCTATATCGGAAATCCTTGCTCCATGTTGATTCACTGTTAGTTCCCATTCGGTTATTTTTTTTCTTCGTAGATCAGTTAATTTGTTTCCCCGGGATGCATTTTTGAAGTGTTCTATTAACCGTGTTGCTACACAATTAAGTGGCAAAGCCACTGATGATGAAAACATCGGAGCTAGTTTTGTAATATTAGGATTATTATTTATTGGATATAACCCATACACAACTGCTGTTACAGGGTAAGATTTCTCATAGTATGGTTTGTCAATTCCAGTTAGAATTCCTGGTTTGGAATCTCTACTCACAATAACAGTTTTTTTATCCTTAAGGATTGGGTCAAATTTATCTCTGATAATCCATTCACCTTCCTCTTCGATAATGAATTTTATTCTAAAAAAATACCTCCGTAGAAATTGCTTTGCAATTTCACCAAGGTGTGAAAGTATCACAGCTGCTCTTATATCATTCATAGTAGCATCAATTACGGGTATATTGACATCTTCATCAATAATTCGAAATGTCGACCACGTATGAGATGCTCCATCACGCTTAAACTCATTAAAACAGTCGCTGATTTTACTCAATAGTGGTTTATCATCTACTAGACTTTGAGGTATATCAGAGATTCTATCGAGATTAAATCTAACATTTTTCCAAGGCTTAATTTTCGATAATCTCTTGAACTCCTTCATATTATAATTAAAACAAGTATTTAAATAAGAAAATTTTATATAATGAATCATTGCAAATGGCTTATGATTGGATCAAAGACTCCGTGTAACAAATCATGCAGAAATGAATTCTGTGGGTATCATATGCAGAGTGTGAGAAACGGTTCGGAGGGACCTCTACCATGCTTGCATTGTGAGGTAGGTGTAAGAGGCAAGTCGCAGTTATGCATTAATTGCGGGGGTAAGCGTTATAGAGAGTTAAAACGTTATTATGACAAGCGAAGAATCAAAAATCCTGACGACGTCAATGGCAAAATCATAAAAACTACGGCTGATTATATAAAAAGATTTTCCAATGTTATAATTCAGCCAATTAATGAATTAGACAAATAGATATATTATATATACAAATGAGCCAAGAATTTCAAAGACATCCTGTTATTAAAAATTACGAAGCTTCTAGTGATGGTGTTGTTAGACACAGTAAAAATAAGAAATCTGTTGGGCGGGATAATGGTATGGGTTATTTGATGTTTAATGCTGGAGGGAAAATGTATCTCAATCACCGTTTCGTTTATGAAGTGCATAATGGATTAATCAAGGATGGTTTTGTTATTGATCATATTGATTCTAATCCCAAGAATAACAAATTGAACAACCTTCAAGCTATTTCTCAATGTGAAAACACAAAACGAGGAAGAACTGGGAAATACCCGAAAATTGCTAGACCTGTAAGATCGTTTAATACTGACACGGAGATGGTATTTCAATCAATGACAGAAGCTGGTAGGTATTTCGATATTTTCCCCCCCTCGGTACAAAAAGTAGCAGAAGGAATTTATAAGACCGCTTTTTCAAAGCGTTTTAAAAACAAAATTCAGTTTGTTTATGTATAATTTGCATTGGAAATTGCTTCGTGAAATTGTGAAAGAATTTCCATTGAAAATCTTCAATTTTGCAATTTCACATGGGAGATAACTCCGTTAGGTATAACGCGTGTGAAATCCATAGGATTTCCACCAATGACAGAGTTACGGATCTTAAACACGGAAACGCTAGTGTTGGAAAATCTTCGATTTTTCATTGGCTGTTATAATTAAATAAATCTGAACAAAACACAATCAATTTTGTCTTTTTTCAAGTATTAACAAAACTGTTTTATAAACACGTCGTATTTAAACATTTTTTTTAATGTCTGTTTCAAGTATTATATGTGTTTTCAACGTTGTCAGTGATCGCTAATAAACAAACAAATAATTACAATCACTACACCTATTTTATATCACCTCGTCGTAATGAGTGTATATATACAAATTCGTCTTTATTATAATTGGGCATTAGCCGAAATTCAAGTGTAAACAAAACCACACCGTCACACGTGGTATGAACGTTATTATTGACATTCAAAACCAAAGTTTCGATTTTGCGGTTTTGTTTACACTTGAATGTAGAATAGCCCGCGTCATCCATTGTCATTGAAATCAATTCATTCATTGTTCACCTATAATCTATTGTTGTACCGTCGTCATTGTCATTGAAATCAATTCATTCCATTGTTCACCTATAATCTATTGTTGTACCGTCGTCATTGTCATTGAAATCAATTCATTCATTGTTCACCTATAATCTATTGTTATGTGTTTGTCGGTTAACCGTTGAGCGCGCTGCTTGATGTATAAAACACCAAGGGGGTTTAAAACGGTAAATGTGCCGTCGTCATTCATTATATATAATCATAATCACCTATAATCGCATTAAGCTTCTGGGTATACTAAGATGATCAACACCTTAGTGTATCCAGAATTCATTTTAAAATACTTTGTATTTGAAATACTTTGCATTTTTAATTCTAAAGAATTTTCATACTTTGTATTTAAAATACTTTGCATTTAAACAAATATATTTTTATATATATATATGAATATTGAAAATCTCAAATTGATTATTATTGAAATCAACAAGTTGAAGGATGAAAATGTAAAATTATGTTCAGGTTTGGATTGTGATCAAATTATGACCAATTTCGAGGATATACAATTTGCAGAACAGACAGGAAAATATGTTCTATCTAAGAAATATTTTTTAATCAAAAATATACAAAAGCTTATACGTGAGAGCTTAGTAAATACTGAAGATGTTAATGTCTTCGTACCATTATGTAGCATCGTTGAACGTGTACGTAAGCAATTAGGATTAGAATATGAACAAAAGAGACTTATTAATTGTAAAGTGAGACAATTAAAAACATTAATGGAAAACTCTGAAGGTGATGAGCCCCACGCGTAGAGAGCCTCCTTTGTTTGTATAACCAGTACGGTATGAGGAAGTAAAATTATGTGTGTAACAACAAGGAAGTATTAAAATGATTTGCATTTTTAGGTTAGTGATTTCTTTCGAAATGCTTTGGATTTTTTAATTAAAAATTGCAAAGCAATTTAACAATTAGTGATACTCTTTTAATAATGGTAGGAGAATCATTAACAACGAGATTAGCTAGAGAAAGACTTGAAGCTCTTAAGAAAATATTACCCCTTCGTGATAGAATCCGCGAAAAACTTCAACAGCGGCAATTATTTCAGACTGATTTTACAGAGGATACAGAACAACTCTTCAAACCTATTGTTAGTGCAACTGAGGGTGTGAAAACAGCAATTTCTAAACAAGAAAGCGCACAAAAAGAGTCCTTTCTCCCTGTGTTAGAGAAAATATCAAAACGAACTAAACAAACGAAAAAATCATTAAAAACACTTCCTGGTGATATAATAACTGCTGCAAGACGACAAGAAGAACAACAACGAGAACTTCAGGAAGAAATTGAACGATTAGGTGATGTTGATATTTCCTCACTAGAAACGCAAGTATTTCCACCTGAAGAATTTCAAGAACAACAACAACAAGAAGAAGAGGGAGCTGTTTCAAAAGAGTATTATTCTCCTGAAAATATATTTACAGTTGATGCGTTAAATACAATCAGAAATATCCCAACACTTGCTGGATTAGCTAAATTTACCAACGACAACTTTAAAAAAACGAAGAGAGATAAGTATTTAATAAACGACACGGCTAAAGAATTTGTAAAGGGTTCAGAAGTTTGGGCAAATAAGGTGTTTTTAGCAAACAAGAGGAAAACAAAAATCACAAAAGAAATAAAATCTGATTATAACCAATTTCTAACTATGGTAAAGGGGATCACAGTAGCACCACCAGTATACACAGCAGACCCAATCCCTGATGAAATACAAATAATGGCAGAGGCTGATTCTAAGAAGGGTGCAACTGGTACAACTAAAAAAAAGGGTAGTGGTTTAGTTGGTAAAAATCCTATAGATTTTCACGCTAGTGTAACATGTCCTGGTAATATTCTTAGCGATATAGCACGATTAGAAATACTTGTAGGAGGAAAACGAGCCGGAAATAACTCACCAGAAATAATCAATGAAGCAGCTGATATCTGTAGGCGATTATTTCAAGGTGGTATCATGGATATTGCAACATATAGAGATTTCATTGAGGAGTTAGCCGAAAATTCTTCGAATTTCTACGGTTATCATAGCGATTAGATAATTGGAAATGCTAAAGCATTTGTAGAATCAAAAATGATTCTGTATATAGAGAATGATCATACACTACAACCATGATAAACCAACTAACGTCTACGTGGTAAACTCACGATTACCAAAATACCGAGTATACTATGGAGATGGTCTCGGTAATACTATAATGGGATTATTTTCAAGAATGGCTCCAAAAGTGGCTCCATTTGCAAAACAGGCAGCAATGAAAGCAATTGATGTTATCCGAGATAAGGGTATTAACACTGTTGGTGATCTTGCTAGTAAGGCATTTTCAGCCGCTCGGGATAAACTAACAGCGCTAGTGAAATCACGAAGTGATTTTCGACGAAATTCTTCAAAACCTGGAAATGCTAGCATTAGAAACACTAGTGTTTCTGGAATGACTTCACTGCCATCTACTGCAGTAATGCCTACACAGGTTAGTAAAATAATAAATAACGCCGTGGATAAAAAACTACAATCATTAATGACTAACGCCCAGGATAATATAACAGCAAATATGATAGCAGGAAGTGGGCTTTCGGGAAGTGGCTTTAAGAAGATTCGCCGGAAACGTTAGAAATATTTATTTGAACAGGATTTCCAATTATGATAGTTATTGTAGAAACACTAGTGTTTCTAATATTTGTGTCAGAATCACTTGTGATTCTATTTATTTGAATAGGATGCTCAGTTGTTATGGTTATTGTAGAAATATTTGTGTCAGAATCACTTGTATCAGAATCACTTTTGATTCTACTTACGTTATCTTCATTATCAGATATTTTCATCATCATTATTAAAATACACCCAACTAAATAATTATTTTTATATTATAAAATATTTATAATTTGCTAATTTTGTTAGATTTTTTACTTTTTTTACTCATTTTTCTAGTGTTTTTACTCATTTTTCTAGTGTTTTTATGCAATCCGTCGACAAAATTTCATGAAAATCGAGGATGAAAACCCCAGGAATTCATTTAGAGAAAATCGATTTTGATCAGATTTTTTATCATGTGAGGCTAAAATTATGTTGTTTCATCGAATTTTCGATGTTTTTTTTATTGATTTTGTATTGTTTTTTGGCTAATCCGTCGACATAATTTCATGAAAATCGATTTTCTCTAAATGAATTCCTGGGGTTTTCAATTCAAAATTCCTTCAGAATTCTTTCAGAATTTTTGATTTAGACCATCGGATATATAATAAAAATGTTCAAACAAAACCCTGATGTTGCATTTGACATGGAAGCCCCAGTGCTTAAAGATACTTCTGTACGCGATTATCAATTTTTTGCTTATCACGCAGTACAACCTGATCTTCGTGGAAGAATTGAACTTCAGGTTCATGATACCAGTAAATACTTTTTACCCGCTGAAGCTTTTATTGAAGTCGAAGGTGAACTCGTAACAACTATTGATATTCCTGCGATACCAGCGCCATATGCAGATAATATCCAAGTTGGTTTTGTCAATAATGGTATCATGGCATTATTTGAAAGCGCTAGATATCTCATTGATGGAAAAGAAATCGAATCTATTGAACGTGAAGTTGATGTAGCAACAACAATACTAGGGTTAGCAAGATACTCCGATGATTATACTAGATCGGCTGGTCCATCTATGATGTTCTCTAAGGATATTACTGATCATCCTAATGGTACTCCATATATAAGAAGAAGACCACGAAATCGTGTTGCTCCTGTTGCTCCTGCTGTTGTTGCTGCCGACTTTGCTGCTGCTCCTATTGGTGCTGCTGCTGCTGAAACAGGTCATATTGAAGATTTAGTTGTAGATGGTAATCCTAATTACAATCTAGGATTTGCAACAAGAATAGCAACATTACAAGGAGATCGTCGACGATTTTCATGTGCGATTCCGCTCCATCATATATTTGGATTTTGTAGAAACGTCAGAAAGGTTATTTATGGAGTAAAACATACAGTTGCACTAGTAAGAAAAGGTGATGATAATAATGCAATCTGGCGCGCTGTTGGCGTTGCCGCTGGTAAAGTAAATTTAACAAAACTATCACTATGGATGCCAGTGTTGACTCCATCATTGTCAGTAGAACCGCGGTTGCTATCATTTATGGATCAAGGGGGAAAGAGATTATTAAGCTGGTTGACAACGTCCACAGATACCATGGATTCTAATATTAATGGTACACTTACATGGCATTTGGCAGCACGACAGGGTGTTTCAGCTCCACGGCATATTTTTATTGCTCTACAGGATAAAGCGCGATTGGATAATCAAGAACGTTCCCATATGATATTTGATAAAATTGGATGTAGTGAAGTCTCGCTGAAAATAAACGGACAACAAGAACCAGCAGAGGATATACAACTTAACTATGAAAACAACCACATTGCACGAGTTTATCATCGATTGCTATCATTTATGGGACGTGATCAAAATGTAGATACTGGTCTACAAATATCACAATTGGATTTTAAAGGTCTGTATCCGATTTATTACTTTTCCCTAGAACATCTTGACTTGATGAAACAGTCCGTAGTTGATATACACTTCCGAGCTCGTGTAACCCGTCCTGCTGGTATTGCTAATTATAGAGCGGTTGCTGTTATTCTTAGTGATAAATCAATGATACTTGAAGGTGTTGGTGGACGAATGAGATTGGTAGATGCACCAGTTGAAAATCTATAATTGAATTTAGAATCAATCTATTTTGTATAATGTCGTATAGTAATATCAATGTTACGTTGACACCTGGTCAAATAAAAAAATTACAATCCAAATCAGCTAAGCAATGTGGAACCACAATAACGCTGAAACCTAATCAAATGAATGGCGGAGGGAATAAACTATCGCTGACGAAAACTCAAACTAATCATTTTAATAAAGCGCTGAAAGAAAAAAAAGGAGTTCAGATTACTCTTTCTACGAGCGCGATTAAAAACATGGAAAAGACTGGTGGTATATTCCCGTTGTTAGGGTTGATTCCAGGGTTGATTGCCGCAGCAGCCCCAGCGGTAGCGAAGGCAGCAGCGTTAGGAGCTATTGGTACCGCAGCAGGAATGGCGTTGAAAAAGGCAACTGGAAAGGGGTATAAAAAAAAAGGAAAGGGTCTAAGACTACCAGGAACCCCGAGTTCATGGTACAGCGGAAAGGGTCTTCGAATTCCAGGAACGATATAGTTCCGAAATCTTCGATTTCCAAACCGATGGTTCCCATGTCCAATTTTGATTTAATTGATACCGCTAAAAAATTAAAAATAAAAAATTTCAGAGGGGTTTTTATGAGAGATCAGTTACCGGCACAACCAAATGATGTTGAAACCGGTATTATTAATTTAGATAACAGCTCCGGACCTGGAACTCACTGGGTTTGTTACGCAATTGATCCACGTGGGATTATTTATTTTGACTCATATGGATTAGCGCCGCCGAAAGAATTTATGCGTTATATTAAAACCCTTCCAATGAAGACTTGGTATTCTACGTTACCAACACAAACAATACTTGATCCACCAATATGTGGTAATGAAGTATTAAACGTACTTGATGCTATATCCAAAAGATTTTCGAAACCACCTCATATAGTAGTAAATGAGTATACTAGCGGTAGAAACGCTAGCGTTTCTCGGATTAGAAATCCATAGGATTTGAATAATAAAAAGATTTCTATAATAATGATTGATATTTGGGGACGACCTTTATCATCGCTGAAGAAACCTGATAGTGGAGTTGAAACCGTTGATAACAAGGATGTTAAAAAATTAATCGAAGATGAAATATCCGAAATATTAAACCTAGCAAATGTTGATCCTGGTGAAATAGTTGTTTTTCAAGATCGTCAGGGTAAATTGAAAAGTAGTAATATCTCTCTTAATGATATTTTGGTTAAACAACGAGACGCAGCAGAGGATACTATCGCGTTATTTTCTGATGAGGGTAAACTCAAACCAGGTGTACTTGTTTCAACAATTACGGATAAATTAGCAACATACGATAACACAGTGAATTCATTAAAATCGCTTAATGATAAGTATGATGATCATATAATTGTATTTGACCAGTTTACTGCATTACAAAGAAATATAGTTGACAAAATTGATAAACCCCTGCTAGAATTTTTTGGAAATCCACCAGTAACCACACCAAAACTCACCACAATAAAAGATTCTATATTGGAACTAGCAACTCTTCAATCCGAATATGAAAAACACACGAAACTATTTATGACGTTTCGTAAAAACCTCATGGACAAGTTTATTGGGAGCCCATTTGATAAAATTGAAATAACACTTCCCGATATTAAAAAATCCATCGATGAACTTAAAACATTCAACAATGGAATAAGGGATGATGCAATGAGAATGATAAACGTTGTTGAAAAAGTAAAAATTCCTCATAATAAATCTATCGTCAACAACGTAGTATACACGATTCAACACGGATCATATACGTGGACACCTACAGATAACATTTTAAACATAACCGCAGCAGTCAAGGGTATTTATCGATTAACAATAGTATCACCGATTAAATTTGATATATCATCGTCGAGTTCATCTGAAGTTAACAATAATACAATATCAACGATAATCGACAAGGATACAATTGAACAATTCAAGATAACAAATGATGATAAAAATCTAGCCAAGGTTTCAGTAACGTGGTACGTAGAATTCGTAGCGGATTTAAGTAAACAGTTAAATTGAAAATACTAGCGCTTTTAAAATAAAATGACTCCATCATCGAATCAGTATCGCTATGATCAAGTCAAAGAGTTTCAAACTAAACTCAGCTCTCTCTGTGAGGAGTATCAAATAAAAATCAAAAAATACAAACGAAGAATAACCACAGTTGATATCACCGTGTACTCGGTGTCAGGAGTAATCACTGCTGCTGGAATAATACTATCTTCGGTTACAATGATTGCTCCGGTCGTAGTTCCAATCGCTATTTCCGCAGTGGCTACAATTGCTGGTATATTAACTGGGATCACAAAAAAACTATCATCGTGTAGCCAGAGTAAACTACATGATTATTTAATTAAATATCATATTGCATCTGCCGGTTACTCGCAATTGTCCTCGTTGATATCATCGTCGTTGGATGACACAACAATATCAGATAGCGAATTTTCAACTATGGCTCAATTGTATAAATCAACAATGCTGAAATTAGAGCAGAATAATAATAATAATGTCGTCGCAAGAACTACTTCAACAAATAGTAACAAATACAACACCGGTGAAAACAAGCACGATATCAATAACCTCAACACGTCCCGAATTTAGTGTTAATTTTCCAATTCCTGTTCCCGTGAGCGAGATCGCACTAGCAAAACTACGAGTGTATCATAGCTGGCCTAATATTAGATCGGTAGCATTTGGTGGTCAACAACCGAATAATTCCTTGGTATTTGCAAACAAGAATCGTGAAGACGGAACACCAGATTGGCAGGTTGTTTCTATACCAACTGGGTCATATCAAATCGAACAGATCAATGCTGAATTTCAACGCAGAATAAAATCTCTCACTGGAAAAGAATCAAAAATCGCTATAACAGTTCATGAACCAACACTATCATCTGCTATCGAGATAAATACAGAAGGATACGTTGTAGATATTTATCAGAGTTCTATAAGATCAGTGTTAGGATGGCCTGAATTACCACCGGATAACTCGCGAGAAAATTCGAAGGATTTTCCACCCGAACCTAAGAAATCCGATTATATCACCAACAAAATAAAACCCGTCAATGAAGTCAAGAGTTATCAGGATTATGCTCCTAATAAATTCTTGAATAAAGAAATTTATGTTCCTCTCATTAACGGAAATTTCACAGCAATGAATAACGATTTTTCACTACTGCTAATATCTATCAAATCCGGCTCTCTCACCAAGGATGAATTTATCAACGTCGTAGAAACGGGTAATAAAATCATCGACGATATGAAAATATTTCACTCGAAAATTATTCAAGAAGTATTAAATGAAGAAATCTTACATGATAAGTTTGCGGATCTATACAATATTAATAAAACGGAGATTAAAGATTTTAAAATCCCTGGATATAATCCGGATAAACTAAAGAAACAACTTGACGATGCTATTAATATTGGGTTCAAAAGAATCCACGATAATTGGAAAAAATCGAAGAATCCTACAGCAAATATTCTGAAATATAATAATGATCCAGAAGGCGGCGGTAGACATATTGCTCCGAACAATGTGAATATTTCAACGGTGATTGCGCTCAATTTAGTATGTGACGTTATCGAAGGAAATTATCAAATAAATCTCGAACAATCAAATCAAGCTCAGCAAGGATATATTTTATACTCATTTGCACCAACGGCTCCTCCAGGATTTCTAATTATTGAAGACCCAACTAATCTAGTCTATATGCGATGTCATAATAATTTGTTAACGAGAATTAATTTTAAACTCACTGACCAATCTAATAATCTGATTGATTTACGAGGTGAGGTTTTACAAATTAGTTTGTTTGTGAAATCTTAAGGACTTGATCAAATATTTAGTTAGTAAAAATCGAAGATTTTCATAGCAGCCGAGGAGGTGAACGTCAACTAAATGGCGTCTTTTTTTTTACCCGAAAACTCCACGAATTTTCCAAGCATCGTAGCAGCAAAGGGGATGGTGACAACAAAAATGACGTCGTTTTTTTTTTTAATTTTATTTTGATGAATGGAGGCTTATATTAAGCATTTTCGAGAAAGCCTCAGTTTGCTAAATCGACGCCTGTAAAAGTTGGTCTGTTCACTTTCCTACCTAGGGAGACTCTATAGCAGCCTTTTATGTGAAATAGTTTCAGTTTATCTAATTTAGTTTCGATTTGTCTGATTTAGTTTCGGTTTCCGTAGAAGCCTTATTTTTGCTTGAAAACTTGGTCTGTTCACCTCCTCTGCTGCTGATAAGCTTTCTGCATCAGAGATATTACTTTTATTTACAAGTCGGACAGAGCGTCCGCGCTGTCGGTCCGCTAATCTATGAGTCTCTAATCTAACGGCCAATGTTTCAGCTTTGTTTATGTCCTTTGGTCGCGCTTCTCGCAACCTCAGTCTTGTGTCTGACACGGTTATAGCATCAATAAAATGATTGAGTGAAGAATATCAGTAATAGCTGAGCTAGCTCCTGGATAAGACTGTCGCGTCAATTTTTTTATTGACTGAGCTAATTCTGGCAAAGATTCGTCTTTACCCTGAACTCGGGTTTCCAGTTGTGCTCGGTACATTTCTGCCTTATTAACCGATCCATATCGAGTATTCAATGCGTGTACGAGTGTGTCGTAGTCACGTTGCTAAAATTCGCTAAGTTCATTCAACAATGCTCGTGCTTTGCCCTTCAGGCTACTTGCCAGGTAAAGTGACATGGCTGTATAATCCCATTTATTTATCTCCGCCAAAATTTCGAATTGTGCTAGGTATTCATCCAAATCCTCGCTTCCATCGTACTGCTGAGGTTTAATTTGTAAATTTTGTTTATTAGCCCTGGTTGACCTCTCAGACCGTGAATAATGAAAATCTTGATTTTGATTCATATTTATACCAGACGCATGATCAACTGGAATATTTATGTTTTCACAACGTACTGAAGAGTGCCCTAGTGTACTTGATGCAGAATGACTTTCCCATGCATTCAACTTTGATTCCAATTTTGAAATTTTATGGCCGAAATCTTGTCTCAGCTGATTTATCTGTTCAGTTAACTGATTTTTGACTTCACTTAAAGTTTTAGACGTTTTTTGTTGTATTTCCATAACACTTTTACATATTTCATCTTTCATCAAGATCAATTCATTATTTAGTACTTCTGCACTGAGACCAGTCATTGCCAATGACAAACTTTCGTTTTCTTCATCGACAAATGAGTAATCATTGCAATTTCTTTCGTCTACCTCATCTGATGATGGGAGCGAGTTTAGGTTAATTACAACTTCACCTGAATCATCCATCTTGGTGTATAATTAAAATAGGGATAAAATACTGTCTGGTTGCTTTATAGCAATTAGTACAAATATCAAATTAAAATTCTTTCTAATCACTAGAATACAGGATGTATAATCCCACTTCGCTGCCACCAATTGTAACGCCGTTTCCGGCTACAATATTTTTGGGTTCTCCTGTCTAGCTTTTGATTAGAAAGAATAATACAAGACCGTATAGAATCAACATCAGATGTATTTATTTGTAAATTACCTCAAGTACAACAGCGGGTGAACATGCAATTATTGAATGTCAATACAGTTACATATACATAAACATTTAATATTTAATACGAGACTATGTAAACCAGAGAATCACGGGAGACAAAGGTGATCGACTCCCGTGGGGGAAGGTTCAATGGAGCTTCAAATATAATTGCACCTTCTCCACCTCTTTAAGAATATACTTATATTGATTTATATTACATAGACTTAACGTTATGGACGTACAAGATGGAGTTGCTTAAGTGGGACGGTGAATAAGGTGAAGTATTAACCTTCAGGTGTTGAAGGTGAAGGAGCAGCAGAGAGGGTGAACCCTACAACGTTTTTAGACAAAATTTTGATTGAAATCTTAAAACGAGCCTTCCTACGATCTCATTTTAACCAAAAAAAATGTCTCAGGGGCAAACCCTACAACGTTTTCAGACAAAAAATTGATTGAAATTTTAACGAGCCTTCCCTACGAAATCTCATTTTAACTAAAAAAATGAAAACGGAGACTTTTACGATTTTTTAATTAATTTTGGTCGCAACTTGTTGTCATCCACCCTCTCTGCTGCTACAGGTTAACAAAAAATAATAAATGATTTTAACCGAATATTTGATCAAGTCCGATACGATATCGTGTCCGAGGATCATGCAAATTTATTGTTGCGAATCCGTACGGGGTTGACTGAGCATTACTAAAGAAATTTCTAAATTGATTGAAGTCCATATCAGAACACCATGTCTGCCATATATTTCTAAGAGTATGAGTATCAACTCCGTTGAATACAGCAAGAATATTGCAGTTATCTCTGATGACTTTTGGAACCTGAGTGTAGCGTTGAGTGACATATATCACGTCAGTGTTTTTATGCCTGCCTCTGGAAAAGATCCTAGCAGGATTTTTTTGCTTATCTAACATTATATCGTCGTATACGACTAAATTGTTAATATCTCCATCAATATCATCAATGCTCGGTGCTTCATCGATATCGGTTATAAACTCAATAATACCCTCGCCGGATTTTTCTACCGCGCTGTCGTTAAAATCTTTTAGCACTTCATAACATCGTTGATCATCTACGCTAGGGGCAATTAAATACAACTTATCCCACTTCATCCATCTCATTATTAAATTGAGTAACAATTGCGTTTTACCGGATCCAGATGGCCCGATTATAATCATCCGGATAGAGTTTGGTAGCGCTGCATGATGCTTAATTGGTTCTCTTGTTTTAGTCGCTGAAAAATCAATTATATCCATATCTCTATACATAAATTATGGATCTATATTGTATGAAGTGTAAAACGCGTACTAGCACAAATGATGTGACGACGGTTACAACTAAAAATAACAGATCAGCACTTACTGGTAGATGTGCAACATGTGGTATTAAAAAGTTTAGATTTGTTTCTACAAAATCAAAGATTTTACAATTCGGAGATGTTTTAAAAAAAAACGAGGAGGTGATATCGCAGCCAAATTGGCAAAGCTCCCTGGAACCCCATGGGCAAAGTACCCCGGAGAAAAGCACCTTCCAGGATATAGCTACTGTGGACCGGGAACCAGACTTGATATCAGACTCAATAATCAAAATCAACCCAACCCCGGTGAAGAACCAATAAACGCCATTGATAAGGCCTGTCACCTTCATGATGTTGCTTATAAAAGCAGCAATCTGCAAAACAGGCATCTCGCGGATGTGAAATTAATTCATGCGTTAAATGCTATTCCTGATAAATCCTTCAAAGAAAAATTGGCTTCCTTTTTAATAAAATCGGCTATGAAAAGTAAATTGATGTTAGGTGCCGGTAATTAATAATATGGAATCAATTTATTATTCCCCAAGAGGATACTGGAGGGGTAAATCAGCAGTCCATAAACTCGCTAGCGCTGCAAAAGTGAAAAACCCACTGCGGCTAATTGGTTATCCAAACAGGCACTATGGCAAATTTATCTACCACCGCCTAAACAGATTAATTTCTCGCATTTTGATGTGACCGCTCCTAATGAAGTTCATCAGGCTGATATATTATTTCTGCCACATGATCGTGGTTACAAATACGCTTTAACCGTAGTTGATATTGCAAGTCGATACAAAGAAGCAGAACCGTTAAAAACAAAATCAGCCACTGAAGTCGCTTCTGCATTTGAAAGGATTTATCGACGAGGTCCTCTGCACTGGCCAAATCTATTGCAGGTTGATCCTGGCAAGGAATTTCAGGGTGCAGTGTTATCTACAATGAAACATCATAATGTCACCATACGACGAGGGTATACTGCGCTACATCGCGATCAGGCCATTGTAGAACGATTTAATCGGACGATTGCTGAGCGGTTATTTGGATATCAATACGCAAAAGAATTCATCCAAGAAAAAAGATCCCGTGAATGGGTTAAAAGATTACCATCTGTGATTACTGCACTGAATAACGAGATTACTAGAACAATCAACATGAAACCTATCAACGCGATTAAAAAGAAGTCTATACCCGTACAACCACAAAAAGATTTCAAAGAACCAATTCTTGGTAGTAATGTCACTGTTAGGTATTTATACGAACCAGGAGAGCTTGAAGGGGGTAGAAAAAGGGCTACTGATCCTATTTGGAGTGTTACTGCACACAAGATATCTAGTATAACACGATCAACTGGTAGACCTCCAGTCTATAAACTGGATTCAACTGCCCCTCAGCGGGGTTTTACTCGACAACAACTACAGGTAATTCCCGAGGATACTCAATTGCCACCGCATGGTCTTAACTAGCGCCGTTGCGTCTATTGCACTCAAGACAAGTCAACATCACATTGTTTCTGACATGACCGAGACTGTTATTTTTTCTGTCTACGGTAAATTGGCGAGGATCTTTATCCGAATACTGCCAACGCATTATACAATTGCAACTCGCGCAGTGATTATTCTGTTGTTGTTTCAGCGTAATTATTAATTTAGCATCAATATCAAATTCTCGTTGGTTTTTTTTGTCCTGTTGTTTGTAACCGGAGAGTTTTTTATTAATGATGCTAACATCAATATCACTTATTGTTGTGTCATTATTATCGAAAACAACTCTTCGAAGTTGATTTATTTTTCGTACTCTGGATACTGCGAGATAGACTAAATTCGACCATTCGATGCGATTATCTACGATCCAAACAATTGTATCCGATATAGTCAATCCCTGTGAAGAGTGTATTGTTGCTGCGTATCCTAGCGTCCACGGGGATTTATTAGCACGCAATGCATCTTCAACGACATTGATATCAACCAGCACAATATCATTTAATACGAGAATGTTTTTCACTCTGTCCTGGAATATCAACTTCAATGTTCTGTTTTCGTGTATCCGATGGTCTATAACAAAGGGGTACTGGAAGCGTTGCAAATTTTTCTTTATGCAATTCAAATAACTTCATCTGAAGTGTGTCCCTGACTATTTTTCTACTTGCAATTATCAAATCATTTGGTCTCCATGTTTCCCAGAAATCATTCATTGGAGTTTCTGAAATCACTTCACGCGCTATTTCGCATTGGATTCTATCCGGTTGTAATCTAATTAGCGCTTTGAATTCTCGTACTCGTTCATCAATTGATCTATAATCAGTGGTAATTTCTTCATAATAGTCTACAAAACCCCTTAGCCATTCATGTGGAGATGCACCGACAAATGGTGGTGGTTGGCCGTGATCACCGCACATGACGACTTTTGTGTTTTTGTTTAACAACCACTCGAGAAATGTTTGTAATACATCTAATGACACTGTGCATATTTCATCCCAAATTATGATTTCAGGAATGAATTTATCACCCATACGCTCAGGAGTCCATTTGTCACCCTTCCATCGAAAGAAACTATGGTAAGTACAGGCATTTACCCCTCGCTGTATCATCTCTCTGGCGAGTCTGTGAGTCTGTGTTAGCACAATCATGTTTGTGAAATCCGTAGGATTTTTCCCACGGAATAATTCAATTGCACGAGTTGTCTTTCCTGACCCACCACAACCGTTTAAATAAACTGTCTTGTATCTACATACTGGATCAGATACCGGTGGTGCATTAGAAAATTCTGATTGAATTTCAATACGGTTACAACAAAGATATTTATCATCCATGGCAACGTCTGCCGATTCACAATACTCATGTAGCATCTCCTTTTTAAATCGCCAACGCCCCCAATTTTCTTCGGGATCTGTGAATTTAGCTACAGCTGATTTGTACTTATTGTGTATATACATCGAATCAGTGGCCACTCTAACCGCGGTATTAGGAAATCTATTTATCATCGAAAATAGATTAATAGAAGCATAGGCTAGCATTGAACTTCTCAAATGTGTATACTGGGAATTATATCCATCACAGTAGGTAACAACCGTACCCATTTTCTCACCATTGGATAGAAAAGCATCCTTACGGGATACAAGTTTTCCCTGTTTCATTAAATCCGTTACAATAAAATCGTATTCAGCGATATCTATGATCAACCGCGAAGAATATTTTGCATTGTCGTATCGTCCTCCCTGGGTAAATTTACCGATTATTCTTCGTCCAAAATCTTTTGCTTGTTCTTTTTTAATTTCAAATAACTTCTTAGACCGATTCATGATTTGTTCTTCATTGAAATCAGGGAATTGTTTTCGCTGTTCGCTGATTATTCTATCTAGATCGGGTTGTGGTAGCCAAACTTCTTTCTGAGCTCGATAGCATATAATAGCCTCGGAAACAATCAACGATATTAGCATACCACAATCAATCATATATCTCAATAGCACTATTGGCATCCAGTGTTTTTCAGATAGGTGTCTACCGAGCCAAACATAACTACACGGATGTAACCCTGTAGCTAATTTGAATGATATCACACGAGCGAATCCGGTTAAATCAAAATCAGGCAATGGTCCATTAATCGCAACACGAGTCATTTCATGCGTGGGGTGTCCAAATCGTTTGAAGTACTCAGCACATTCCCCATATCCGAGAAAACTTCCGGGATAACACGCGGATATATCAATTGAAATCATACCATCACGTGAGTATTTCGTATTCCACAGTCCTCCATGACCAAATTCGACGCAACTCAATTTAACATCCTCGAGAAAATCACTTCGTGTTGGACGCCATGAGTTTTTTTCTCTTGCGAAGTGAGCTACCACTGATGGAATAGTAAAACTATCCGTGAGTAGTTTTTCATGGAAACTCTCCGGTGAAAAATCACTAGCGATTTTTCTCATTCTGTTATCTAATTCTTCAACGCGATATAATTCACCATTTGGTCTTGCAAATTGATCGAATCCTATTTCGGGATCTTCATCACTTCTAAGTAACCACACTGACACAGGATCATCTTTACACAACGCATGAATAGCATCGAATAATTTCTCTTCATAGAAAACATCCTCAACGAACTCCTTAGGGATATATTTCACGGTTCGTTCTCGTGGAAATACTGTTACCGCAGGTGTCCACGCGTGTTTGTTATGATCAATAATCTGTATTGGCGCTCCATTTTTGTTATATTTCGGTTCGTATAAAACCTCTCCGGTTATCGTCATAACGGTTATTGGGAATCGTAATGATGTTTCTAATTTAGCTATATCAGAAATCTTTGCACCATGCTGTTTCACTGTCAGTTCCCATTCGGTTATTTTCCTACGTCGCAGATCAGTTAGTTTATTTCCTCGGGATGCATTTGTGAAGTGTTCCATTACCCGTGTTGCCACGCAATTCAGTGAACTAGAATATTTCATAGGAGCTAGTTTTGCGATATCGGGTTTATCATTTAACGGATATATCCCATAAACCAATGCTGTTACGGGATAAGATCTTTCGTAGTATGGTTTGTCAATGCCGGTTAGAATTCCTGGTTTGGAATCTCTACTCACAATGACAGCTTTTTTATTCTTGAGGATTGGTTCAAATTTATCCTTAATAATCCATTTGCCATAGACTTCGATAATGAATTTTATTCGGAAAAAATACTTTTTTTCCCCAACACGTGAAATTATCACTGCTGCTTTTTCATCATTCATGGTAGCATCAACAACACCATCAATTCGAAATGTTGACCAACAATAAGATGCTCCATCACGCTTGAATTCATTAAAACAGTCTCTGATTTTGCTAATCATGGCTTTATCAAGAATTGTATTCTTTGGTGTATTAGAAACTATATCGAGATTGAATTGAGCATCTTTCCAGGGTAATCTCTTGGACGTTTTTTTTGGTTTATCGAGATTAAATTTAGGATTAATTTTTAATAATCTCTTAAACTCTTTCATGTTTCCGTCTATTAAACGTTTTTTTGGTTTATCGAGATTAAATTTAGGATTAATTTTGTTACGTTTTTTTGGTCTATCGAGATTAAATTTAGGATTAATTTTTAATAATCTCTTAAACTCTTTCATGTTTCCGTCTATTAAACGTTTTTTTGGTTTATCGAGATTAAATTTAGGATTAATTTTTAATAATCTCTTAAACTCTTTCATGTTTCCGTCTCTTGGACGTTTGAGATTAATTTTTAATAATCTCTTATTACGTTTTTTTGGTTTATCGAGATTAAATTTAGGATTAATTTTTAATAATCTCTTAAACTCTTTCATGTTTCCGTCTATTAAACGTTTTTTTGGTTTATCGAGATTAAATTTAGGATTAATCTTCAATAATCTTTTAAACTCTTTATCAGTATTGAATTCAGCATTTTTCGAAGGCGTTCTCCTTAATTCCCTCATGCTATAATTAAAACAAGCATTTAAATGAAGAATTTATATATAATGAATCACTGCAAGTGGCTTATGATTGGATCAGTAACCCCGTGTAACAAATCATGCAGAAATGAGTTTTGTGGGTATCATATGCAAAGCTTTCAAAGTGGAAGCCTTGGTCCGTTACCCTGTATTCGATGTGGGGTTGGGGTCAGGGGAAAATCGCAGTTGTGTTTGAATTGCGGTGGAAAGCGATACAGGGAATTGAAGCGTTATTATGATAAAAGAATCAAAAATGGACAATCAATCAGAAATTATGACCCTGATAAAGTCTCTGACCCTGACACTGTCAGCGACAACGTCCTTGACAAAATCATAAGAACTCCTCAAGACTACATCGAAAGATTCTCCAGTGATGTAATCATTAAACCAAACAATGAATTAGACAAATAGCATTTAGTATACGAATGAACCAAGAATTCAGACCACACCCTGTGATCACAAATTATGAAGCATCTAGTGATGGTGTTGTAAGAAACCGCAGACTGAAGAAACCAGTTGGTGATGTGAATAATCATGGATATTTGAGGTTTGGCGCTGGAAAGAAGAAATATCTCAATCATTGATCACATTGATTCTAATCCAATGAACAATTCTTTATCAAATTTACGAGTTGTTACACAGAGTGAAAATAATTCATCTGGAAGGACTGGAAAATGCTCAAAAAAAGCGAGACCTGTGAAATCTTTGAATACGATAACTAACGAAGAAAAAATATTTCAATCAATGAATGAAGCCGGTAGGCACTTCGATATTTGTAGAGCCTCAGTACGATATGTTGCAGAGGGGATTTATCGATCTGCGATTTCAAAGGGGACTGGACAGAAAATTCGATTTAGTTATGTCTAATGCGTCATATTTTTCATTTAGAAATATATCATTATTATAGAATAATGAATTCTGAAAACATGAATAGCATTTTATCCGAGATTTCAAAATTGAAAAGTTGGGATATTGAACTATCAGATGGGTTAAATCCTGATCAAATCATGTCTGATTTTCAGGATATAGAATACGGAGTTAGCACTAACAAGTATATGCTACCAAAGAAGTATGCGCTCATCAAGAGAATTCAGAATTCTATTCGGGACTCTCTCGCATTTTCCAGTGACGTAAGTGTGTTCGCTCCGTTGTATACCATCGTAGAACGAATACGAAAAGAATTGGGGTACGAATATGAATTGAAAAAGGAGGTTAATTCTAAAATTAGAAACCTACGGGCGTTAATTCAAGAAAATGAACAATTTTGATTGACCATTTATCATTATTTGATTGTGACCGTCCCTCATAGAGATTTTAATTTTTTTTTAGCATTTTTTGATTGACAATGTCAAAACAGTGAAAATATTTCACACTGAATAAAAATTGTTTTGCAATTGAAAAATTGTTTCTGATTTCAAATAATGGTCAATGAAGCATTAACAACCCGATTGGCTCGTGAACGACTGGATGCAATTAAGAGATTTGTACCAATTCGCGACTCTGTACGGAATAAACTGCAACAATGACAACAAGAGCAGACTGACTTTTCTGTGTCAAGTGAACAACTGTTTACTCCGATAACAAGTGCGACCAAAGATGTGAAAAAGTTAACTGAAGCAGCGATATACGGAGATATTCCTGAGCGAGAACGAGTAAAGAAGGCGCCGCTGCTTGATACGCTTGAAAAGATAGCAGCAGAGACTGGACAAACACGCGCAGGGATACAACAGTTATCCAGTGATATAAAATCTCAGCGCAAGTATGAACGATTAGCTGATATTGATGATTCTGCGCCTGAAACTCAAAGAGTTTCCACACCTGAACCACAACCTGTTGATGTCGTCACCCCAAGAGGTATTCCCTTTAGAGACAAATTCACCGAAGAAGCTATAAAAGAAATCAAAGAATCTCAATTAATAAAACTCGAAGATTATGCGGATTTTGGCGTTTTCGCTGCCCAAAAATATTATTCAAAGGGAGAGTTTTTAAAAGACGAGTATAAAAACAATAAAATAAGCCGAGATGAATGGGTTAATTGGTTATATAAAATAAACAAGGATATTACTGGTAATTTGAAAAGGGATACAATTAAGTACAGAACTTTTAAAGCAGGAGTTGATAGTTATGGTATACAAAAACAACAAGGTCGAGGCCGACAAAGGCAATTACTTGATGATAGTGAGGGCGCAACTGGTACAACTGAGGAAACAAGCGGAAAAGGATATTCGATTGGAAATCCAAAGGATTTCAACGCTGGAGTCTTTGACTCTACCATGACATGTCCTGGTAGTGTTCTCAGTGATATATCACGGTTAGAGGTTCTCATCGGAGGGAAACGAGCCGGAAATAACTCACCGGAAATAATTAATGAAGCAGCTGATATCTGTAGACGATTATTTCAGGGTGGTATCATGGATATCAGCACATATCGAGATTTCATTGGCGAGTTAGTGGAAAGTGGGTATCATAGTGACTGAATTGAAAAGTCAATTGATTAGATAAACAACAATTGAAAAATTTTTTCTGATTTCAAATAATGATCATACACTACAATCATGATAAACCAACCCCCGTCTACGTAGTTAATTCACGGTTTCCGGTTTATAGAGCATACTACGGAGATGGTTTAGGTAATACCATATTAGGATTATTTTCAAGAATGGCTCCAAAAGTGATGCCGTTGGCTAAACAATTAGGAATGAAAGCAATTGATGTTATTCGTGATAAGGGTATTAGTGCTGTTGGAGATCTTGCGGGAAAAGCGTTTTCAACTGCGAAGAATAAATTAACATCATTAGTGAAATCACGGATGAAATCCAAAGGATTTTCAAAACCGTTACCGTCTACAGCGGAAATGCCTGCGAGTGTTAGTAGAATTATAAATAACGCAGTAGATGAAAAATTAGCGTCGATGGTGACTCCCTTGATAAATCAAGGGGACCAAAATAACATGATAGCAAACATGATAGCAGGAAGTGGCTTTAAAAAAACACGACGATGAAATGGAAAATCGCGATTTAGACTCTGATAAATAGAATAAAATGTTCAAAAGGTCACCTGATCCAGCATTTGATATGGATGCCCCAGTGCGTAAAGATGATTCTGTACGCGATTTTCAATTTTATTCTTATCACGCAGTACAACCAGATCTCCGATCGCGAATTGAACTTCAGGTTCATGATACCAGTAAATATTTTCTACCGTGTGAGGCATTTATCGAAATCGAAAGAGAACTGGTAACAAATGATGCTGCTCATGATGATCCACCATATGCAGATAACGCAAATGTCCGAGTTGGTTATGTTAATAACGGCATAATGGCGTTATTTGAAAGCGCTAGATATCTCATTGATGGAAAAGAAATTGAATCCATTGACCGTGAAATTGATGTTGCAACAAAAATAATCGGGTTAGCGAGATATTCTGATGATTATACAAGGTCGGCTGTCCATCTATGATGTTTGCAAAGGATACCTCTGATAACGCTGATCACCTTCCATACATTAAAGTGTTGACAGCAAGAGATAATGCAGAAGCCGATCAACAAGAAGCAGCTAATCCAAAACGTCGAACTAGACCCGGAGCTGCGTTTGATATTCTCGGAGGCGTTAATGGTAATTTAGGATTTACAACACGCGTAGCAACGTTGCATGGGCAGCGTCGACGATTTTCATGTGCGATCCCACTGCATCATATATTTGGATTCTGTAGAAACGTCCGAAAAGTTATTTATGGAGCGAAGCATACAGTAGCACTTGTACGAAAGGCTACTGATGATGATGCAATCTGGCGTAATGCTGGGGTTGCTGCCGGTAAAGTTATTTTAACAAAACTATCATTATGGATGCCAGTGTTAACTCCATCAATCACAGAAGAACAGCGACTACTATCATTTATGGATCAAGGAGGAAAGTCGTTGTTGAGTTGGTTATCAGTGACCACGGATATTAAACTGGGTAATGTTGATGGTACATTCACATGGCACCTGGCATCAAAACAAGGGGTTTCAGCACCACGTCATATATTTGTAGCGTTACAGAATAATGCGCGAGTTGGTAATCAAGAACGAAGTCATATGATATTTGATCAGTTAGGTGTTAATGAAGTCTCGCTGAGAATAAACGGACAGCAGGAACCATACGAGGATATACAACTTGATTACGGTCAGAATCATATTGCACGCGTGTATCATAACCTGTTGTCATATATGGCACGTGATCAAAATGTGGATACTGGTTTGCAAATATCACAATTGGATTTTAAAAGCCTCTATCCGATTTATTACTTTTCACTGGAACATCTCGATTTGATGAGACAATCTGTCGTTGATATACACTTTAGAGCCCGTGTAACCCGCCCGACTGGTCCACCAGTTGGTGGGGTACCCCCTATCCTTATCCCGAATTACAGAGCGGTTGCTGTCATTCTCAGTGATAAATCAATGCTACTTGAAGGTGTTGGTGGAAGAATGAGAGTGGTAGATGCACCAGTGGAAAACATGTAATTGAAATTGTAAACGATTTAGAATCAATCAATTATGTATAATGTCATATAGTAATATTAGTGTTGCGTTAACTCCCGGTCAATTAAAAAAATTGCAATCGGAATCAGCTAAAAAATGTGGAACCACAATCACGTTGAAACCCAACCAAATGACTGGTGGTGCAAATAAACTATCGCTGACAACTCGTCAGGTGAAACATTTCAATGATGCACTTGTAGCAAAAAGGGTGTTCAGATTACTCTCTCTGCGGCTGCTATCAAAAATATGATTAAAACAGGCGGTATATTCCCGTTGTTAGCTGCGATACCAGCATTGATTGCAGCAGCAGCCCCAGCGGTGGCTAAAGCGGCAGCGTTAGGAGCCGTTGGTACTGCAGCAGGAATGGCACTAAAGAAGGCAACTGGGAAAGAATATAAAAAAAAGGGAAAGGGTCTAAGACTACCAGGAACCCCGTATTCGTGGTACAGCGGAAAGGGTCTAAGACTAGGACCGGTTTATTAATTGGAGAGTCTATGATGGTTCCCATGTCCAATTTTGATTTACTCGTTGCTGCTAAAAAACTCGCGATTAAAAACTTCAGAGGTGTCTTTATGAAAGATCAATTACCACATCAACCAAACAGCGTTGAAACCGGAATCATTAATTTAGATAACAGCACCGGACCTGGAACTCACTGGGTTGCATACGCTATTGATCCACGTGGGATTGTTTATTTCGATTCATATGGATTAGCCCCACCAAAAGAGTTTATGCGTTATATAAAAACCCTTCCAATGAAGACTTGGTATTCTACGCTACCAACACAAACGATGAATGACCCACCAATATGTGGCAGCGAAGTATTAAATGTCCTTAACGCTATTTCTAACTCCTTGAGTAACCCAAGCGGAAAACCACCACATGTTATCGTGAATGAATACACTAGTAATCGCTGGAGAAAATCGAAGATTTTTCAACGAAGTCGTTAAAAACGATTTTAGAGAGAGAAAGAGTTTTACAATAACATGATTGATATTTGGGGGAGATCTTTGAAACCCAAACCCGATGGCACTGCACCCCCTGATTCTGTCAAGGATATAAAAAAATTAATTAAAGATAAAATCGCTGAGACGTTAAATTTAGTAAATGTTGACCCGAACGAAATAGTTGTATTTCAGGACAAACAGGGTAAATTGAAATCCAGTGATGTGTCATTGAATGACATTTTGATACGGCAGCGCGACGCCGCTGAAAACTCTATTGCGCTATATTCCAACGACGGACGACTTAAACCAGGCGCACTTGTGTCTACGATCACCGACGCGATTGCCACCCACGACAACAAGATTGCCGCCCACGACAACATGATTACCACCCAAGACAACAAGATTGCCGCCCAAGACAGCATGATTGCCACCCACGACAACAAGATTACCGCCCACGGCCGTGAGCTGGAGGATTATATACGAGGTTATAGTACTTTTCGCAAAAATGTCGTACATAAATTCTTTGGAACCCCGCTTGTGGTTGGCATGACTCTCGCTGAAATTAAAAACTATCTATCGCTATTCTTTTTTAACAAGGACGCGGGAAGGATGATGAATGAAAATGAAATCAAGGCAAATTATCTAGAGATTTCTAAACTAATAGAAGATCAAAAACCCACTAACGACGTCATTGTTAAGTTTTTTGGAACCCCGCTTGTGGCAGGCATGACTCTCGCTGAAATCAGTGAGTTTATCGGCAAGCACACTCACAATGCCTACATCGCTAATAATTTCTTTGGTATCCCGGCTACATCTACAATAACTCTCAAAGATATTAATATGTTTATGGTGAGACAAACAACATTTAATACCATCGTGGATAGATTTTTGGGGAGAACACCTGGTTCTGAAACCACATCGTTGACAGGTCCAACCCTCGCTGAAGTTAAAAAAGCTATTGACGAACAAAAACTCACCGACGACGTAATTGTTAGGTTTTTCGGAACCCCGCTTGTGGCAGGCATGACTCTCGCTGAAATTAGCGCGGCCATCAATAAAATAAAAATTCCACATAGTGTAAGCGCCAATAACGTCGTGTACACGGTTGATAGTGGGACTTTTGATTGGATCCGAGGAGAAAAAATTCATCTTAGTGTTGGCAACAGACATACTGGTGCACCAGGTTGCTACCGACTTACAATAATACATCGCCGTAAATTTGATTTGGAATTCAGCAACACAGGTATCAGAGGTGTTAACACATTGATGTATATACTAGAGAAAATACCAAAACCACCACCCTATATACCAATCCCGCTTACGATTGTTATAAGCAGTCCCGACGAATTCGTGATTAGGGAGTCACTACCCTGGATAATAGAATTTGTATCCGGTGTCCCCTCATCCGATCCTAAAACCACTTCGTTGGTGGGATAATTGAAAACACTAGTTGATTTAAAATAACAACAATGATTCCATCATCGTCGTAATATCGATTCGACACCGTGAAAGAGTTTTCCGCGAATTTGAAATTACTTTCCGCGAACTTGAAAACACAATTGAAAACACTAGTATTTTTAAAATAAAAATGATTTCATCAACGCAATGTCGCTATGATCAGGTCAGAGAATTTCAGACTAGACTCAAAACCCTCACTGAGGAGTATCAAATAAAAATAAAAAAATACCGACGAAGAATCACCGCAATTGATATTACTATGTACTCGGTGTCAAGCGTTCTCGCTGGCGCCGGAATAATACTTGCATCGGTTACAATGATTGCCCCGGTCGTAGTTCCAATTTGCATTTCTGCGGTGGCTACAATCGGGGGTATATCAACCGGGATAGCAAAAAAGATATCATCATGCAGCCAGAGTAAACTACAGAATTACTTAATTCAATTTCATATTGCATCAACCGCATATTCGCAGTTATCCCTGATGATATCGTCGTCACTCGATAATACAATTATATCAGATAGTGAATTCTCAGCGATGGTCAGTATTTTTGATTCCGCGATATCGAAATTAGAGCGACAACATGAATATAATAACAATGACAACACCGATGGAATCGGAAAACACGAACCCAAAAACCAAAATGATCTCAATAATCTCAACCATACCAGATTGTGAGTTCTCAGTGATGGTCAGTATTTATGATTCCGCGGTGTCAAAATTAGAAATACAACATGAGTATAATAACAATGACGACACCGATGGAATTACTTCAACAAATAGTGGAGAACACGAACCCAGTACAAACAAGCATGATATCAATAACATCAACGGAACCCGAGTTTAGTGTGAATTTCCCTAGCCCAGTCCCCGTGAAGGAGATAGCGCTAGCAAAACTACGAGTGTATCACAGTTGGCCTAATATCAGATCAAAATCATTTGGTGGTCAACAACCCAATAATTCTTTAGTGTTTGCAAATAAGAATAAACCCGACGGAACCCCAGACTGGAATGTTGTTTCCATACCAACCGGATCATACCAAATCGAACAAATCAATAATGAATTCGCGCGTAGAATAAAATCGATTACTGGAACAGAATCGAAAATCGCTATAACAGTTCATGAGCCGACGCTATCATCCGCAATTGAGATAAGCACAGAAGGATACGTCGTAGATATCTATCAGAGTTCTATTAGAACCGTACTAGGATGGCCTGAAAAACCACCGGAAAAATCCACCACCGACTTAACCACGGACGTAGAATCATATCATGAAATCAATCCCAGTTATCGAGATAATTTATCTGATATAAGAAAAGGAAGAATCAGCGATAGATTTATATTTACCAACAAAGACACATTGCAATGGGATTTTATCATTAAAAGAACAGCCGAGTCAACTGTTACTATTTCATTTACGCTAACTGACGTCCGTGGTTATTTTAATGAGATTAAACAATTATATGACACACAACTAGAACAACTACGGAAAACAAGATCGCAAAAACACGTTGAAATAATAAATCAGCTTATATTGGACATGGAATATATCTATGAACTAATTATTCAAACAATAATTAATGACAACAGCGACAATAAACAATGATTCCTAACCGATTACAATATCACAGAAGACAATCTGCGTAATTTCAAGTTTCCGAAATACAACGCTGATGAATTAGCAAGAATTGTTAAAACCGATATCAAAGCGCAACAAAAATCAGATTCAACTGTCCTCCTCAAATATAATAATGATCCAGATGGTGGCGGTAGGCATATCGCTCCGTTCAACGTGAATATTTCAACGGTGATTGCGCTTAATTTAGTATGTGATGTAATTGAAGGAAGCTATCAGATTAATCTAGAGCAATCAAATCAAGCTCAGCAGGGATATATTCTTTATTCGTTTGCACCAACAGCTCCTCCAGGATTCCTAATTATTGAAAACCCAATTAATCCTGTCTACATGCGATGCCATAATAATTCATTAACCAGAATTAATTTCCGACTTACCGACCAGTCAAATAATCTGATTGATTTACAAGAAGAGGTGTTAGCGATTAGTTTGTTTGTAAAGTCCTAAGGACTTCCATCATAAAGACTGGATCAAATCATTTATTATTTTTTGTTAACCTGTAGCAGCAGAGAGGGTGGATGACAACAAGTTGCGACCAAAATTAATTAAAAAATCGTAAAAGTCTCCGTTTTCATTTTTTTAGTTAAAATGAGATTTCGTAGGGAAGGCTCGTTAAAATTTCAATCAATTTTTTGTCTGAAAACGTTGTAGGGTTTGCCCCTGAGACATTTTTTTTGGTTAAAATGAGATCGTAGGAAGGCTCGTTTTAAGATTTCAATCAAAATTTTGTCTAAAAACGTTGTAGGGTTCACCCTCTCTGCTGCTGAAGGTGCAATGTGAGTCACCTTCTAATGAAGGTGAAGAGTTTTGTAAGGTGAAGGTGCAACGTGAGTCACCTTCTAATGAAGGTGGAGAGTGACGGTTTAGTAGTGTTAATAATTTATATATCAGTTTCCGAGGGAACAATTTGTATGTTTCCAAGGATTATATTTATCGTAATTATCTGTCACCTTCACTTTACATAGATTAATTGCGGTGATAATTCACCGAAGGTGAAATCATATCAACCAATACGGTAGCAGACGTCACCTCATGAATAATAAATAACATCTGCAATTACCCGTAATGTCAAGCAAGCATATCAATTTTCATTTGAACTAACCATTGCAACCTGACTATGTTTATTCAACATAGCTTGAGACATTATAATATAGTTGAATGGGTACAAGTCACCCGATGCTTTGCTTCTGTCTGCTCTGAACGCTGGACAAGATAACAGTGAAGCTCCCTATTACATGTACGTGGTTCTATTTATAGGAAAAGGTCATGTGACCAATAGCCAATCAGATTCCATAGTGCTCGCTGACCAAAAGAGTGCAAATGGCGGATTAGTACGTATTTTGACAGCGAGTACACGGCCAAACATTGGAGTTATAGAATAATTTGACCATGTCCTGGTGGAATTATACATTTATACGAGGTAATTTCCATTGTACTGCTATGACTAACATGTAAAATATGCACAAACTATTCATACAAGGTTACAATACATACCAAATCTGTCTATCACATCGTGTCAAAACATCATGAATCAGCATGTTCCAATACACAATGCAGGTAACAAAAGTCACTTGCTAAACGCTGAAAGACGTGTCCTAAATAAGCAAGCTATACATATTACCATACATAAAGCACATATCTCATCTAGGATTGCATAGTAATTACATTGTAAATTCGTAACGAAGGTAATGTTCATTACAGGTACATGAACAAGAATTTTTGATGAGTTTCACTGCCACATAGTGTTTCCCATGGGTACATTAACAAGAATTTTTGATGAGTTTCATTGCCACATACAGTATTTCCCATGGGTACATTAACAACAATTTTTGATGGGTTTCATTGCCACATACAGTGATTCCCATGGGTACATTAACAACAATTTGTGATGGGTTTCATTGCGACATACAGTGTTTCCCATGGATACATTAACAAAATTTTTTGATGGGTTTCATTGCGACATACAGTGTTTCCCATGGGTACATTAACAAGAATTTTTGATGGGTTTCATTGCTACATACAGTGTTTCCCATGGGTACATTAATCTGAACCTTGATGATTTAGAAATGCTGATCTCTATTCACTCATTGCTGCAATCTTTAGGAAGTCCAGCATTTTTCAAAACTAAAGAACTGTATCTAGGCATTGTGGACAACATACAAGATTTACTTTCCTTGAAACTGAAAAGCTGGATGATATCTAAAAACTACGCACCTCTAAACAGAAGATTGACAATGAAAGTGCTCTAGTAAGTATGGGTAAAAAACTAAATTGATGTAAAGTTAAATTAAACTAAATTTAAATTTATATGATGTCAAGTTAAATTAAATTTAACTAAATTTAAATGATGTCAAGTTAAATTAAATTTAAATTTATATGATGTTTGGTCAAATTAAGTTTAACTAAATTTATATGATGCCAAGTTAAATTAAAACTAATTTTATATAATGTCAGTTTAAATTAAATTTAACTTAATTTATATCATGTTATGTTAAGTTAAATTTAAAATATCATGTTAATTTAAATTAAATGTAACCAAATTAAATTTAACTAAATTTATATGTGAGTTAAACTCAACTAATTTTATGATGTCAAGTTAAATTAAATTAATTTTTAGTAATTGTCAACACATACATAAGCATCTATTTATAGATCCTATGTAAGTTTAGATGCATAACAGACTAAGGTCATGCTGGCAAAATCTAACCAAAAATATTCTGTACAATAATTTACAACCATAAATAAAAATTGCAAAAATTAATTAAAATCATATACATAACATCTAAATGAAAGATGACTTGCTCTTCTAACTTGGATACAGCACAGACAATAGTCATGTAGCCTGTGACAATTATAACTGATGTATGTAGAGGGTTATTGCCCTTTTTGATGACAACTATGCAAATCCAACGAAAGTGGATGGAATGCCCGCGATGAAGGATATGCTAATGTTAGCATGGTCTGTTGGAAAACTAGGCTGCAGTCACTGAATCCAATAGATTTAATTCTTGTGTCTGTCCAGGAGAAAGAAATTTGAGACGTCTAAATGCATATGTCACATCATCTTTTACATCCCATTTATTGTAATCTAAATCGAAGCTCATAGAGATTGTTCTCATTTTGAATATGATCCACTTCAGTCATAAAGGTGTTTTCTGACGTTGACCAGGAGGAAGAGTTGTTTTCATGTTCTCCAAAGTATATCTATGCACTTCAGGCAATGTTTGAGTGCAGATCTTGCAAGGACACTTATCTTATCTGTTGAAGAGGGGGAGCATATGAAGATTCTGATCGCTCAATGACGGCAACCAATTCTTTGTGACAAAACCTGTTTGTATTATAAGGACAATGGAACCATTTGATCTGATCTCAGTGTAGTTTATGTTCACTAAAAGAACATATAACTTGCTTACCCTGCATAAAACTATAAACCTATCCCAAGACAAGTTTTGTACGATTTTAGCTTAATTAAGGTCCAAGCTAAATGCTTGTATTTGTCTGAATTGAGCTAAGCCAGATCCATGAGATATTCCATTTCAGAAAGAGAGCGAGGGACAATAGCTATTCCAGTTGAAATTGGCAAGAAGGTCTAATATCATATTTATCATGCCCAGTACCTAATATACCAGAAGTGTGTGTGTGTGTTGTGTGTGTTTGATTTTTAAAATAGCTTTAACAATTTTTCAGTCATATTGCTATGATGTCAGTAGTGTGCCAGTTTATGGTGGTGTCTAGCAATGGGGCATCATGCCGTAGACATATAGCATGATGTCCCACCCAGTCACATTATCCTGACACCATTTCAACCAGTCTTAACACTAACCTCTTAATGCTGAGTGCGTAGTGAGGAAGCTATTGCTACCATTTTTATGCTTTTGGTATGGCATGGCCTGGGTTCAAACCCGTGACCTCCTGCATCTGAGGTGATTGCTCTAACCACTAGGCCACCATAGCAGTACATCAAAATCATCTTTCTTACATTGCTGATTTAAAAACCAAACAGCTGGTATGCAAGCCACATCATTACAAGGTTTGACCAAGACTGGTCATTCAAGCAGTTCTGGAAGAGATATAAAAAGACACAGTTTCCATCTGGTACAATGGAAACTAGAGAATTACTAAGGAAACAACTCTGGTAGAACATCTTTTAATGACTATGCCTTCAAATGTCTTATCTAACCTAGCTTAGTAGCTTTGAAGTAGATGTCAAAAATATATTTTCCACCTGGTTGCTAACTAAGATACAAATAGTTTTAGTAGAACATGCCTTAGAAATATCAAGACTGACCAAGCAATTAAGGGCAAGTAAACACCTATGGGAAATATCAATGGGCAGATGTAGGGCCATACCCAGTGCTCACCTGGCCAGAGGAACTGAAAAATGGAATCAATCAACCTAGAAACTAAAAGGTGTAAGTCTGTACTAGATCAGTTAAGATTAAGTTAAAAATAACTGGACTACAAAAGAAATCATAATACTTTAATGTTATCCAGCAAGCACTCTATTTTCACCCTATGCTTTTAAAAACAGTAATTTTTTTTCCCCTCTGCCCTCTTTCTCTCAGAAATTAAAAAAAAAAATCAAACAAGTCATTATTTACGGTTTGTCATCATTTAGCTGAATTTACGTCATGATTTATCTGAATGTATGCCATGATTAAATTGAATTTATGTCATGATTTAAATAAATTTATGTCATGATTAAATTGAATTTATGTCATGATTTAATTGAATTTATGTCATGATTTAATTGAATTTATGTCATGATTTAATTGAATTTATATCTATGCTTATACTGAGACTTTGCATCCAGCATCTAGTAAGTAATACATATGTAAACCTACAACTATAAGAATAAGCCTTTTTACAGCATTTAGTAATACATATGTAAACCTACAACTATAAGAATAAGCCTTTTTACAGCATCTAGTAAGTAATACATATGTAAACCTACAACTATAAGAATAGGCCTTTTTACAGCATCTAGTAAGTAATACATATGTAAACCTACAACTGTAAGAATAAGCCTTTTTACAGCATCTAGTAATACATATGTAAACATACAACTATAAGAATAAGCCTTTTTACAGCATCTAGTAAGTAATACATATGTAAACCTACAACTATAAGAATAAGCCTTTTTACAGCATTTAGTAATACATATGTAAACCTACAACTGTAAGAATAAGCCTTTTTACAGCATCTAGTAATACATATGTAAACCTACAACTGTAAGAATAAGCCTTTTTACAGCATTTAGTAATACATATGTAAACATACAACTATAAGAATAAGCCTTTTTACAGCATTTAGTAATACATATGTAAACCTACAACTGTAAGAATAAGCCTTTTTACAGCATCTAGTAAGTAATACATATGTAAACCTACAACTGTAAGAATAAGCCTTTTTACAGCATCTAGTAAGTAATACATATGTAAACCTACAACTATAAGAATAAGCCTTTTTACAGCATCTAGTAAGTAATACATATGTAAACCTACAACTATAAGAATAAGCCTTTTTACAGCATTTAGTAATACATATGTAAACCTACAGCTGTAAGAATAAGCCTTTTTACAGCATTTAGTAATACATATGTAAACCTACAACTATAAGAATAAGCCTTTTTACAGCATCTAGTAATACATATGTAAACCTACAACTATAAGAATAAGCCTTTTTACAGCATTTAGTAATACATATGTAAACCTACAACTATAAGAATAAGCCTTTTACAGCATCTAATAAGTAATAGATATGTAAGCCTACAACTGTAAGAATAAGCCTTTTTACAGCATTTAGTAATACATATGTAAACCTACAACTGTAAGAATAAGCCTTTTTACAGCATTTAGTAATACATATGTAAACCTACAACTGTAAGAATAAGCCTTTTTACAGCATTTAGTAATACATATGTAAACCTACAACTATAAGAATAAGCCTTTTTACAGCATTTAGTAAGTAATACATATGTAAACCTACAACTGTAAGAATAAGCCTTTTTACAGCATCTAATAAGTAATACATATATAAACCTACAACTATAAGAATAAGCCTTTTTACAGCATTTAGTAATACATATGTAAACCTACAACTGTAAGAATAAGCCTTTTTACAGCATCTAGTAAGTAATACATATGTAAACCTACAACTATAAGAATAAGCCTTTTTACAGCATTTAGTAACACATATGTAAACCTACAACTATAAGAATAAGCCTTTTTACAGCATTTAGTAATACATATGTAAACCTACAGCTATAAGAATAAGCCTTTTTACAGCATTTAGTAATACATATGTAAACCTACAACTATAAGAATATGCCTTTTTACAGCATCTAGTAAGAAATACATATGTAAACCTACAACTATAAGAATAAGCCTTTTTACAGCATTTAGTAATACATATGTAAACCTACAACTATAAGAATAGGCCTTTTTACAGCATCTAGTAAGTAATACATATGTAAACCTACAACTATAAGAATAAGCCTTTTTACAGCATTTAGTAATACATATGTAAACCTACAACTGTAAGAATAAGCCTTTTTACAGCATCTAGTAAGTAATACATATGTAAACCTACAACTATAAGAATAGGCCTTTTTACAGCATCTAATAAGTAATACAAATGTAAACCTACAACTGTAAGAATAAGCCTTTTTACAGCATCTAATAAGTAATACAAATGTAAACCTACAACTGTAAGAATAAGCCTTTTTACAGCATCTAGTAAGTAATACATATGTAAACCTACAAATATAAGAATAAGCCTTTTTACAGCATTTAGTAATACATATGTAAATCTACAACTATAAGAATAAGCCTTTTTACAGCATTTAGTAATACATATGTAAACCTACAACTGTAAGAATAAGCCTTTTTACAGCATTTAGTAATACATATGTAAACCTACAACTATAAGAATAAGCCTTTTTACAGCATTTAGTAATACATATGTAAACCTACAACTGTAAGAATAAGCCTTTTTACAGCATCTAGTAAGTAATACATATGTAAACCTACAACTATAAGAATAAGCCTTTTTACAGCATCTAATAAGTAATACATATGTAAACCTACAACTGTAAGAATAAGCCTTTTTACAGCATCTAGTAAGTAATACATATGTAAACCTACAACTATAAGAATAAGCCTTTTTACAGCATCTAATAAGTAATACATATGTAAACCTACAACTATAAGAATAGGCCTTTTTACAGCATCTAGTAAGTAATACATAAGTAAACCTACAACTATAAGAATAGGCCTTTTTACAGCATCTAGTAAGTAATACATATATAAACCTACAACTATAAGAATAAGCCTTTTTTTAAGCCTTTTACAGCATCTATAGATGATAATAATTATGTTTATAAACAAAATTACTTGCTGAGAAATTATCTAAAATGGAAGACAAATACTATGAAGTATCACTAATCAATGTAGCCTATTTCTTTTCCCCCTGCTTTCACTATTCCAAAAATATTACTTCCTTTCTCACTTTTACTAATCCACGTAGATAAGTTCGTTCCTGACTCATACTAATCCACATAGATTAGTTCTTTCCTGGCTTTCACTAATCCATGTAGATTAGTTCTTTCCTTACTTTCACTAATCCATGTAGATTAGTTCTTTCCTGGCTTTCACTAATCCATGTAGATTAGTTCTTTCCTTACTTTCACTAATCCATGTAGACTAGTTCTTTCCTGACTTTCACTGACTCAGAGCAAAGATTGGCTAATCTCATTGCCTTTATGGTATCCTCCTTTGTAATCTTAAGTTCATCTTTTTCTGAAATAATAAAAACTATTATTTTTTCCTTTTATCCTGGCAAGCAATAACTTAGTTAAAATAATGAATGAAAGAAAATACTGAACATGTTCTTCTGTCACTTTTAACAAGGAATTCCTTACTATAAAACAAAAAGTCACTTTGATAAAATTTGTGAGCTCTCCGACATCACAAGTAGATCTTGATTTTAACCAGATTGTGGTGGATATTATTATACCCTGTCATTTAGTCCATCTGTTGCCCTATCTACTTCTAAACCATTGAATGAAATTTTATTAAAGCATGTGTAACTTCAAGTGGCTTTTGAGTAAAAGTGTGAAGAAGACTGGTGGTAACAAATGTGTAGATTGGCGATGAAAAGTGTGACGATTTGTGATGACAAGTGTGAAGACAGTGATGAAAAGTGTGACGATTGGTCATGATAAGTGTGACTTCAACAATGGCAATGAAAAGTGTGACGATTGGTGATTGTAGGCTTAATTTACTTGACGTGGCACAAGGATTCCTATTAATGAATGAGAAAAATCTTTACATGAAAAAAAAAATTGCAAGTCGCTCTTTTCTTTACATGGAAAATTAATTTAAAAGTATCTACTGCAAAAATATCCCATGATAATTTTTCTTTACTGACTATGAGGAATCCGTCATTTAACTCGATCAGTTTTCTGGTAAATGAAAACTGTAATAAAGCTGTAGTCAGACAGTGTTGTGTAATATCAATGTGAACTGTAATATACCAATAGTCAGTGACTGTTGTAATTATACCAATGTGAACTGTAATACACCTATAGTCAGTCACACTGTTGTGTAATATCAATGTGAACTGTAATACACATATAGTCAGTGACTTGTGTAATTATATCAATGTGAACTGTAATACACCTATAGTCAGTCACACTGTTGTGTAATATCAATGTGAACTGTAATATACCTATAGTCAGTGACTATTGTGTTGTTATACACCTATAATCAGTGACTGTTGTATAATATCAATGTGTCACTGAACTAAAGTCAGACATTGTGTAATATCAATGTGTCACTGAACTATAGTCAGATATTGTGTAATATTAATGTGAACTGAAATACACCTATACAGACAGTGACTGTTGTGTAATTACAATTTGAACTGTAATACAGCTATTGTCTGCCACAGTGTTCAGTCATATCAATGTGAATTTTAATACACCTAAAGTCAGTCAGTGTTGTGTAATATCAATGTGAACTGTGATACAGCTATATGCAGTCAGTGTTGTGTAATATCAATGTGAACTGTGATACAGCTATATGCAGTCAGTGTTGTGTAATATCAATGTGAACTGTAATTCAAGTATTGTCAGTGACATTGTTGAGTAATTATAATTCAGGTATTGTCAGTGACACTGTCAAGTAATTATAATTCAGGTATTGTCAGTGACAGTGTTGTGTAATTGTAATTCAGGTATTGTCAGTGACAGTGTTGTGTAATTGCAATTCAGGTATTGTCAGTGACAGTGTTGTGTAATTGTAATTCAGGTATTGTCAGTGACAGTGTTGTGTAATTATAATTCTGGTATTGTCAGTGACAGTGTTGTGTAATTGTAATTCAGGTATTGTCAGTGACAGTGTTGTGTAAGAACAGATGTTAACCTCAGTGAGTTAAATATATTTTTTTAAAAACAACAACAATTCTTTTACAAGATATAACACAATTAAAATTAAAGTTCCTATGGTCAGCTTTTCAACTGATCAAACTGCATCATAAATCATATATACATGCATATATACACTGAAAAGTTTTTCTTTCATTTCTTTTAATTAATGCTTTAATAACTGTTTTTGAAGTGATACAAGATCTGTAAATATTTCATTAAGATATAAATACTTCTTGTGATGATTTTTATCATTAATTAGGCTCAAAAAATTATATTGCTTTAAAATCACAGTGGCTAATGAGCTGAAAGTCATTCAAACATGTATATGTCCCATGCACAGAAATGTCTTAAGCTGGACAGGCGCAAATAAAACCATCAAATGCATTAAATAAAAGAAAACTTGTCATAGGAAGGCCTTGACAACTTCAAAATAAAAATACCTTGTATAACATCTAAAAAGTGTTCCAGTTCATTTCTGTAAGCCTCCATGTATCTACTCTTATAAATCTGGTCGATTTGTGGAACGGTATTGCCCATAGCTGTATGCGATGTCATGTTGTACAAAGGTCTGTTCTCAACGGTCAACATGCCTTTTTCACAAAGTACCTGATATAATAATAATAATAATAATAATAACAAATTATAACCATTTTACATATATTTCTACATTAGATTTCTTGCATGAGAACTTCTTGTTGATTTAAACGGTACAATATATGCTGTAACATGCTGAGAAAATGGAAACTAAGTGCCTTTGCTAAGGACACATTGAGACAGCTGATACAGGCTGGACAGAGTGGACTACAGTTGGATTGACAGTCTGATTGACAGAGTGGGTGATAGTTGGATTGACAGAGTGGGCAACAGTTGTATTGATAGTCTGATTAACAGTGGGCAACAGTTGGACTGACAGTCTGATTGACAGAGTGGGCAACAGTTGGATTGACAGAGTGGGCAACAATTGGATTGATAGTCTGATTGACAAAGTGGGCAACAATTGGGTTGACAGTCTGATTGACAGAGTGGACAACAATTGGATTGATAGTCTGATTGACAGAGTGGGCAACAGTTGGATTGACAGAGTGGGCAACAGTTGGATTGACAGAGTGGGCAACACTTGGATTGACAGAGTGATTGACAGAGTGGGCAACAGTTGGATTGATAGTCTGATTGACAGAGTGGGCAACAGTTGGATTAACAGAGTGGGCAACACTTGGATTGACAGTGGGCAACACTTATATTGACAGTCTGATTGACAGAGTGGGCAACAGTTGGATTGATAGTCTGATTGACAGAGTGGGCAACAATTGGATTGACAGTCTGATTGATAGAGTGGGCAACAATTGGATTGACAGTCTGATTGATAGAGTGGACAACAGTTGGATTGACAGAGTGGGCAACAGTTGGATTGATAGTCTGATTGACTGAATGGGCAACAGTTGGATTGACAGAGTGGGCAACAGTTGGATTGACAGAGTGGGCAACACTTGGATTGACAGTCTGATTGACAGAGTGGGCAACAGTTGGATTGATAGTCTGATTGACAGAGTGGGCAACAGTTGGATTGACAGAGTGGGCAACACTTGGATTGACAGTGGGCAACACTTGGATTGACAGCCTGATTGACAGAGTGGGCAACAGTTGGATTGATAGTCTGATTGACCGAGTGGGCAACAGTTGGATTGACAGAGTGGGAAACAATTGGATTGATAGTCTGATTGACAGAGTGGGCAACAATCGGATTGACAGTCTGATTGATAGAGTGGGCAACAATTGGATTGATAGTCTGATTGACAGAGTGGACAACAGTTGGATTGACAGAGTGGGCAACAGTTGGATTGATAGTCTGATTGACAGAGTGGGCAACAATTGGATTGACAGTCTGATTGACAGAGTGGGCAACAATTGGATTGATAGTCTGATTGACAGAGAGGACAACAGTTGGATTGACAGAGTGGGTAACAGTTGGATTGATAGTCTGATTGACAGAGTGGACAACAGTTGGATTGACAGAGTGGGCAACAGTTGGATTGATAGTCTGATTGACAGAGTGGGCAACAGTTGGATTGACAGTGGGCAACAGTTGGATTGACAGAGTGGGAAACACTTGGATTGACAGTCTGATTGACAGAGTGGGCAACAGTTGGATTGATAGTCTGATTGACAGAGTGGGCAACAGTTGGATTGACAGAGTGGGCAACAATTGGATTGATAGTCTGATTGACAGAGTGGGCAACAATTGGATTGACAGTCTGATTGACAGAGTGGGCAACAATTGGATTGATAGTCTGATTGACAAAGTGGGCAACAGTTGGATTGACAGAGTGGGCAACAGTTGGATTGATAGTCTGATCAACTGAGTGGGCAACAGTTGGATTGACAGAGTGGGCAACAGTTGGATTAACAGAGTGGGCACCACTTGGATTGACAGTCTGATTGACAGAGTGGGCAATAGTTGGATTGATAGTCTGATTGACAGAGTGGGCAACAATTGGATTGACAGTCTGATTGACAGAGTGGGCAACAATTGGATTGATAGTCTGATTGACAGAGAGGACAACAGTTGGATTGACAGAGTGGGTAACAGTTGGATTGATAGTCTGATTGACAGAGTGGACAACAGTTGGATTGACAGAGTGGGCAACAGTTGGATTGATAGTCTGATTGACAGAGTGGGCAACAGTTGGATTGACAGTGGGCAACAGTTGGATTGACAGAGTGGGAAACACTTGGATTGACAGTCTGATTGACAGAGTGGGCAACAGTTGGATTGATAGTCTGATTGACAGAGTGGGCAACAGTTGGATTGACAGAGTGGGCAACAATTGGATTGATAGTCTGATTGACAGAGTGGGCAACAATTGGATTGACAGTCTGATTGACAGAGTGGGCAACAATTGGATTGATAGTCTGATTGACAAAGTGGGCAACAGTTGGATTGACAGAGTGGGCAACAGTTGGATTGATAGTCTGATTAACTGAGTGGGCAACAGTTGGATTGACAGAGTGGGCAACAGTTGGATTTACAGAGTGGGCACCACTTGGATTGACAGTCTGATTGACAGAGTGGGCAATAGTTGGATTGATAGTCTGATTGACAGAGTGGGTAACAGTTGGATTGACAAAGTGGGCAACAGTTGGATTGACAGTCTGATTGACAAAGTGGGCAACAATTGTATTGATTGTCTGATTGACAGAGTGGGCAACAGTTGGATTGACAGAGTGGGCAACAATTGTATTGATTGTCTGATTGACAGAGTGGGCAACACTTGGATTGACAGAGTGGGCAACAATTGGATTGACAGTCTGATACTCTACTAACTGATCTACTTTGGTTCATGCATGATTAATAATAATTAATAAATAATACTTTCTGGGAAAATTACAAAATGACAGAGAAAAGGAACAAAAATAAAGTGGAGAGGTAATGGGAAATACTTTCTTATAATGTTCTGTGGGTGGGGAAAAAAAATCAAAAGACTTCTGATCCACCATAATAATTTTTGTGTCCAAGAAAGGCAAAATGAATGACCACACATATATACAATCGGAATGTAACAATATACATGTATCTAACCAAAGATATGTATGCTCAATTTGCAATGATTTATTTTTAAAAACATAAACAATATACATGTATCTAACCAAAAAGATTTATGCTCAGTTTTCTGTGATTTTTTTTAAAATTTAAAATATATACAAAGATGGGAATTGGACTGAAATGGGCCTCATACCATCACACATATATAAAGTACACCACCTATCAGAATTATCATTTAATTAATATATGTCTTTTGATGCAGTAAGAAAATCTATCCTGGGTGCAATTAAGCCTGCTAACTGCGTTCAGTTCTCTCAGAAAGACTGCAAAAGTGAAACAAGAGTCTACTCTGATGGACCTTGAAAAGGACACAGCAGAAAAAGTTTGCTTCTCACTAAATACAAGAAAGCACATGGAAAGCAATGTGTTTTGTTAATATTGTAAATAGGAACACATACAAAAGACTAAATAGGATTGTTTATTTTTTACTTTTTAATACAAATTACATTACAAATTGGATTATGACAGGAATTACTACATAAAGTCAAGGTGTGCAAGCCCAGGTAAATTTAAAATGTACATATTAAAAATATTTGTCATTAACTTATTTGTTATTTTTCATTGATAGATGTAATTCTTTATTCATTAACTTGACAATGCAAGATAGTGTTGTCCTTGAGTTTTGTGAAATGGCCCTAGAAAAGTTCTGGAATTTGTTTTTAAATTAGTTAAACCTGCAGGAAGCCTGCAAATCACATATGTAGTTACTATCTTGTGTTCTGCAAGGCTTATTTCATCTATATTGCATCAGTCTACAAACAGCAAAGACATGGACCTTCCTCTATCCCATAAGGCACAAGCAGATCCAAGTCTACAAGCAGCTTTGACCCTGACATACAGGTGCATTTTGTGACATTACGT
Source organism: Unio delphinus (assembly GCA_029339505.1). NCBI lineage: Eukaryota > Metazoa > Mollusca > Bivalvia > Unionida > Unionidae > Unio > Unio delphinus. Next base: position 1,345,413 of record JAQISU010000011.1, read on the forward strand.
CTGGATAGATGCAGTTCAAGGTCAGGTTTGGGTTAAATAATGGCAAATACATTATAAATATTTATAGTTTTATCTTACCTCAGTCAAATTGGTGAAAATGTAAGTACTTCGCATCTTAAAATAATGTCTTCTGAATAAGTAAACAAAGTGTGGGGAGCCTGGAGAAGAAGACACCTTACCTCTACTCTTTGATCATATCCATACGGTGCAAGCCTGCCATTGTCAATGAAGGACAGCACACCATTTTCATGCTTTATAACCACAAACACCTGATCATTGTCACCACAGTTTCCTATTTCTGGATTAAAAGCATTTCCTTGCGCATAGACTGTTCTTGGTTTTGACCCCACCATCCAAGATACAACATCCAGGTCATGAATCGTAGAGTCAAAAAATATGCCGCCTATAATTTCAAAAGTATTTATATTGTATGGATGTCAACAATGCCATTCATAATTTATTAGTTTAGGTGAGTTAATATACTTAAATATACTATGTAAGTCTACTCAGAAACAAAATACTGTAAGCATTAGGTCTGATGTCATGTACAATGTAACTCCACTACAAAATAACTGGCGTCAGCAAGGTTTGGTGGACATGCTACAAAGTATCTGGTGTCAGCTGGGTCTGTTGGATATGCTACAAGGTATCTGGTGTCAGCTGGGTCTGGTGGATATGCTACAAGGTATCTGGTGTCAGCTGGTCTGTGGATATGCTACAAGGTATCTGGTGTCAGCTGGTCTGTGGATATGCTACAAGGTATCTGGTGTCAGCTGGTCTGTGGATATGCTACAAGGTATCTGGTGTCAGCTGGGTCTGGTGGATATGCTACAAGGTATCTGGTATCAGCTGGGTCTGGTGGATATGCTACAAGGTATCTGGTATCAGCTGGGTCTGGTAGATATGCTACAAGGTATCTGGTATCAGCTGGGTCTGGTAGATATGCTACAAGGTATCTGGTATCAGCTGGGTCTGGTAGATATGCTACAAGGTATCTGGTGTCAGCTGGGTCTGGTGGATATGCTACAAGGTATCTGGTATCAGCTGGGTCTGGTAGATATGCTAAAAGGTATCTGGTGTCAGCTGGTCTGGTGGATATGCCACAAGATATCTGATGGATATGCTACAAGGTATATTGTGTCAGCTGGGTCTGGTGGATGGTGGATATGTTACATGGTATTAGACCCAGGTGGCTTCTTTTTGTCTTACCTAATTATTATTTAGATTTTTCATTGTCATCTCATCTGTCATCAGGTGAGGGTTCCCTTTATTTAATGCATTTAATAACACCAGTAATTAATTAGACAATCTTTATGAAGACTGGTTGTGTGGCAAAAATAATGGTTTCTTCACATAAATCGGAAAATCTTCATGAAATAATGTTTTATGTTTGTGTATATGTGTGAGTGATTGGGAGTTTTATTGCTGCTTTAACAAGATTTCAGTCAGATCGTTATAATGTCTGCCGTGTGGCAGTTTATAATGATGTCTACCACTGGGGCATCTTACTACAGACATTATCCTGATACCAGGCTGACAAGTCCTAACACTAACATTTTAATGCTCAGCACCAAGTGAGGCAGTTGTTAGTACCACTTTTATGTCTTTGGTAGACTCAGTAGGGGTTCGAACCCATGACTAAGGTGGACACTCGAGTCACTGGAGTGGTTACTGCTTTCATGTAACTTTCTTGATAAGAAACATGCCTGTGTATGTTCATGCAGTTTTTAATGAAAAGTAACTTTTTGGCAAAAAAAGCGTAGTCTCCATAAAGAATGGTCATTTCTTAACAATAAAGTGCCCAAGTCCCAAGTATGTTGATGCAAACCTTTCATTAAAAAAAGTTACTTTTCTATGATAATTTACCCTTACTCATTATTGCAAAACGTGGAATCTTTATATATATATATATATATATATATATATATATATATATATATATATATATATATATGAAGAAAAAAATGATCTTCATGAAGATTTTATACTTTTCCATGAAAAATAAGTACTCAGTGAACAAATTTCTTCATTTTGTTGTACATGTTTTGGTTATGATACACGCTTTTTATGTGAACAAAATACTGTTATGACAGGTCTGTGTAAACAATTTTTCACAACAATGTCATTTTTTCAATGATTTTCTTGTTAAAAATGACTACATTAATTACAATATTGGACTTGATAAAAAAAAAACTTTTACCTGAAGATTTGACATAGCTTACTGGAGGTGGCTTTACATCTCGGCTAGTCGATTTGAATACTCGAAGTCTGCCCAGCTCCCCACTCTTTATTTTGTCATGAACCTGCTGAAAGTTTGGATCAAAACGCCTGCAAAACATGAAATAATAGCTGGCAGCAATTACATTGGCTTTGTAGACTTAACTTCATAAATACCATATCCATTAAAGGCTTCAAGGAAAGAATAATAGTGTAAGTCAACATTTAGGAACCTACAATTTAAATTGACAAATTCAAATGTAGGGAATGACAGGGATTATTTTAAAGAAATAAAATCCAGGACTTAAATATCTTCAAAAATATTCTTGCTTTGTAAAAATATTAATTATATCCAATATAGTATTTAGAAAAGAATGTCAAGAGGGGTAAGCAATTTTTTTTTTATGTCCAGGTTCAAGAGTAAATGACCTCTGTCCCTCCCCCCAATACAAAATGATAACTGAATGGTCAGACCTTAGGCTTCTTAGCTGTTATCTTACCTTGGGTCAGGTGGGAAACACTAGTTTCTCAAAAGTTCCACTGCAGCTCCTGTTAAGACACTGAAGTAATTTTGCATCCGATCTTAATGTCAACAAAATTTAATTCGGTGCCTGGACAATTGGATGCAACATTACTTTAATTATTTCATGTCTTTACCCTGGGAGCCTCAGTTTGACTTGTAATTTAATGGTTGCTTGTTTGGTATCTGCCCAGACCAGCTGCCTCCGTGTAATATTGGAAAAGGCATTTAGCTCACATTTTTTGGTATGATATTGCCAATAAAGTTTCAAAAAGTATAACCAATAATAATTAACTTTCTCATACTGCTGTTATACAATTCAATGATTATAATTATTCATTTTAATAAATGTTAACAATGGTTCCCTCTAAGATACAGAATTTGAACCAGTGCTCATATGGTGTCAATTATGCACAGTGTTCTGAATTCACAGTGTTCTGAATTCACAGTGTTCTGAATTCTGCACAGCATCTTGATGTAAGTAACGACATTAAAAGCATTAATGCAGCCATGTTGTAAATCTTTGTTTATTCTAACTCATCATAATTCATCCAATGTAATAGGTTACCTCACTCTGCAATAAAAAGATAGCAGAATCGACCTAAATGCAGAATTTAATGCATATTGCTGGAGTGTAACATGTGGGTTACAATGATTTAGTTTTGACTCGAGAGTTTTGTGCTTTTCATGAAACATCTGCCTAAAAATCAACATTACTCTGCAAGCAGAATTGTTTGAGAAATTGAGCTAAACTCAAATGTCAATAGAGTTTGAAATATGGGTCACAGTGACCTAGATTTGATTTAAGGTTGTGGTGCTCTTCATGACACATCTACACTTAAAACCACAGTATCTGAGAAACTAAACTAAACACAAAGCAGGTCACTGCTGATAAATATAGGTAACAGTTATGTAGTTTTGCGTGAAGTTTGTAATATTCGTCATGATGATTCTTCACTCTTTATCATGTCTATGTAAGCAAAGGTGACAGAAACATGGAGTTAAACACAAAGGTAGGCAGAAAATAGTGAACCATGAAAAACATAAAATATATATCAGTGTGACCAAGCTTTCAAGTATGCCTTAATGAAGCATCTATATTACCAAGTCATGTGACTCTACAAGAAAGAGTGTCTGAGAAGTATCTAAACAAAACTCTTTACCTTAGTATTGAAGCCCTGACATTATTTGTATCAATCCACAAGCAAGAACTGCTCTGCAATCCAGCAAACAATATATTTTATGCATATGCAGTTTTACTTTATTACCAACAAAATGAACTGTATGAAGAATAAGAGAACATTGTGCTGGGACTGTGTGGCAGCAAGTACATCAATTCCATATATTACATTTATAAAAGGCCACATACACATTTTAAAAATGGCAAAAAATTTAAATTATGCATACCCAGCCAAATATTATTAATCAAAACCAAAACTGCCCTCAAGTGAAATGATGGGTGGAAATTAACTGCATTTACTTTGAAACAGCTTCTTCAACATTAGTATAAAACCTTTGTTGCTATTTCATGATATGACTAAGTTAAAACTAAATTGTGTCTAAAAAAAAGTCTCAGATGCAAATCCATCCCATCCTCCCAGGTCTGATTCTACCATAAATATAGGTAACATAATAACGTAACAGACAAAAATGATATATAAATACATGTGGCTACTTGATACATGTTTAATGTGATATGATGTAAGTTAGATATACTAGATTGCTGTTTTATGATAGGTGACCATTATGTTTCAAGCTGGGTAGAAGAGGTGACTATTATGGGATGGTTGGTATGTATTTATGAGAGGTTGATGTGTGTTGTTGTTGTTGTTAGGTTTAAAAACCATTTTCAGCACACGATAAGCTATACATGACAGCCAGTATTAATGGTGGAGGAAGAACCCTGGAAAGCCCAAGGACAGAACCACCAACCCACGAGAAGCTACTGGCATGCTTTCTCACATACCTACATTGGCCGAATCTGAGATTCAAACCCATGCAGACAGAAAAAACAACCACCTGTACATGGACAACAGATACCCCATATAAAAAACAATCACCTGTACATGGACAACAGATATGTTATATAAAAAACAACCACCTATACATGGATAACAGATATGCCATATAAAAAACAACCACCTGTACATGGACAACAGATACGCCATATAAAAAACAAAGACAAAGGGGACATCTATGAATGATGTCACATGATTTTGCCAATTTTTTTACCCCCCCCCCCCCCTGTCACAAAAAGTTAGACCCTTCAAATATGACATCACAAAGCTCTGCTCTTGCCTCTCCAGAAAAAAGCTGTATTTCCTATTTTAAAATTTTTAAAATTAACATTAAATATTAAGTGGCAATTTTATTTAAAGTTTTTGATGTGACACCACATTTTTTAAACACCTTCCTCCCCCTCATCACACATTGTCACAAATATGTGGCCCACTCCCCCCCCTTGGTGCGTGACATCATCTATGGATGGTCCAAAGGATATATTTGGAATTATAGAAGGCCTATACATGGAAAACCTAATTACCATACAAAAAACAAAGACAAAGATATATTGGGAATTTTTAAGGCCTTTACATGGAAAACAGACATATAATATAAAAAAACAAAGATATATATATATATATATATATATATATATATATATATATATATATATATATATATATATATATATACACACATGTCTATGAGAATTATTCAAGATCTATACATGACAAAGCTAGCTCTATATATGGTACTATCCAAGTGTTATAAAACAAAATATTCATACTATGACATGACATGTCAAATCAGACCTATTAGTGTCATTATCAAAGACCTATACAAGGAACAGGGGCAATGAAGGTCAAAAAAATAAACAAGAATATCAGAAAAAAACTTGAAGAAAGCAAAAGAAAATTGGACAAAAGTGTACCAAAATAGAGAGCAGTCTGATAACGAATTGCAGCAAAAAGGCATTCCAAATTGTGAAAGACCTCACCAGACAGAAGCAAGCAAGAGTCAGAACCATTAAAGATGAAAATGGAAAATGCATCACAGAAGCGAGTGACAATGCAGAAAGATGGACTGAGTATTGTAAAGAACTCTCCAACCATCTGTCCACAGGAGACAAAATGGTGCTTTTAGTTCCAAACACCACAAATTATGATGATTTCCCCATTCTCAAAGAAGAGGTGGAATCAGCAGTAAGAGCACTGAAGAATGGGAAGGCAGATGGAGTAGACAACATCCCAGCTGAACTAATCAAGAATGGGGGGGGGGGAATCAGTGATAGAGCTACTAACAAAAATCTGCAACAAGATCTGGCAGATAGGTGAATGGCCAACACAGAGGACCCAGTCACTGATTATAACACTCACCCAAAAAGGCACTCTCCAGCTGTGCCAAAATTACCGAACTATCAGTTTGATCAGCTGTGCTAGTAAGGTGATGCTGAAGATCATCAACAGACTGAAACAACAAGCAGAAGAAATAATCACTGAAGAACAGGGTTCTGGAGTGGAAGAAGCACAACAGAACAAAATATTCAATCTCAGGGTTCTGTGTGAAAAGTAATTGTAACATCAACAAGACATCTATCATGTGTTCATAGATTTCAAAAAGGCCTTTGACAGAGAGTGGCATGAGGCATTGTGGGCCACAACGAAGAAGTACAACATGGGTCAAAAGTTGACCAATATCATCAAGCAGCTGTACGCCAAGGCAACCAGTGCAGTAATTGCTCAAGGTTCTGTGGGGGACTGGTTCCAGAAAACAGCTGGAGTATGTCAAGGCTGTCCAGTGTCATGCACACTTTTCAACATCTATTTAGAGCACATCATGAGTGAAGCCATGCAATTACATATAAAAGTGAAAAGATAACGATTAATAATTACTAAAGCTACCTGAGAAATTTAAGTTTTTCATTTATCAGAAACTTCTTAGGAAATCTTCCTATTGTATATACATTCAAGTCACTAAGAGTCATATCTATTGTAACTACAAGTTTGAGAGAGCATAGTTATATGCCCCATGCTGCTTCTTTGAGTACTAACAGTTCTTGTTGTACACTGGAGTCAATACCAAAAAGAATGATAGTACACCTTTAAGAGTATGATAACGAGTAAGGAAAACACCTTCCGTAAAAAAATTCTTTTGTTCTTAATGAATACATTACCTCTGGAAGGCACAGAACAGTGGCTTTCTTTTTTTCTTTGCTAAATCATAGCATGCCGCAGTGGTTGCAATCTCTGTAGTAATTGGCTTTTCACAAAATACTGACTTGCCTTTTGAACAGAGCAGAATAGTTATTTCATGTTAATAATATTCAAATAACATACTAGTTTAGTTTGAATACAGCACAAAAAAAATTGAGGGACTGACATTGAATGGATCTAAAATAAATAGAATTAGTTTAAATACAGCACAAACTGATGAATATCCATTGAATGGATTGAAAATTTACAGATGCTAAATTTTATTTACAACAATGTATGTCAACTATATCATGCTATCTGCTATTATGAACTGCTAAAGTTCTCAATGAATTTTCACACTTGATTTAAATTTCTATGCAATCATAATCTGCACGACTTTTAAAAAATGTATTTTAAATTTCAGTACAAATCCACTGCTTATACATTACCTAGGACAGAAAGTGACAAGACTCAAACTGAAACACATTTGTGTATTATATGTTATTGACTGAAAATAAACAAATAAAATAAACAAAATACCTGCTTCAAGAGATTTCTTCAATAGTGGTTCATGCGTGTCTGTTGGGGAGCATATGATGACAGCTTGCACGCTTAAAATGTACAATAATAAACAATAGTTTTACAGTGACAGAAATATAACTATTATTTTACGAACCTTTAAAATTCAGTTTTTTAAGAGGTAAAACAACAGTTGTACAGAACTAATAAATTTTTCCACAAAGATAAGTGACCATGGCCTTTGGTCTACAGAACCTCAACATAAAATGGATTTTTGTCCAGCTTGTTTTGCTGATGGCTTCTTTGTTGTTTTTGCTGTTGATTTGTTGTTGTTTTAGTTCTATATTTCAAAACAGCAATCTCAACATTGAATTTTATAACCTCAAACTATTTCCTATGCCAAATGCAAGAGAAAGATTAAATTAGATTGATTGATTATATGTAATTTATTTTATCAAAAACCCTTTCCTGTAGATGAAGTGACCTTTATATTTAGGCTTCTAATAAGATATTATAACTTCAGTACGTGTATTTATTAATGTAAAATGAACTTTTTCTTGTTCTTTGGTGTTTATAACATGGTTTAGTCTATATCACGGTCAGATTCTATGGACCCCAAACACCATGTTATAGTAGGTCACACTGTATTTTGCCTTTCTCTTGACTATTTCATGGAAATACAAAAACATAATGCTAAATATGCCTACATCATTCTGACGCAACAATAAATATAACAAAAATAATAAAACTCACTTAGAATCATTCATTACTTGGTCGATCATATCAATTGTGCCACACCGTGTAGACAGGTCAAACTCCTTTGTAAATTGCTGGGCATCTTTTAGCTTCTTCCTAATAATCCACTGTAGAGAGGCACGTGGTGACATCACAATATTCTTCACATGCTCAATACCTTAGAGATAAAATCACACAAAACAGATTTTGCATTTTCAGAAACCCCAAGCATAAACGTTCTAATGTTTCTTTTATCTGATGACTCGCAGAATTAAAAGTTACTGTTTTAAAGACATTGATGAAATTTAAAATATTGCTATGCCATGATCATCACAATGGGAGACATTTTTAAATATATAAAAGAAAAATGCTATGCTGCCTAATATTAAGTTATTTTCTTATGTTAATGTTACTTAAAGAAAATTGTCTTTTGACAACACACATTTGTGCAGATTACGCTGCCAAAGTTGAAACAAATTCATAGACATGTATATTTAATGAAATAACACTTTAACTCATAACATCTGTTGTAAAATTATTCAAGAAAATCATTCTCGGATCTATTTTACATGCACAATTGTGGATTTGTTGGGGTAGGGGTTGACTAGGGCATGGCAAAAAAAATAACCAACTCTGTTTCTTTATAACAGTCCTTGCTAGATACAAAATGGAAAATGTAGATCACGATGTCTGTCAAGACAGACAATGTATGAACTGTTAATCCATATGGTCAAACATAAATTAAATATGAAATGTCTCCAGTAAATCTGTGATACAGATTTCCCACAAACGTGTGCACATATACCACATGAATCCTTCGCTAACTATGGCCAGTGTAGACCCATATCTTGCCACCACAAATGGCAGATCGGGGGCCCCAAGTGGCCAAGTGGTCTAAAGTGCTCTCTGTTACAGATCATTGCCATCTCACCTCTGTCTGCTTGGGTTCGAGTCTAAGATTTGGCTAATGTAATTATGTGAGAAAGCTTGCCAGTAGCTTCTCGTGGGTCGGTGGTTCTTTCCGTGGCTTTTCCCGGGTTCTTAATCTACCAATAATACTGGCCGCCATGTATAGCCTATCGTGTGCTGAAAAATGGCGTTAAACCCTACAACAACTACAACTACAAATGGCAGATCAGGGCTTATGTTGTTTCCAGCTGGATGCACATTTCACACTAATTCATGCAGTATATGCCTGTACATGAGCAGGGACATCGTTTAACTCTTTCCATCAGCTTCATCAAGAGATGTCTTCTATCCTTTACAAACTAAATATTACCCATTGAACCCATTCCAAAAACGGCAAAACCAATTTTTGATGCCATGTTTCTGACATCAAAATGATGGAATGATCGGAGTCTGATGGCAGGTGACTTTCTGATTGATTCTGACACCTGCAACAGAACAAGATAGATTAAAAACATAATTTACCTTCAAACTGCCTTTACTAAAAAAATGCATTCCTACAAAACTCAAAAAGTACAAAATAAACAGATAGCCTTCCCTGTGTAATATGCTTTCATGTTTAAATGCTGTCTAAAAATGTCCCCAAAAAGATTAGATTTGGCAATCAGTCAAGACAATCTGCATAATTAATACATGGCTATATCATGTGAATAAACTAGAATTAATTGCATTTCCCAAAGACATACACATGGCTATATCAAGAAAATAAGACAGGAGTTAATTGCATTTCCCAAAGAAATACAGATGGCTATATCATGTGAATAAACTGGAATTAATTGCATTTCCCAAAGACATATATGGCTATATCATGTAAATAAACAGGAATTAAGCACATTTCCAACAGACATAGGATACCAGTATATTCCTCCCAACCAGTGTCACTTCAAGCTGTCAGTTTTTAAAATACAACTGCAGAGTAGGTCTCAACAATTGCATTCTTAATGTAAGAACATCAGCAAAGCCAAAAAATGATTTGACTTTTTTCTGAGCTACAACAAGTACAATGATAGTATCCAAATCATTTAATATGTCACTAGTTAAATATCAATAAAAATCACAAATGCAAATTCTGTCTTATAAAAGATCAATTATCCAGATTTATCATAAATTTGTTGTTCCTAGCAATATAAAAAAACACAACCTTGACGACACCTTTGCAAATGTTCATTTCAAGGTAAATAACTACAATCAATGACGAGCTTAAATAACAGCTGGGTTTAAGATTAGTAGATACACCTGGTGATAGAAAACAACACCTGGGATAGAAAACAATACCTGGGATAGAAAACAATACCTGGTGATAGAAGACAACACTTGGGATAGAAAACAATACCTGGTGATAGAAGACAACACCTGGGATAGAAAACAATACCTGGTGATAGAAGACAACACCTGGGATAGAAAACAATACCTGGTGATAGAAGACAACACCTGGGATAGAAAACAATACCTGGTGATAGAAGACAACACCTGGGATAGAAAACAATACCTGGTGATAGAAGACAACACCTGGGATAGAAAACAACATCTGGGATAGAAAACAATACCTGGTGATAGAAGACAACACCTGGGATAGAAAACAATACCTGGTGATAGAAGACAACACCTGGGATAGAAAGCAATACCTGGTGATAGAAAACAACATCTGGGATAGAAAACAATACCTGGTGATAGAAGACAACACCTGGGATAGAAAACAATACCTGGTGATAGAAAACAACATCTGGGATCAGTTATTGTAGAGATTGTCTTTACAAATAAAATTGGTCTATGATGGGCAGCTATAGATAAAAATTAAGAAGTAATAAAACTTGTATGAATGACTTTTGCAAATAAGTGGACATAATGACCATACACAAATATGTAAATCACAACTGTTTGATAAATGATAATTACTCTTCAAAATGTGGCATTTATGATTTAACATGTTGGTTAAAAACTTGTTTTTTAAAAATGTGCAACTCTGAATCTGAGCTTGTTATTTTAAACAAAACATTAAGTCATGCATATTGCAATTTTGATTTTGGAATGGATGACACACTTAACATGATACAATTTCCCAATTAAAAGCTGATACTACATGTGCTCCTCCTTGAAGTGGATATAAATCCACTTAAAACTCTTAAGAAATGGAATACATATATTGTTGTTAAGTAGATACAAAATAGGGTTGTTGAGGATAATAGTGTTGCTAAGATAAAAATAGCCTGTTGAACAACAAAGCTGAACAGGATTCCAATCAGGACTTTAGTGAGAAGCTGATAACAAATAAAGATGCACCACTGAAAAAAATATTTTTCTATACTTTATTCTTAAAAACAAAGTTACCCCATAACAGCACTGACAGTTCTGGAGATGAGGAACCGCAGAATCATTTTCTTTACAAAGTTTGAAGAACCTAAGCAATGACTCACAATTCAAGAATATGGCAATCAAAATATATTGCAATTTACAATACAAACTGGTCAGGTGGAGTTTAAAGAAGTGGCAGAAGGTAGAAAAGAAACAAATGGAAAAGAGAGCAAAATACTTTCTCTTTTGTTGAGGAAAATAAATGCCTTACAATAATTTATAACAGCCAAAGCAAATCAACAATTTGCATCAAAATTGTTAACACTTTGAGAAAGGATATCATCTAAAGAAAACTTCCACATTTCACTACAGAATACTATTGGTTTTTTATCAAAGATTATCAACTCACTGCCTTAATTTTAGGACGTTAATACAATCATCAATTTTAAGCAGTAACAAGTAGTTTGATTTTTGGTACTTACTTAAATGTACATACATGTACTATTTTTCGCATATCAGTATATAGTTTAAAACATGTAACTGCATAATCGTGTAACTATTGTCTTATATCAGTGTCTATCAAACATCACATAACTGTCGTCTTAGGATTATATGCTGTATACCCACCATGTCAGGTAATTCTGCACATCAGGAAATTCTTCGCAATGATACAACATTCCTGTAAACATTGGATCACATGTTGTTTTTGGTTGAATATCCAATTTGTATCAAGAAAGAATGATATTCATTTGATTAGGAAGTAATATTCATAAAGTGTACAATATACCCCACATTTCTACCCTAGCTGCACATGAAAATGTGATTTCTGAATGTCAATACGAAGACCCACTCCATGACCTTCTTGAACTTGTAACCCAGAAAATCATACTTGTTATGTATCTTTTAAAATCCTACAAATAAATCCATTATGTAACAGATGGAAATGTATACCTTAAAAGAATCGTGCATTTTAATCCAAGTTTCTAATTTTGCAAGACGCTTTCCCATACACACAAAATCGTCTGCTATGCAAAATGTCAACTTGCTGCTAGAATCGGATTATCAAGAAATTACCTGGTGTATAATCTTATTCTAAATTCTATAGTAATATTTTTTCCATAAACGAGATTGTAAGCAGGTTACATCCCATTCATTGATAGTTCTCTTCAATACCTTATATTTATATAAAATTTTGAATTTCACATTATTTTTTTTAAAAGATCAGTTTAGTTTGCCTAATATCTATTGCCATTTATTGACATTCTTACCGTTACGTTGCATTTCGTAAAACCAGCTAATTACTAGACTGCAATGCTGACAGAAACAGTTCAAAGAAATGTATTTCATTTCCGTAGCTCGATTTAAAAAACATTACATTTTTTCAAGAAAACACAGGGGTGGTATATGTTATGTCCAACATTAATATTATTTTCGACAGATTATTCGGGTGACAATTGCCTCTTTTCAAATGGTAAGCACTGCATTATTTTATTTTTGTCAATCGGTCGAAATCGGTATGCGGACTGCTTCTATATTGGTGCACGAAAACTTTAGGTACGCTGAAATGCCCGAGAGCATTGTACGTTTAAAATGTACGAGTTTTAGTTCTTGTCGGTTATGTATTCATTAATATACCTAATTTAAAATAAATTTACTTTGGACTTTGTACATGACAGAAATAAGGAAACTGGTGCCTTTTGTTAGGACAACACAACGCGCAGAGAGAGAGAGAGAGAGAGAGAGAGAGAGAGAGAGAGAGAGAGAGACCCAGGGCCCCTAGGCAGTTAACAGATTCGGGACCCCTTCTTGGTAATTTAGCAAAAAAACAACCTTGTGTCCTCAAGGTGTAACATTTCGGCCCCTGGCCGGGGCCCCCCTCCGAGGTTATGCCTAGGTAGACCAACAAGTTCTTCTGCGCCTTTTTTTTTTATTTTGACTAGCGTTACTCAAAAAACTTGTTGGTCTAGAGCCCAAAGCAGTTGCCTAGGCAGAAGTTTGCAGCTGAGAGAGAGAGAGAGAGAGAGAGAGAGAGAGAGAGAGAGAGAGAGAGAGAGAGAGAGAGAGAGAGAACAATGATCGCTCCATGACGGCATTATGTAGGTCGCGGTGTTTGACAGGTTTCATTAAGCACACATACACACTATTTGTGTATTCATCAGCCAAAATGCAGAACATACCTCAGACCTGGAATGGTTGCAAGCAAGAAATGAACACGTAGTTTATACGTGAACCAGTTTCAATAAACGTATGATGATACCTGCTTCGCCTGGTCGCAACTAGAACAAAATATCCGAATCACTCCTACTGTAATCAGCCCATGCTTGCTGGAGTTATGTCCCGTTCTTTATATGTTAAGAAAGGGAATATTCTGTCCGTACTTTTTGCCTTTTTCTTTCTTTCTTTCTTTTTCTGTAAATCCAGCCTGATATTAATGCCAGTAATTTTTCATCAATGAAAAAATACATTATGATATAGAGGAGCGAACGAAAAAATCAAAGAAATTTGTAATTTTTTAGTGAGAGAGAGAGAGGGGGGTAGCATCGATGCCTTTTGCTTTGGAGAGGAATGGGGTAGCCTCGATGCCTTTTGAAATAATTATTGCAAACATATGCAACGTAGAGGGTATTTTTCGCGTAATTCAAATTTCGTCATTTTCGGCAAATTTAGACAACTTTGCTAAATCCTATGATTGACGTTGAAATATGAACTATATTTTCAATACAGTCACGTGGCAGATTATCAAGGGCAGTTCATGTTATTAACAATACTAATTTTACCAACAAATACCATTATTTCAAAAGGTTGATATTTGTTTTTTATTTGTGTTTTTTTTGTTAATTTTATTTTGTTTCAAAGAACAAAGTCAATTTTCTTTTTCACGAAGATATATGTAGCCAAAATTGGTAAAACTTCACCCAAAAGAAAGATCATGCAAACTTAATAATAATAATAATAATAATAATAATAATAATAATAATAATAATAATAATATAATAATAAATTGTATGCTCTCTCTGTCTGTCTGTCTCTCTGTTTGTCTGTCTCTCTGTCTCTCTCTCTCTCTCTCTCTCTCTCCAAAATTATTTCTACCTCTCCCCGCAACGAGTGGCCGAGTAGTCTAAAGCTCCTCCGTTACGTTGCCATCTCACCACTGTCTGCGTGAGTTCAAATCTCCGATTCGGCCAAGGTGGGTATGTGAAAAAGCTTGCCAATTGCTTTTCGTGGGTCGGTTATTCTTTCCGGGTTCTCCCTCCAGCATTAATACTGGCCCAATGTGTATCCCATATTGTGCTGAAAAATGGCGTAAAACCCTACAACAACAACACACACACACACTCTCTCTCTCTCTCTCTCTCTCTCTCTCTCTCTCTCTCTCTCTCTCTCTCTCTCTCTCTCTCTCTCTTTTGCAAAGACCTGCATCTTATTTAGTTAAATATGAGTTTTTCTTTACTATCTAAGACAAAGCAAGATTTTGTAATGACTGGCTTTACCATCTAAGACAAAGCAAGATTTTGTAATGACTGGCTTTACTATCTAAGACAAAGCAAGATTTTGTAATGACTGGCTTTACTATCTAAGACAAAGCAAGATTTTGTAATGACTGGCTTCAAGCGGGAGAAAATAAATCTGTCGGATTTATGAGAACGTCTATTGGTTATTTTAAAAAAAGGAAACAAAATAATGCCTAAATATGCTTTATTTCCTTTCAAATCGGCGACATAAAATGGCTTTAAAACTTTTATCCTGGCTGTGCATAAAACCAAAATATACAGTGCTTACATGGTAGTCTAACACTCTTATTTTGTTGGCACCCGTAAATACAGGCTAGTAGAATGCCTCTGTTTGTTGAACATTATTCCAATGTCACATATGTTTTCAGAAACAATTCAATTAAAGCTATGCCAATGAACATTTCTAATAGGGACTTACCCATGTCAACAGAAATTCGTAAATAATATAATGGCATCAAACAATGGCGCCTACATTTCCGTCTTCTCTTCAGAGCTAAAATAATATGATTCAAGAAAATAGTAATGGGGATGGTAGCTGTGTTATAAAGAGGAGGTAAGAGAGACTATGACGCCATAGAGGAGGCTATGCGCTTTTATGTAATATATGTATCAAGCAAAGCAAAGTACGGCATATAAATTAAAAGGCAGACAAACACACATTTCCCGCCTCGTAAAATAATGGACTATTTTTAAATTCTTGTTCACTCCGCTGGTACAATTATAGGGATCTATCGAATTAAGTTTATGGTGGGATTTTTTTCTTCTTTCGTTCTATTGTTTTCTAAAGGAGGTTAAAGGATATTATCGATATTTCGTACGACGATTATTCAGGAGGATGTGTTTTGTGGTGATTTGATTTCATTTTACTCCAGATCAAGGCAACAATAAGGGAGTACTTGGGTACAGTTGTATATAAAGACTCCCACCGTTTGGGGTATGATAGCATATATCATCCATATTAGTACTTCTACCCTCTTGTGTGATAGCGTGTGATATCAGCCTCTTTCTTTCACATCTTATCCTTTTTGTTGGTTAGAAGATGTGTAGTTTTATTCAATACACATGGCGTGTTGGATAGTAAATGCGCGGTGATGTATAGCATTGTTTGGGTTGTTGGATGGTTTATGACTAAGCATTGCTTAACACACGTCTTGAATAGTATGTGAGGGGTATTCGTCACTACACATCGTATGTTGTAAAGTATATAACCCGGAACGAATCAGTACAAGTGTTGGGGAAGGTGATCCAACATTTCAAAAGAGCCCTTACTTTCCTCAAAAGAGCACCAAAGCAAACATCAATGCGTTTATTTACTGATAACGTGCGCAAGAATGAAATGGCGGTCGAATTTCAAGTGCCAAGTACTGTACGCTTGTGTATGTGCTGGTAGGTTTTTATTTAGCCGGGTTGTGGTGCAAATCTGTACCTCCACCCCAATCCTGCCCTAATGGATACATGGGTGATGGATATACTGTAACTAAGTGTTAGTTGATAACTAGATGGTGGTTAGTGGATGACTCGGCTTTACAATGCTGTCAACCTTGTAAACATTTTCATGTGTAATATTTGATATTTTTTAATCAAAAGGAATGGACTAGTCTACCAGAACCAAATGTCACATTTTATTTATTGATTCTTAGCTGAGTGATGTTTATTTGTTTATATACAAACACAAAATTTCGATGACACCACAATAGTAAATGTACTTTGGTAATAGTAGTAACAATGATATTTTTTCAGTAACAAAATGAGCTGTGTAAAATATTTCTACATTTTCTTCTCGCATGTCTTTATGTGAAGATTTATATCAATTTATTATACCGCTATTGGTAAATTAGTTTTCTATACTGTATTAATTATTGAAATATGAATTTACATCTCTGACGACATTTTTGTCATCCTTATAATGGACTCAAGGGAAAATGTAGAAAATGTAAGATTTGGTCTAAGATTTCCTCTTTATGTAGAACCCCAGCCACACTAACCAAGTATTTTGCTTCCTAGTGAATCTCGTGCCTTTGCTAATGACCAAGGGAAAAATCTAATTTACCTTAGTGTTCAAATGTCACACACAAAACTATAAACAATAACTCTTTAGTAAAAAATAACGACAAAAGTCACCAAATTACAACTAATATGTATATAACTATTTGCACACAATAAATGTAAAATATTTCTCTACGTTTGTCCTATTTAACACACTGAAGAATGCGCTGTAAACAAGCTTCCTGAATACATACATATCATCACTAAGCATAATTTAACATTGATGACTAGTGACAACCGCAATATCTAACAGAAATAAATTAAGTAATTTTTTAAAGTATCCAACTGCACATATAAATTACCTGATAAGTTTGTAAAAAAAAATTTATAAAAAAAATATCTTTTTTTCCCATTTAAACCATGCATATTTATAAGCTTTTTATTTTATAATAATTAGCTAATAATAAGTTG
Organism: Unio delphinus; assembly: GCA_029339505.1. Lineage (NCBI taxonomy): Eukaryota > Metazoa > Mollusca > Bivalvia > Unionida > Unionidae > Unio > Unio delphinus. The sequence continues at coordinate 1,362,824 of JAQISU010000011.1, forward strand.
TTTTTATTATCATCTTAAGGCGGGTTTTAAATAACGAGTGTTAATACCAGGTGATATTATCATTAGAAGTTTAATTTTGAGAGAATTACATGTGGTGTAGGAGGTGAGGAAAGGAGCAAAATGTAAACCATTAAATAAGTCATTTCATAGTGTATATTTCAGGTGAGGAAAGAAGCAAAATGTAAACCAGTAAAAAAGTCATTTCGTAGTGTATATTTCAGGAATGACGTCTTTGTCACAGAATTAGGCGAAAATTGAATTTATTTCTTCTTGAATACAAACTAATTTCACCATATTTTTTGTTTCGTCGTACATGCGTTACCTGGGGTGAATAAGTGTTTTTCAAGGTAAGTGACGTGTAGCGATTTGCATGTGCCTGACTACAAATCACTTGAAGTCAGGAACATTAGAATCACGGGGTGCACGGGAATTTTGCCGTAAATTCTGCTCACCTATTTGAGGATATATAAGGCAGAATAATTCTTATAAGATGACGAGTCCAAAAGTATCTTATCAAAGGAGAGATAGCTCGTCATTCTTTCTCCAGCCAAAGGGGTGAGTGTTAAATTTATATTTCGTTTTATTGTGAATTTTTATTCAGTTTATCATTTCATGTAATGATGCCTTTATTACAATGCAGATTTAAAACGTTGAATATTTGGAATTACTAGTCACTATTAGACTTTAAATGCAATAGCGTAATCTAAGTTTTAGATTGTTTTAGAAACAACTATTATTAGTTTGGTTTCTTTATTGTAGCTGAATTGTAGCTGAACGTCTCTGAATGTCTCTGAATTGTAGCTGAACGTCTCTGAACGTCTCTGATTGTAGCTGAACGTCTCTGAATGTCTCTGAATTGTAGCTGAATGCGATTGATTGTGCCGTGATTATGCTGTTTAATTGTGCGATCAAATTGAGGTATCTGACTGTCTGTCTGTCGGATTGTCTGTCCGTCTACGTCTGTCGTGATGTGTAAATATCCGGAAATCTAGAAGTCTAAATGTCCGAGTGTCGGAGCTGTCTAAAGGTGTAAACGTCCGGGATAGTATCTAGGTGTGTGGGACCGGTGGTTCTAGTAGATGCTGTATACTGTCTGTACGTATAACTGTAGTGGATCCATGAAGGGCAAGTGGCCGATAAAAGTATTGGATCAACCCTAGGTATTCGGAGAAGCTGGGCGGCGATTCAACAGTTTGTGAATCGTACGGTTGTAGAGGGTCGAGACATATGTGTGTGTTGCAATTGTAGTTACAATTGAATACATTGTTATATTTACACATAGTTACTTTGAATCACAGTAGTATTTCAAGGGATTACATAAATCTCAATAACAGTTAGCAGCTTGATAAAATACATGTAGATGTTTGTACTTGTTGTCGCAATCCATACGTGCGATAGTATAGTTTGATGTTTGTATTTGTTATCGCAATTCATGCTTGCGTTAATACAACTTTTGTAAAGGCTCCATTTTATTTGAAACATTGTGTAGTCCAGGAGGTTCCTTGGATCTGTGTTTATTTTGTATTAATATTTAATTTATTTTTGAATTGTGAAGGGTTGTGAAGTACGATTTTGGGTTAAACGCATGAGTTATTGTGTTGATACATCATTATTTTTCATTAATTTATTTCATAAATTTACATCATCTTTCACATATTGTGTTTGTGTTGTTCATTTGATCCACGAACCACTCGGTAACAATTCTGTCACAGTCTTCTCTATTAACAATACTGACTACAACGGTACTTTCTATACTCTGCCGCTGGAGGTCGCGTGTTCGAAGCCCGACAGAGTCATACCAACGACTTAATAAACGTGGTACTAGCAGCTGCCTCGATTTGACGCTCATCATTATGATGTTAGTTTTAGGACTGGTCGATAATGTGACTGGTTGACAAATAATGCTTGTAGCGATATGACTACAGCTGTTAAAGCTACGTTACAAATCACACACACACACACACACACACACACACACACACACTTTCTACATGGATAGCCGTCGGTTACAATTACACGTGTAATATGACTGTCATGGCATACTGATGTTTGCTACAGGTAGTGTACACATGGCCCAACGTAGATGCAAACAGTAACGCTTGTTGCATCATGCTTTGCCTCTGTGTAACACAATAATTGCTCTGCTCTTAAAACGCGATATGCAATATCAATTTGTCTATTTTACATCGTGTAAATACCTTTTCCACAAAACAAATTGTACCTGCACATTTAAATGACGGGCTGTTCTCTTAATTTGCAATTATGCACTTAGTGCGTAATATTTGGCTATACCACACCCACCCACTCTATGAAGAATATTCGCATAATAAAAAAAACCTTAAGGAATGAGTGAGTGTTTTTTATTTTTAACGTAGCTTTAACAATTGTGTAGTCACATCGCTACGATGTCTGCAGTATGACAGTTTATAATGATGTCTAACACTGGAACACCAAGCCGCTGACATATAGTATGATATCCCACCCATTCACATTATACTGACACAAGGCCGACCAGTCGTAACACTAACCTCTTAATGCTGAGCATCAAGAGAGGAAGGTGCTAGTACCATTGTTATAAGTCTTTGGCATGACTCGCCTAGGGTCGAACCCTTGACTTCCCGCATCTGAGGTGGACACTCTAACTACTAGTCCCTCGAAGTGGTCACCTCAACGAATAACTGTTGTAATTCTGTGATCTTATAAATACGAACTATTATATACATGAAGGTAAAATAAGCAAAATAATAAAATAAAAAATACGTATAACAAAAGTTTTTTTTTGTCTTTACAATGTGTTTCTCGACTCCTGTAGCTTATCATGCATAACTTAGCCCAGAAATTCTACACTATGGGGTAACTAGCCAAGCATGCAATACAGCATTGATTGCCGTTATTTCTCGACATTAGTATGTAGCCTTCCGATCCCCATCCACTTCCCCAGCTGAAAAAGAAAATGTGTTTATTTATTTTCTATTCATCAACATATTTACGACTGCATACAACACACACACACACACACACACACACACACACACACACACACACAAATATCAAAACTTTACAGCAAATAGAATAAAGTCATATAAGACTATGAATAATTATATACACACACAAACATATATATATGTTTGTTCAAGATATATATATATATATATATATATATATATATAGATATATATATATATATATATATATATATATATATATATATATATATATATATATATATATAATGACATTTTTCTCCACAACTTTTACTTATGTACTGACATCAACATGTTACCTGTTCTTCACCATCCAATAGTCTAACCCATCTCTGGTACCGTAGCCCACCACAAGTACTCCATGGTTTATTTTTGTTTTGCTGCAGTTAGGGTTGTCAAATACACCATGATCGTAGAAGCGAAAATTAAAATGATGCCCATCAATTGCCACAGATATGGGTCCAATCGTGGCCACTGCGTGTCGTAAAGCTTTTTCGTCATTTTCCGGTAGGTCGACATAACCTCTATCAGTGGCTCCGACATCAGATCGTCTGAACCTGCATGGCCCATCCTAAAAGAAAATTGCAACTCTATAAAACTTGACAAACATGCTCTACCGTGGTCGAATTTGTTGTTTCTTTGTGGTTTGGGGTGGGTGCTTGTTTGAAGGGGGTTGGGTTGGGTGAGCGCGTGTGTGTTTTTATAATAAATATTCATAGCGGTTGGTTACATTATATTTTCAGGTGTAAAAGAGTTAGCCAGAGAACTTCAATTTAGAAGTGTAAGATCAAAGTTCAAAGATCAAAGTTCAATATACATTAACAAGCTAGTGTAGTTTCGTAGATTTCATGTATAATCATTATTATGCAAAGACAAGATATTACTTTCAAATTTACAACAGTAAACTACATAATGCAATGTGTGTATTCACTACGCAATTATATAATTACATAACAACTATATCAACAATAATGAATCTCTCTCTCTCTCTCTCTCTCTCTCTCTCTCTCTCTCTCTCTCTCTCTCTCTCTCTCTCTCTCTCTCTCTCTCTCCAAATTTGGATATACTGATATTAAAATGGGCTAACTGTATACCCTCTACTCTATATTTATTCTATTGTATACCATATTTGGAAATTTCACAAACTTTCCAGAGAGTTGGTTTATTTCGACCAGTATCTGTGTAGATATTTAAGTACCGAAAAGGAGAACATGTCTGGGAAAATGATGACAAGCAACATCTCTATTTATGCAGTCAGTTTGGTGTCATAAAAATGCATTAATGTCTCAATACCGCTGTTACATGCAAAAGTCGTATATGCTGAATATTGAATATTCAGACATGTTGGTCCTGGTCACGATGTGGGGGAATGTTTTTGCTTCATGCCTCACGAATACACACATCTAATCATGGTTAAATGGTAGCGAAGAACACCTGGGACAATGTCAATACGTTTTTATGTAAGATGACTTTAGACCAATTCTGGAGTCCAACAAACTGCCTGATTGTTGGTTAACCGTTCGCTGTCAAATTAAAAGGAATTCTACCACCAGGCCGACCAGGTAGAGACTCTTTTGTTTGTTTGGCATCAATCAGTTATGTCACGAACAAACTGGACCAAGTTTGGTCTTTTTAGGACTGGAAAACGAGAGAAACAAGAAAGTGCTAAATTACTCCACGTGAGTTTCAAAGACCGCATCCATTCAAAGCTGAGAGATTCAAATCTAGGGTGGAATCTCAACAAGCAACCACTTAGTCCAGACCAAATCCATACAACGAGTTGTGCACTAGTTAACAAACGGGAAGGAATTTGAGAAATTCAAGGTTTGGATTTGCTACTTGAGGAGGCTCTACTGTGAGTGTACAATCGTCATCCGAGGACCGGAGAACGGGAAAACACTTGGAGAGCACGTGGTAGGTGTTATTGTGACGTCAGCAGTTTGTGTAGAGGCCCAGTGCCGGAAGGAAATAGAGGGTATCGGAAGTGTCAGAATGACAGATCCGAAAGTTTCAGGAGAGTACGTAGTATAGTGTATCGGAAGTATGAAAAGAGAAACATGAGGCGGACAGATGAGTAAGAGAGACAACACTGAAGGGACGAACTCTCACTCAGAACCGTACATTCATATGATGAGATAGTAACTGGGAGCTGTGAATATGTAATTGATTGTATTTGTTTGACAGAAATTGCAACTGAGAAATTTGTCGATGAAGTTATTGAATACATTTGATGTATTTTGTTGAACTGTTATACTTTTTTTTTACCTTGAGTTATTTATACACCTAGGCCGTTGGCAATGCTGACTGAACACTCTGAGCTATTTAAATGTTAATTGTCCACCTTCTCCGGTATTATAAATAAAACCGTAGGAGGCACGTGCCAGTCCTAAACATCGCTGGTTTCCATTAACACCACATAATATCGACATTTCATCACATTATAAGCTATGTAATTTCTCCCTCTTAACTGAGAAACCCGATCATTGCAAACGTGTACGAATTAATCTGACGTTGATCGGCGGTTGATGGGTGAAACGATTTTAGTAGAAAGCTGCAACACAACATTTGAAGTCTCTTGTGTAAACATAAGAAAAAGACGATGCTATGTCAGATTGTCTTCAGCCCAAGTTTGCATTTCAGTGTATATGCCAGTGCTTCAATGTATATTCCAGTGCTTCAGTGTATATTTCAGTGTATCAGTGTATATTCCAGTGCCCCAGCTGATCACCATTCGCCCAAGTCTCTTTATTTGGTCTATTTTATGATTTTTCTTCTCAGATTCGATTTTAAAAAGCGGATATGCGTCTCTTATTTCCTTCTCGAACTAATTTGACGGCACTTGCGTTGTTCTTGTTGTTAGATTAGTCACTAACTAAACTTGTCGAATGTATCGAATCACATTTTTTTAGAGCACTCCAGAAAGAGATCGGATTAACGTTGACTTAAGGATCCAGAAAGAGATCGGAATAACGTTGATTGAATTAAGGACGGCTCCTCTTATTTCTAAAAGGAATATCTGAACGTCGTTTAAATATCTGGCTTATTTCAAAGAACTGTTCAAGTTAGATAGCTTGTATTACAACTCACTGTCTTTATTTCAGGTCGAGTTAGATTGGAAAAATGGTGATATTCATGATGGACGCCGACATTGGGGCTTTGAACATCAAATACTAGACTTAAAGTACTAACTATTTTGTAATTAGTTTTAAATGAATAAATTTTCACGACCTATTAGTATGTGTCATCGATACAGTACATATTATATTTTATGGTCTGCGACAAACAGTACACATTTTAAGAGGAAAAAAACACTTGTGATTCGATTAAGTAGTATACATTTTAAAAGTTATAACTCATCACAATCGTACTTAAAGCCAATGGTTAAATCAAACGTTGATTAGAGTTGACGGCAAACCGAACTTAAGTGACCACCAATATTAGGATACAGGGTCTCCTACTGATCTAGACTTCAAGCATGCCAAGACAAACTATTGTGGACTGAAGAAATACTCAAAATAAAGAATGAAAATCCTCAGAGAGAAACTCTGTTGCTTAACGATGTTACGCTCTGAACTCGTTCGGATGCAATCTTTGTGTTGTTTTTACGTTACTCCACCCGAACAGTCCATACTGTAGATATCAGTCCGCACATGAAATGTATTCCCCCCAAAAAATATTTTAAGAAAAACTATATCGTCATTTTTGTATGTATGATCGATGCATTAGAAAACGCTTTAATCCTTGCCGTCCCACTGTTTGAAGAATTATAACTGCGATCTAGATTTTTAAAACGTCAATGTGCCTAACTTATTGTTACATTTAAGAATACCTTTCTCCCCATGTAGATGTGTAACCGTTAATCGCATTCGTACAGAATAGTCAAACTACATGCAAATCGACTTTGTCTGCTGTCAAAACATATGCAAAGCAAAAATCTGCGTTGTCTGTATATATATATATATATATATATATATATATATATATATATATATATATATATATATATATATATATATATATATATATATATATATATATGAAACCCTTCGCAGTTTAATGCCTTAATGCCGATATATTATATCCGTTTCTAGTTACGCAATAAACTTACTAATTCACTGATTTATCAATATCCTGTTGACACCAACGTCTATAAAATATAACGATTCCTTGTACGTATATTTTACGTTTCTACGAGCGAATAAATGCTAGACTTAGGCGATCATTTAACCATGAACTCGTTTCACTTTCATCACTGACTCCATTTTGCCAACGTTATAGTCATGTGACGTCGCTGTTGCGAACAAAGTCATTTGGATACCTTTGGTTATTGGGACGATCCAAGATACCTGGTTTTGAACCAAGTGCAAAGCTGGATAATTAAAGGATAGTGGGTACATGTAGGAGAATGTCCCAAGATACAAGCGCATTAAAAGTTGCCAAACACAAATTTAGCGAATTCAAGAAATTAATCTAGTTTATTCTTTTTTTAAAAAAAGTTGGAAGTTAAAAAGATATTCGTGAGATCTCAGTTCAGTCAGAACAGACTCGTTGGTCAGATCGCCAAAATGGCAACATAGGAATTTGGCAACTTCGTACGTCCCTAAACAACAATTTAGAAAAATAGATCATTACTATTTGATTTTGTCCATTCTTTACAAGACACTCACACAGAACAAAAATTTTGTATTTGGATGAATCGGTAACCAAAGTGTGTCATACACTGCATCAATATATAAAACAAGCGCAATAAACGTAGTAAGAGTTGCATAGAATTTTGTTTTATATGCACATTTTTAGGCGCTGATCATAACATTTACCAAGTTTCGTGGCAATCAAATAAAACGGGTGGTATAGCTAACAAGTGCCGGACTAACTACCGGACAAACATGAGGATTACACTTTAACCCCACCTCTAAGTGTAAACCTCGTAATAGTCTCCACCCACCTAAATCACCAAAGTAGACTGTTCCATGTGCTGTGAAATGGTCGAATAAGTACGCGTGCTATCCTACCAAAAGTACATTTACCTTGGCCTCGTATGGATACGCCTCTTCTGTGTCGATTCCATTGTTGTTTTGGATATAAGTGAATGACTTATCCATGAGTCCTCCTTTACAACCTTCATTTCCTACAATTAAGATAGCAAACTTCCTAGACAACAATAATTTCCTGCAAATAACATAGCAAGCGTCCTTGACAACCACGACTTCCTGCAATTAAGATAGCAAACTTCCTTGACAACAATGATTTCCTGCAAATAAGATAGCAGATATTGCAGTAGCAGATAGCTGTCAGAGCGGCAAAGTATGAAAATGTTAAGTAGAAAAGAATTTGGGCAATATAATCAAAATCGATTATTTATCAACAATATTAAATTTAACTCAGGAAAATTCAAAAAGTAAATCAAATTGTGTATAAGTAATTTTAACTTGATTTGTTATATGAACTCCACATAATTTAAATGCCTTATAATTATTATGTAGTAATTCTTATAAAGCCACTGTTATCTCCCACCACACTGCTCAGGTCATCTATCACTAATATTAATTTTACACTGCAAGATCACGCTGCAATGTCAGAATGCTTGACACCAGTCTATTATGTTAGCTGTTTTTATTTTTTTTAATCGTTTAAATCCCGCAGTTTCGTCTTTTAGATATAATATACGCGGCGTTACCATTGGCCTACCTTCTTTAAATGAGCAGTCAACAATGTTTTGCTCTGACAAGGAAACAAGTTTTCCAGTCTTCCGGAAGTGTTGACCCTCCAGAGCTCCTGTGGCAGAGAAGGCGTAGCAGCTTCCACATCCACCCTGAAATCAATCAATCAATAAATCAATCCATGGATAAATCAGTCCAACAATCAATCAATTATTCAACTAATGGTAAAAATAAAATGATACAAATTTGGACATATATGCATATCGCCTGTGTCGATCACATCCGTCTTGCAGTCTTATGCTATTGTGATCTTCCCCTTTGAACAATGCCTATTCAGTTCTTTATGCAGACATTGCTCGCAGTGTATTTATGTGTGTGTGTGTGTGTGTGAGTGTGTGTGTGTGTGTGTGTGTGTGTGTGTGTGTGTGTGTTTTCTATATTCTTTATCCAGAAATCCAGGAATGTAAATCATAGTATGTGCCTGCCTGATTTTTAACAGGTGTTACATATCCTTTTCTTCTCCAGTCCACCTCGCTCGGATAATCTGTTAAGTTGGTGTATTTGAAAACACTTCCACGCCGTTCGATGTTGCCATTGATTTTGAAACCTGTCCTTAGTCGAAAATATTCTTCATTTGTCTGAAAAGAGAAAATGTAACTACCTTTCATAATCTGTACCTCTCAATAAAACGGATACATTTAAGTTTGGCCCTTAAATAAATAAATACCGTTATAAGCCAGTGGTCTCTACTTGACCGAGCGGTGTCAAACCCTGGCGGGATTCTCGCTAGAAGTCATAAGTTTACCCCAAATTTCCAAAGATTTCAATACAACTTCATTTGTAAATTAGAAAGCCTGACGTTTCCGTTCTCTATATAAATTTTACTATAATCAATGCAAGCCTACATATAAAATAACTTGCCAAATATCTATCAACCACACATATGATTAGTTTCCTTTCGTTAGGTTGTAAGGAACTATACAACTATCCACTAACATAGAGAACTATTTTAACTTTGCCACCTAAGGCAAGTCATATTATCGTTTTCAGGCACATTTTGCCAGTTCAGTGCATGCCATTTGCCACCATGGTGACATAAACGGTATCGACTGGGTCCCATTCTTATTGGTTCCTTTGTGTAATTTACCGGTTTCCTACTGTAAATACTGCCATTGCAGTATCACCATAAATGTACACCGCTAGATTTGAATAGGGACCATGGTCCAGGTTGGTTCTATCGGTTTTGACCTGAATTCACTACTAACGAACCATGACATCGTGGAAATTCATTAACGTTTCACTCAGTGACGTTTGCTCATAGTAATTGGCTACTTATTTGTGGCTAAGGAATATTTCCATCGCACCGAATTCCAATAATCACACAAGTAATCGCACAAATCTATTAACTCCTTAAATGGACGCGCTATAACCAAATGCGTTTACTCCAAAGTTATTGCAATATGCCATGTGTTATATCCAGTAATATTATGAAATGATGGTAATAGAGGAAACATTCTAACAGTCAGCAATTCGCACATATACATTATTGTACATAGGTTTCTTCGGTTTCTTATTACTAAAATGTACTATGCGACGCAAGAAGGTACATAGTTATTAACTTTTGCAATATAATAATTTCGACTGTCCATTCTTTTAATAAAATCTCTCGTCCTCTTCTTGTTTGATCTTGATGATATTGTCTTCGGTAATATAACCAATTGAGATTCAACTGTATTTGCCAGGCTTAAACTATTGCTGCTCAAACAGAATTTGGGAGCTGATGTAGCAAAGTTGCAAACACATCAGGCACGTAAACCAAGAGTCACGCCTTTGACACGTGATGTTGCCAGCCCGAATCTCTGCTTTGGTGTTTTGGAGAAAGGCCCTTAGTTCCTATTTACACGGTATGATATTACCAATAATGTTTAAAAGTGCGGTTAGAAAATACCCAACGTTCAATCCATTCAAATTCGCAAGCAATCAAGCAACCGATCAACATCTAGCAATCTCTGTATTAATATTATCTTTGTTTTCTATTGTAACAAAGTACCTACTTATATTCTTAATGTTAACTAATTAATATTAATTGTACAAGTACAAAGGGTACCGATGACCACTGAGAGAACGACAGAAACAGGGACTCAAAGATAAGCATGCCAATTAGAAGGATTGCAACATTGCTTATTAAAGTAATTGATCGTTCACAAAATAGTCCTCAACATTATCTTTGATTGATGAAGTAAATACATATTTTTTATTTTTTTTGCGTATATTTGATTTAATTTATATTGTTTGTTGGTTAGTTTTATATTTTATTACATGTTATTGTAATGCTATTTTGTATACTTGATTTGGCATTTATTATATAAAAAATTCAGTTTGATCTGAATCTTTTTATAAATATCTAATATTAGAAAGAATTTCTAACTTTGACTTAGTTTCCTACATTGATTCAGAAATCACTCAGTGGAGTAAACAGCTTTTTATTTTTTTATTTTAATCTTGGAGTAAAATGATTGGTTTTTGTCATGGTCATATTGGGAATACATGACTTTAAGATCATGTGACCCTCTATTTCGCAATTCAGGTATTTCCGAAATTGCGCAGAAGTTAGATTTATTGCAGAAATTTTGTGAACTAATGTTTCTGATTTTAACAATTGATGTCAAGTTGTTTTGTTCTCTTGTGACCAGTTTTGTGTTTTGAGTTTAAATTTGCTTCAGACTATTTGGATTCTAAAAGATTATCTCGTGTCTCGTGCTCATACTGAATTCTTGAACAAAGACATTTATTTAAATTTTATTTTGAATTCAAACACCCGAATAATATTGTCTGTGGAACATCAAAGAACTGTAGAGACAACATCACTATAATGGTAAAATTATACGTCATCGCCTTCAATGTTGTATTTCCGTCGAGACTTGAGCTTGAATTCCATCGAATATTTCATTATTAGGACTTCTAAAATTGAATTCCAAGGTTATTCTTAGATTATTTCTGGATTTGATTTCTTCAAACCGCACGTTCTTCGTGTTTTCATTTTACATTTTCTTCCCAAGGAAATAAAGCATTTGTTAAAGTTTTCAAAGCTGTTTGTTGAGAGAGAGAGAGAGAGAGAGAGAGAGAGAGAGAGAGAGAGAGAGAGAGAGAGAGAGAGAGAGAGAGAGAGAGATTACCAAGTCTCCGTATTCATTCATTGTCAGCCAGTATGTATGAATGCCTAGGTCAGCTTTTGAATTGTGTCTGTTGATAGCTAGAACATTTTCCTTCCAAACGGCGTACCTATAAGGATAACGTGGTAATGCAGTCCAAATCAACATCATTTATCACAATATCCTAATTATTCACCTGTCCGTCCAACTGTCTTAAGTAAGAAAAAAAAGTTTGAGGGTATTTTGCATAGTTTCAGACAACGTATTGAAGAACAAGACTGGATTGAACAGGATTCATCTTTGTTTAACACATTTGACTTATCCCATTTGACTTTTGACTGATCCCATTTGACTGATCCCATCAGACGCACATGGTATGTTCATAGCTCTGTTAAATTTACTGGTGATTATAGGTCAAATTTCAACATGATCAGCTTTAACATTTTGTTATATTAGGCAGTATGTTGATATAAGGCATTTCGGCATTAAGGCATTAAGGCATATTAACGAAGTGTGCGACGGTTAGTTACAAAAGGTATCAATTCGGTTCATGCCGATGAGAATTTAAAACTAAAAATAAAATATAAACTGTTCACACCTGCTCCATTAGGTCAGTTATGTCGTTCAAATAGCCAGTATAATTGTGCCGAATGAATGAACTTAATCAAGGGAGTATGGCATCAACTCGGTGCCAAACGAATGAGATGACATTACTTCAGATTATTGAGCATGTGAAACTGTAGTATAATTCAAGCTTATAGAGTGCTGACAGTATGTATGTATGTAGGTAAGTAGGTAGGTAGGTAGGTAGGTAGGTAGGTAGGTAGGTAGGTAGGTAGGTAGGTATGTATGTATGTATGTATGTATGTATGTATGTATGTATGTATGTATGTATGTATGTATGTATGTATGTATGTATGTATGTATGTGCTTAGGCTCGAATAAACAGTAACATAGAAAGAGTGAAAATAACAAGCTTGTAAAAAGACTTAATAAACAATTTATTGAGATCAAATATTTTCCAGAACTTACGGTTTTAAGAATCAATTCCAAAATTAATCCAAAAATAATTCAAAATATTATCCACTAGAGAAATTGCAAAAGTCCTGGTAATAAAATGTCCAAATAATTCTAAGTTTGAATCCCAGCGAAGTATCCAAGACGGAAGATGATGTCACGTGATGAAGTCAGTTCTTGGTAATAAAATTCTATGAGCACAATTCTTTTCCAGATAAATAACAAAATAAATCATCTTGATCCAAACGAATTGAAATAATTTCCAATACAAGGTAATTTAAAATAACTCAAAACGACAAAACTTAATATTCTAACAGCCCAAGTTCTACTAAATAGTTCGTTTCCAAACACAATTTATATACCTGTTTTTACGTAAACAAGGAAGGGGTCACATGATCTTCTAGAATCTTTTAGAACAAATTTACGTTAAAAAAAATCACGTACACACCGTATGACCCAACTAAAAATGGAAAGATGTTAATAACAAAGCTCCATAATGTCCTTGGAATCAACCAATCATTTTAAAAGCCTGTTTACAACTCTGAAGTCAGGTCAGAAATGAGGTGAACACCTGGTGTTTTTTTGTAAAGTACAGATCATCCTACTTTTTAAAAAATATCTCCCAATGAAAGAATCCCAAACTCAAAATGTCAAACCTGAATCTGACAAACAAACAATAAAAATACATTATTTAAATCAAATGTATGTATGTATGTATGTATGTATGTATGTATGTATGTATGTATGTATGTATGTATGTATGTATGTATGTATGTATGAATGTATGTATGTATGTATGTATGTATGTATGTATGTATGTATGTATGTATGTATGTATGTATGTATGTATGTATGTATGTATGTATGTATGTATGTACAACATTATAAAGTTTTCTCTGATGGGTTAAATTCTGTTTGTTCATACCAAATCAGTAATGGTTATATGGTAAGAAAGTTTACACCATCAAGTTTTAATTGAATCGTTTGGTGAAATGTAATAACTTCAGAATGGTACAGTATAGTGTATCCAAATCTCTGATCGGCGTTGGGGGTGATTTACAATGTTTGCGTACACTAATCATGAAAGTAAATTGACTCTGGTCCGTCTTCTTCTTACATATCATCTTTAGATACGGAGGTGTAAAATTCATTAAAAAATGTGAACAGATCTTACTCTCTTTCCCATCTATCTTCTGCTTTGATTTGGGGCGTAAGTGATATGCTATAGTCGCTACATTTGAAACGATCGTCGCTTTCTTTGGATATGATGTCTGCCACACACATTCTAGCCATATTGTTAGTACGAAACTATTAGCATCTCCTTTTACCTTCACGCAATATGACATGAATCAACTACCGAGTACAATCATGATACTTGAACTTAGGTTTGTTATACAAGATGGAGATTTATGTTACGCAAGGTAAACTGAGGTGCTATACCAAGCATTAAATTCACTGTGGACCTTATCTTATTTGGGAAGCGTTATGTATTATACCGTACGTTGCCATCGTTGATATTGAAACATCAAATCCCTCTTTTTTCTCTCTCTTTTTCTTGTTTGCATTCTAATTGTTCAGCAATATGGCATTTTTGTATGTCAATCAACAGTTGATATGTTTTTCTCTTCTAGATAAAAGGTACGCGTTTCTTTTACTATATAAAGGTAAAGAACACACTCTATAAGTTTGGGTTTATTCATCACTTTTTACTTTGCTTCTCATATCGTCATTGCTGTTCAACGAGCTGATGACAAGATGTTCTATTAAACCATGTTTTAAAAATAAATTAAAAATACATTGTGCAGTAATAGCTTTTGTAACAAAATAATTGCAATGCTGCACTGCAACTATCCAACAGCAAAAGGAATGACTATAGATTCTACTCTTTCTGCAAATCCTAATTCAACTGCTCTTTTTAACCGTACATATTGAAGCCATATCAACGCAAAACACCACCCAACATTAATAGCTAAGAATTCCAAATTCTGACACTTTAAGTATTTGACTAAATCATTTACATGGGAAGCAACACGTTCAATTATTTAGAGTGTATCACGGTGGATTTTTAATACAGCTGGAGAGGTTAAATTATCTCATGCTATATGCTGCTGCTATCGTTACTGCTGCTATCGTTACTGCTGCTATGCTATCGTTACTGCTACTATCGTTACTGCTGCTATCGTTACTGTTGCTATGCTATCGTTACTGCTACTATCGTTACTGCTGCTATCGTTACTGTTGCTATGCTATCGTTACTGCTACTATCGTTACTGCTGCTATCGTTACTGCTGCTATGCTATCGTTACTGCTACTATCGTTACTGCTGCGTGTAATGCTAATTTTGTAGAGATCGATGCATGCAAGCCGTCATTTTATACGTATTTAATGAATGGTAAGAGGAGACACAGAAACTAAAAGGTAGACACAATAAAGTCCGGTATTTTAGATACCCAATTTATCTATATAATTATAATTTTACCTTACGGGCTCTTCATGAGCGCTGTACGTCTTGTTGTATATTCGTACAAATTCTTGCCATCCAATATTCAGGGTGCTATCACCGAGCCCATCTGCGATCTTCAAGTACAGGAACACGATTACTATAGGGATTGAGAGCTGAAAAGAACACAACACGGCGGATGCAGATGAATTTAGATCTGAAATGATGAGCTTCATAATTAACTCCCTTAATACCATAATCTGTCAGATTTTGATTTCCGGTGGGCATATTATGAGAGAGAGAGAGAGAGAGAGAGAGAGAGAGAGAGAGAGAGAGAGAGAGAGAGAGAGAGAGAGAGAGAGAGAGAGAGACTTTTATGTTTCGATATTAAACGAACATGTAGTGATATATTGGATAGCTCGCTTCATATTTCGCTTTGCTTCATATTTCCTCTCCTTGACCATGTCGAGGCTAAGAAGTGACCATATTCCTTGGAGCAAATACAATTAGTTTCATAGAGAAGAAAACATGACATGAGTAAAATTCAGCTTCCTAAGTGGATTTTGTTAACAGGAAGTTTGGCCAATGACAAAGTTAAGCCTAAATAAGCCAATGTGTATTGAAATGTATTTGCATGTTTACGACTACATTTTCCGTCAAGACATAATTAGATTTGAGCGGTGATTCGTTTTCCTCGTAGATCGCTAAACCATATTTTAATAATAATAATAATAATAATAATAATAATAATAATAATAATAATAATAATAATAATAATGAGGACTTTGTATAGCGCCTAATCTTTCGAAGATCTAAGCGCTTTACACCATCAATAATGATATTACTACACTACAGAACAACAAATGACAAAAACAATGAAATTGGAAAACATAAAAACAAGTAACGCCTAGGTTTCGTACTGACTGTGAGAATTTAATGTTGGTGTTGCTGATATTTATTGTCTGAGGTAAAGGATATGAATGAGAAAGTCTTTGTGTTGTGATCAGAATAGCCTCAGTTTTATCATCATTCATCTGCAACTTGTTACATGTCATCCATGATTTCACATCAGAAATGCACCTCTCTACTCCATGGATGGTAGCATCAACTTCAATCGGGTAGCTAGACTTGTATATTTGGGTGTCATCAACATACAATTGGTGCGACACTGGGTGATTATCTATGACACTTGAGAGCGGCTGAGTGTACAGAATGAAGAGAACAGGTCCAAGAACAGATCCATGGGGAACATCAGAACATACTTCAACTGGGCTGGAGTGTATTCCATTAGCAGATATAATTTGTGTCCTGTTGACTAAGTAGGACTTGAACCACTGTAAGGCTATATTCTGAATGCCAAATACATGCTGGAGACGGTGAAGTAATATATCATGGTCTATTGTGTCATACTGCAGATAAATCCAGGAGAGTGAGGACTGTAATCTTTCCACTATCCAAAGCAGAGAGAATGTAATTAAATACTTTCAGAAGAGTAGTTTCCGTACTGTGGCAAGGGCTATATGTAGACTGTACCTTGCTAAAAAAGACTGTTTGAATTCAAATGAGATACAAGTTGAGTTAGAACAACGTTTTCTAAGATTTTTTATATGAATGGGAGATTAGAAACTGGGCGGTAGTTCTTTAAATCGTTATGGTCCAGTGTTGGTTTCTTCAGCAGTGGCTTTACAATGGCAGTTTTGAAAAATGATGGGAATTTCCCTGATGTGTGTGTGTGTGTGTGTGTGTGAGAGAGAGAGAGAGAGAGAGAGAGAGAGAGAGAGAGAGAGAGAGAGAGACCCAGGGCCCATAGGCAGTTAACAGATTCGGGACCCCTTCTTGGTAATTTAGCAAAAATCAACCTTGTGTCCTCAAGGTGTACTATTTCGGCCCCTGGCCGGGGCCCCCTCCAAGGTTATGCCTAGGTAGACCAACAAGTTCTTCTGCGCCTTTTTTTTGACTAGCGTTACTCAAAATAAAAAAAATGCGGAGAACAACTTGTTGATCTAGAGCCCAAGGCAGTTGCCTAGGCAGAAGTTTGCAGCTGAGAGAGAGAGAGAGAGAGAGAGAGAAAGAGAGAGAGAGAGAGAGAGAGAGAGAGAGAGAGAGAGAGAGAGAGAGAGAGAGAGAGAGAGAGAGAGAGAGAGAGAGAGAACAATGATCGCTCCATGACGGCATTATGTAGGTCGCGGTGTTTGACAGGTTTCATTAAGCACACATACACACTATTTGTGTATTCATCAGCCAAAATGCATAACATACCTCAGACCTGGAATGGTTGCAAGCAAGAAATGAACACGTAGTTTATACGTGAACCAGTTTCAATAAATGTACGATGATGATACCTGCTTCGCCTGGTCGCAACTAGAACAAAATATCCGAATCACTCCTACTGTAAACAGTCCATGCTTGCTGGAGTTATGCCCCGTTCTTTATATGTTAAGAAAGGGAATATTCTGTCCACACTTTTTGCCTTTTTTTCTTTTTCTTTCTTTCTTTTTCTATAAATCCAGCCAGATATTAATGCCAGTAACTTTTCATCAATGAAAAAATACATCATGATATAGAGGAGCGAACGAAAAGAAAATCAAAGAAATTAATAACATCTCTTAGTGAAGGCAATATTGGGTCTAAGCCAGTGGCGTCGCTAGTGGGGTGCGGGGAGTGCGGACCGCACCGGGTGACACCATCTCAGAGGAGTGACACCAAAAGGAAAATTTTAAATAAAGTAAGTTTAATGTAAAAATAATTATAAGTTAACGTTGTTACAGTTCTTAAATACTTTTACCTTCTGACCTTCAATTAATTTGTTTTTGTTCTTGTCATTTTTATACTGTGGACTTATTTGAAGAAGAAGAAATCCATGGTGGAAGTCTGGAGGGGGTGACACCATGAGTTTACCGCACTGGGTGACACCAACCCTAGCGACGCCGCTGGTCTAAGCACTCAGGCAGCAGTGATGTCGGAATTGGATCAAATTCACAAGACTTTGGTGCACTTTTCATCACGATTGTCCGTACTAAATCAATAGAAACAGGTTAAAATGCTCCTAACGGTTGTTGCTGAAAATCTGCATCATAACTGTATGGTGACGAATCAGTTGAAATTGTTCTATCAAGCGAATCTCTAATGGTTTGTACTTTGTTATCGAAGAAATTTGCAAATTGGTCTGGTAGGTCTAGTTTAGAGAAGGTTGTTGGAAGTGGTGTACATTTGTTCCTTGACATTTGTTTGTTAGTTATCTCGAAGAGCTCTTTGCAGCTGGAACTCTCCGTGATCTTAGTACTGTAGTGGGATGATGTGGCTAAATGGACTATGTTTGTGACGTTCTTCTTAGCGGCTTCATAGATTTGTTTATGAATAGTGAGTCTGGTGGAAAGCCAAAGTCTCTCTGCTTTTCGGCGATGTCTTTTAGCAGTGCGAAGCTGGTCCCTAACACTGCTATACCATGGAGAACACTTTCGTTTATTGATACTCTGCATTTGGTGGCTGGGGCATGTTTTTCAAGCAATGAACGCAGGCAGTTATCAAGTTGTTCCGCTGTTGGATGTAAGAAAGTTGTTAGGTTTTCTTGGATATCATGTATGAATTTGGTTCTATTTATCATACAGAGGTTTCTCTTAGTAGCAAATAGAGGTGGAGGGTTAGGGACTGATACGTCGAGATGGCATACAATGCAGAGGTGATCCGATGCATGTTCGTGGGATACAAGGGTGAATTGCAGAATATTATCATCAGGTCTATAAAGAAACCAGTCTAAAATGTGACCAAGTTTATGGGTACGTTGGTTAACTGACTGTTTAAGATTGAAAGCATGAATGGAATCTAGGAGTTTTGACGTGTATGGTTTACCAGGACAGTCAAAGTGAAAATTTAACTCTCCAAGAATAATTAGGTTGCCACCACCTATCGAATTTCCATACTCTAGAAGATTTGGAAACTGCTCCAAAAAGAGAGATTCAGTCAGCTTCTTTTTTTTCTACTAGGAGGAGGACGGTAGAGACAGAAAAAATAGACTGACCTTTGTTCCAGTGTGAGCGCTTTTTGGGCTAGTTCAAACGATGTTTGGCAGAAATTGAAGATTGTGTTGTACTTAAGGCATTTGATCATGGAATTCTTTGTAATTACAGCAATTCCACCTCTGCGAGAGTTGCGGGGGGAACGACTTGATGGAGTAATCGCTGGGTGTTAAATCCGCACACTTAGGTTCATCACCTGACGAATGTAACCAAGTTTCTGTCAGGAAGAAGACGTCAATATTCTGGTCATTGATAAAATTAACAATTTCTGTGTGCTTTTCCGGTGATCCTACTGACTGAGCGTCGAATAATGCAATACGTAGTGGTATCCCTGGGACAGTTGACACAACGGTTGACGATTTAATAAGAATTTGAACCAGGTTATTAAAATTAACGGCAGAAGTTTTAAGTTGTTTATTCGTTACGGGCGAAAGGGAGATAATTGGAATTCTTCTTCCTGTTCTACGCCGGCCAGCTTGGAAAGAACGTTTCATTTCTCGCTTCCGTTTACATTTAAGAAATAATGAATGTATTCCCAGTTCGTTTAGTCTTGAGCACAATGTAGTATATAGAACCAAGATGTGGTCATTGAATGCAATTAATGAGGGTCCGTCGTATTGTAAGGGGTCACGTGACGGCGGTTTTTAAAAAAAACAAATGACGTCTTAACATTGGGACAAAACAGCTGAAAAAAATTCAAATTGTTCTCGTTTCCAAAACAAGGAGATGAATTAACACATACGAACGGAACAGCCAATGCATGATGAAACACAATAATGTAGAAAATGATTGAGAACAAGCACAAATATCATAAATATAGCACAAAATCGGAAGAGCCTATCTCGAGCAGTTAAGCTATGGCAGCCAACTTTCCGGAAGTCCATCTTTCCGGAATATTCTATGAT
This sequence comes from Unio delphinus, assembly GCA_029339505.1. Lineage (NCBI taxonomy): Eukaryota > Metazoa > Mollusca > Bivalvia > Unionida > Unionidae > Unio > Unio delphinus. The sequence goes on from JAQISU010000011.1 coordinate 1,382,998, forward strand.
ACGTTATTCAATATATGCCATATTAATATGATTTGTTATCGTTTACCCCTTCCTTACGTCCTTATATAGCACCCCCACCCCCACCAAAAAAAGAGCCTGAAAACGGAAATAGTAATTAGATGAACTAATATGGCGCACAATCCGACAAAATTTTGTATGCAGAAGGTAAACACTACTTTACACATATTTCTACGATGATATTCAGCCAATATGCTGAAAACAAGGAGCCTTCTTGTAGTACTCCGACCACGAAGTTGATGTAATTCGATTAGTTTATTTGATTGGGATTTTTAACGTTGCTTTAACAATTTTTCAATCAAACCGCTATAATGTCTGCAGTGAGGCAGTTTATAGTGATATCTAGCAATATGCTATATGGCTGCGGCATGATGCCCCACCCAGTCACATTATCCTGACACCAGGCCTACCAGTCCTAACACTAACTTCTTAATGCTGAGCGTCAAGCGAGGCATCTGTTAGTACCATTTTTGTAAGTCTTTGGTATGGCTCGGCCGGGGATCGAACCCACGACATCCCGCTTCCGCGGCGGACCCTCTAACCACTAGGCCACCGGGGCGGTTAAATTAGATTAGCACTAGCTATTTCAAAGCATGCAATCAAGAGATAATGCACGACTCCATTGTAAATGTGTACGGAGTTAATATAAGCGATCGTCTAAAACTCCATTGTAAATTTGTACGGAGTTAATATAAGCGATCGTCTAAGACTCCATTGTAAATTTGTACGGAGTTAATATAAGCGATCGTCTAAGACTCCATTGTAAATTTGTACGGAGTTAATATAAGCGATCGTCTAAGACTCCATTGTAAATTTGTACGGAGTTACTAGTAATATAAGCGATCGTCTAAGACTCCATTGTAAATTTGTACGGAGTTAATATAAGCGATCGTCTAAGACTCCATTGTAAATTTGTACGGAGTTAATATAAGCGATCGTGTAAGGCGCCAGAGTTTAAGGAGCGCCAAATTAGACAAAATGGATTTTTCTTCGGTGATGGAAGTTAGTGGGCACCAAAGTCATATATCGCAAAATCGCGCAAAAAAACACAACAACAAACAAACAAACATTGGGGCAGCCCTGGTTATATTGCAACAGCTTGTACCATCCATGACAATGATGAGTGAGAGTGACACTATAAACGGCATAATACATCTTTGGGTCCAAGATAATTAAAATTGACTGCAACGAAAAAGTATAAAATATGACTTTCATATGTGTTTATCTAACAAATTATGTGATTCACCTTTTTCCGAGATAATTGATACCATCAATCCTAAAGTATGTACATTTAAGTTTCCACTAAAATAAAATACCAAACTCTAGCATTTCAAGTCAGATTAATTCATTCTTATAGTTAATGATAAAATAGATGTGATTATATTAATATAGATGAATAGGAATAACGGACTTACCGAATGCATCCTGCAACTGTATTTGCATAGACTGAATAGGCTCAAATGAGACGATGCTCGGTGATTTTAAGATGAAGACAACACCGGAAGGATGCTGATACGGATTCTATGCATATATAAAGTTTAATTTAACCCATATAAAAGTAACCCGGATCTTGAAATGTTAATGATAGCGATAGTATGCTCGAGCGCGATTGGTCCCACATCCTTATGTGACGGGGATATATATATATATATATATATATATATATATATATATATATATATATATATATATATATATATATATATATATATATATATATATATATATAATGTGCAACTCCCACCAACATTTTGTCGGACCCCAATCAAACGTTTGATTTTCTTTTCGTGTTTATGTTTCAAAGTCTGTAATCTTTACTGCATGGTGGAAGACAGATAACAGTTTTTTTCCAAGAGAACTTTGAAATATAGAAGACTATCTTTGGGCACAGTAAGCCTAATTTTACTATTAAGGGGTCTGTCAGCGTTTAGTTTTCGTTTTTGCATTAAATATTGAAAATCTCTGCAGAATACGTACACTCCTAGTTAAATACATCTGACTGCAATGGCAATTCAGATATTTTATTTTCTATAAATTTAACTTTCATTTAATTTTTCGTCGCCGATTCATAAATTATATCAGTAAACAGGCAAAGAGGAATCGGCCGATAGGAAGTGGTAGTCACATGTGAATCATGTTAATGTTATTGATTGGATAATATGCACAGCGGCATGACAGTTATTCAATTTAAATATTGGTAATATCATGTAAGTTTGTTACGTAATCTTTAAAATCCCTGACAACTCTTATATCTCCCACCATGTACCTTATTTAATATATCGTATTAATTTAGCTTAAATAGAAGAGAAATCTCTCTTCTTGCTGTGGAATGTTTGATTAGGGTCTCCAAGTCTCTTTATTATCTGTTAAGATGATCAGAGTTGTTTTAACGCTAATTCTCACCGTACGATAGGCTATATATAGCGGCCACAATAGCTGGTGACGGTAGAATGCGGGAAAACCTCGGTAAGAAACCACCAACCCACGGGAAGCTTCTGGTAAGCTTTCTCAATTACCAAAATTGGTTGAGCCTGAGTCTGTAATACATGCGGCCAGAAGTAAGATGACAGTGATCAATAACGAAGAGAGTTTTTGACCACTCCGGCAATCATTTGACCCCAAAAGCGTCAGTATTAGACTTGTTCACATCTGTTGTTGTTGGGACATACATTCAATGTCTTTCTATATATTATTTATATATTTTACAGAAATATCATTTATACTATTAACATATTGTTACAAGTGTATCTGATTTATCTCTTGAGAACGAAGTTCAAAATGTGCGGCAAGGCACATAGATTGAAGAAAATAAACCGGATATATGGTTGGAAAGATGCAAAATTATAATAAAATGTAAAACTGAAAGCAAACCTACCTACCTAACTGTGGGTCTCTGAGAGATCGAGTGGTCTAACGCGCTTTCCGTTACGGATCACAGCCATCTCACCTGTCTGCGTGGGTTCGAGTCTTGGATTCGAGATGTTATAAAGCTTGCCAGTAGCTTCTCGTGGGTCGATGGTTCTTTCCGGTGGTTTCCCGAGTTCTTTCTCCACCATTAATACTGACCGCCATGTATAGCCTATCGTGTGCTGAAAAATGGTGTTAAACCCTATAACAACAACAACAACAACAACAACATCAACCTACCGTGACTATTTAGTATATAATATATAAACAGAAAAGAACAGACGTCTTGTAACTTCATGCGAATAGCGACTGACATCGCGTGAAATGAAGCACGCTTCTCTCATCACAGCACACATACACATTATAAGCAAACGCAAAATAATGTTTGCTACGTTGCACGACAACTTGCATCATTTGCATTAGATTAATGTCCATATTTGTTTATAACAAAATTTATTCGTTTTTTTTTTTCTTCTTCCTTCAAACATTTGATCTGGTTCTAAATAGGTAAAAATATTGATTTATAGAGAACATTGGTCGGATCAGTCTGGTTCTAAAAATGAAAAATACTGATTTATAGAGAACATTGGTCAGATCATTCTGGTGCTAAATAGGTAAAATATTGATTTATAGAGAACATTGGTCGGATCAGTCTGGTTCAAAATAGGTAAAATATTGATTTATAGAGAACACTGGTCAGATCAGTCTGGTTCTAAATAGGTAAAATATTGATTTATAGAGAAAATTGGTCGAATCAGTCTGGTTCTAAATAGGTAAAAATATTGATTTATAGAGAACATTGGTCGGATCAGTCTGGTTCTAAATAGGAAAAATATTGATTTATAGAGTACATTGGCCGGATCAGTCTGGTGCTAAATAGGTAAAAATATTGATTTATGGAGAACATTGGTCGGATCAGTCTGGTTCTAAATAGGTAACATATTTATTTATAGAGAACATTGGTCGGATCAGCAGGTAAAAATATTGATTTGTAGAGAACATTGGTCGGATCTGTCTGGTTCTAAATAGGAAAAATATTGATTTATAGAGAACATTGGTCGGATCAGTCTGGTTCAAAATAGGTAAAATATTGATTTATAGAGAACACTGGTCAGATCAGTCTGGTTCTAAATAGGTAAAATATTGATTTATAGAGAAAATTGGTCGAATCAGTCTGGTTCTAAATAGGTAAAAATATTGATTTATAGAGAACATTGGTCGGATCAGTCTGGTTCTAAATAGGAAAAATATTGATTTATAGAGTGCATTGGCCGGATCAGTCTGGTGCTAAATAGGTAAAAATATTGATTTATGGAGAACATTGGTCGGATCAGTCTGGTTCTAAATAGGTAACATATTTATTTATAGAGAACATTGGTCGGATCAGCAGGTAAAAATATTGATTTGTAGAGAACATTGGTCGGATCTGTCTGGTTCTAAATAGGAAAAATATTGATTTATAGAGAACATCGGTCGGATCAGTCTGGTGCTAAATAGATAAAAATATTGATTTATGGAGAACATTGGTTGGATCAGTCTGGTTCTAAATAGGTAAAATATTGATTTATAGAGAACATTGGTCGGATCAGTCTGGTTCTAAATAGGTAAAACTATTGATTTAAAGAGAACATTGGTCGGATCAGTCTGGTTCTAAATAGGTAAAACTATTAATTTATAGAGAACATTAGTCGGATCAGTCTGGTTCTAAATAGGTAAAATATTGATTTATAGAGAACATTGGTCGGATCAGTCTGGTTCTAAAAAGGAAAAATACTGATTTATAGAGAACATTGGTCAGATCAGTCTGGTGCTAAATAGGTAAAATATTGATTTATAGAGAACATTGGTCGGATCAGCCTGGTTCTAAATAGGTGAAATATTGATTTATAGAGAACATTTGTCGGATCAGTCTGGTTCTAAATAGGTAAAAATATTGATTTATGGAGAACATTGGTCGGATCAGTCTGGTTCTAAATTGGAAAAAATATTGATTTATAGAGAACATTGGTCGGATCAGACTGGTGCTAAATAGGTAAAAATATTGATTTATTGAGAACATTGGTCGGATCAGTCTGGTTCTAAATAGGTAAAATATTGATTTATAGAGAACATTGCACGGATCAGTCTGGTTCTAAATAGGTAAAACTATTAATTTATAGAGAACATTGGTCAGATCTGTCTGGTTCTAAATAGGTAAAAATATTGATTTATAGAGAACATTGGTCAGATCTGTCTGGTTCTAAATAGGAAAAAATATTGATTTATAGAGAACATTGGTCGGATCAGTCTGGTTCTAAATAAGTAAAATATTGATTTATAGAGAACATTGGTCGTATCAGTCTATTGCTAAATAGGTAAAATATTGATTTATAGAGAACATTGGTCAGATCAGTCTGGTTCTAAATATAAGAAATATTGATTTATAGAGAACATTGGTCGGATCAGTAGGTAAAAATATTGATTTATAGAGAACATTGGTCGGATCAGTCTGGTTCTAAATAGGAAAAATATTGATTTATATAGAACATTGATCGGATCTGTCTGGTTCTAAATAGGAAAAATATTGATTTATAGAGAACATTGGTCGTATCAGTCTATTGCTAAATAGGTAAAATATTGATTTATAGAGAACATTGGTCAGATCAGTCTGGTTCTAAATATAAGAAATATTGATTTATAGAGAACATTGGTCGGATCAGTAGGTAAAAATATTGATTTATAGAGAACATTGGTCGGATCAGTCTGGTTCTAAATAGGAAAAATATTGATTTATATAGAACATTGATCGGATCTGTCTGGTTCTAAATAGGAAAAATATTGATTTATAGAGAACATTGGTCGGATCAGTCTGGTTCAGTCAAGCAAACTCGCTAAAACGTACGAGCGGATAGTATGCAATTATTTATCTGAGGGTGGACCTAGGTACACGAAATTCATATACTTTTTTTTAATGTGGATAAAAGTCACAATATCCGCTGATTGAGTTCAGTTGATTTTGCGATTAAACAAAATCCGTGGAGCAGCAGAGGTGGCGTATCCGACAACTTTATAGAAGCGTCCATTTGTCAAACCAAGGGTTCCTCCATAATCGTATAAAAAAACATTTTCTTTGGGGACGCAAAGTCGTTGTCGCACCCCCTCTGCTGCTATGGGGAAAAAATCTTTTTACGATTTCACAAACAGACTAATTGATCAAGTCCGATACGATATATTGATCTAGTGTCATGCAAATTTATCGTTACAAATCCATGTTGGATTGACTGAGCGCGACTAAAGAAATCTCTAAATTGACCATGACCCACGTCTCCACTGCACCAGGTCTGATGAATATTTCGTAGCGTATGTGTGTCAACTCCGTTGAATACAGCAAGAATATTGCAGTTATCTCTGATCACTTTTGGTATTTGAGTGTATCGTTGAGTGACATATATCACATCGGTATTTTTATGCCTACCTCTGGAAAATGTCCTAGCAGGATTCTTTTGAGTGTCTAACATGACATCATCATATACGACTAAATTGTTAATATTTCCATCAATATCATCAATGCTCAGTGCTTCCTCGATTTCGGTTATAAACTCAATAATATCTTTATCGATTTCCGATTTTGCTTTCTCGTTAAAATCCTTTAACATCTCGTAACATCGTTGCTCGTCTGCGCTAGGAGCAATCAGATCTACTTTATCCCATTTCATCCATCTCATTATCAAATTAAGTAGCAGTTTTGTCTTGCCACTTCCAGATGGTCCGATTATAATCATACGAACAGAGTTTGGTAGCGCTACATGATATTTAACAGGATTTTTTTTTGTCGCCGAAAAATCAATTACATTCATGTTATTATAAATAAATTATGATCTATACTGTGTGAAATGTAGGAAGCTTACTAGCACAAACGACTTGACAATTGCAACTAACAATAACAGATAAGCACTTACTGGTAAGTGTGAACAATGTGGTACAAAATTTTTTAGATTTGTTTCTATGAAATCTGCAGATGTTTCTTTTTAAAAAAAAAACGAGGAGGTGTCATTGCAGCCAAGTTAGTAAAACTCTCAGGAACACCATTGGCAAAATATCCGGGAGAAAAACACCTTCCACGGTATTGTAATTGTGGACCGGGGACCAAACTCGATATCCGATTCGATGATCAAAACCAACCCCGACCCGTGAAAACCCAATAAATGCTATTGATAAGGCGTGTCATGCTCATGATGCTGCTTATAAAAGTATCAATCTGCAAAACAGACCTATCGCAGATGTGAAATTGATTCATGCGTTGAATTCTATCACTGATAAATCCTTCAAAGAAAAATTGGCTTCATGGTTGATAAAATCGGCGATGAAAAGTACATTGATGTTGGGTACTGGTAATTAATAGCATCATGGAATCTATTTATTATTCTCCAAGAGGATACTGGAGGGGTAATGCAGCAATCAGTAAACTTGCTAGCGCCGCAAAGGTGAAAAATACCATTGCAGCGGACTGGTTATCCAAACAGGAGATATGGCAAATTTATCTACCACCTTCTTGCATTTTGATGTCAGCGCACCTAATGAGGTTCATCAGGTCGATATATTATTTCTGCCGCATGATGGTTTTTACAAGTATGCGCTAACCGTAGTTGATGTTGCGAGTCGATACAAACAAGCATAACCTCTAAAGACAAAATCATCAACTGAAGTGGCTTCTGCGTTTGAAAAGATTTATCGAAGGGGTCCTCTGCACTGGCCAAATCAATTACATGTTGATCCTGGCAAGGAATTTCAGGGTGCAATGTTATCAACAACGAAGCATCATACTGTCACCATCAGACGAGGACATACTGCACTACATCGCGATCAGGCAATTGTTGAACGATTTAATCGCACACTTGCTGAGCGGTTATTTGGATATCAATACGCGAAATAATTTATTCAGGATAAACGATCCCGTGAATGGGTCGAGAGATTACCAGGCGTAATTACCGCGCTGAATAATGAGATTACTCGAACAATTAATATGAAACCTAACAAAGCGATTAAAAAAATGTATATACCCGTTAAACCACAAAATGATTTTTCAAAACAACCTATACTCGGCAATGTCACTGTTAGATATTTATATTAAGCAGGAGAGCTCGAAGGTGGCAAAAAGAGCTAATGATCCTATCTGGAGTGTTACTGTACATAAAGTATCTAGCACAACGAGATCTACGGGTAGACCGCCAGTCTATAGGTTGGATTCAACTGCTCCTCAGCGAGGATTGACTCGTAAACAACTACAAGTGATACACGAGATAGCTCAATTACCGCCGCGTGGTCTTAACTAGCACCTCTGCGTCTGTTGCACTCAAGACAAGTCAGCATCACATTATCTCTGGTATGAAAAACACTGCTATTTTTTCTGTCTACGGTAAATTAGCAGGGGTCTTTATCCGACCAACACCAACGCATTATACAATAGCAACTCGCGCAGTGATTATTCTGTTGTTGTTTCAGAGTGATTATAAATTCGGCATCAATATCAAATTTTCTGTTATTTTTTGTCCTGTTGTTTATAACCAGAGAGTTTCTTTTCTGATTATATCATTGCTGACAATATCACTTATTGTAGTGTCATTATAGTCTAAAACAACTCTTCGAAGTTGATTTATTCGTCGTACTCTGGACACCGCAAGATAAACTAAATTCGACCACTCGATGCGATTATTTTGATCCAAACAATTGTATCGGACATAGTCAATCCCTGCGAAGAATGTATCGTCGCTGCGTATCCTATCTTCAATGGGGATTTATCAGCACGCAATGCATCTTCGACGACATTGATATCAACCAACACAATATCATTCAACACTAGAATCTGCTTCTCTGTCCCTGACTCTGTCAGGCCTGGAATATCAACTTCGATATTTTGTCTTTGTGTATCCTTGGGTCTATAACACAGCGGCACTGGAAGTGCTGCAAATTTTTCTTTGTGTGTGTTAAATAACTTCATCTGAAGTGTATCTCTGACTATCTTTCTACTTGCCACTATCAAATCATTTGGTCTCCACGTTTCCCAGAAATCATTTAATGGGGTTTCCGAAATTATTTCACGCGCTATTTCACATTGGATTTTATCTGGTTGTAATCTGATTAGTTTCTTGAACTCGCGTAATTCATTATCAAGTGCACTATGATCGGTATTAATTTCTTCATAATAGTCTATAAAATTCTTTAGCCAATTATGTGGAGACAAACCGACAAATGGTGGTGGTTGATCATGATCGCCAAATATTATCACTTTCGTATTCGCTAGCAATAATCAATCAAGAAATTTTTGTAATATATCGACAGAAACTATGATAAGTGCAAGCATTAATTCATCGTTGTTTCATCTCTCTTGCAAGTCTGTGTGTTGGTGTTAGCACAGTCATGTTTGATTTCACTCGAAATAATTCGATTGCACGAGTCGTCTTCCCTGACCCACCACAACCATTTAAGTAAACGGTTTTATATCTACATATTGGATCAGATATCGACGGTGCATTAGATAGTTCTGATATCTTATTATTTTCCAAGTCATTGTTTTCAATTGTAACATATGCTGATTTGGAGTAATCACGCAGTATTTCATTTTTAATTCTCCATGATCCCCAACTCTTGTCTGAATTAGTGAATTCAGCTTCTGCTTCGCTATGTTTTACGTCTATATAAAATGAATCAGTGGCGACTCTAACCGCAGTGTCAGGAAATCTATTTATCATCGAAAGTAAATTAATAGAAGCATAAGCCAGCATAGACGACCTTAACTACGTGTATTGAGGATTTTCTCCATCTGTGTAAGTAATGATTGTACCCAATTTGGTTCCATCGGACAAGAAAGCGTCTTTACAATCGACGTATATACAACTAGATGTTACATCTGCGATTATAAAGCATCATCTATAATCAACCGCGAAGAATATCGTTTGTGGTCGTATTTTCTACCCTGTGTGAATTTACCAATTATTCTTCTACCAAGATCTTTTGCGTGTTTATTTCTAACTTAAAAGATTTCTTTTGACCATTTCACGATATATTCTTCGTCGAGATTAGGAAATTGCTTTTTGTTTTCGGTAATTATACTATCTAGACTATCGAGTTGTGGTAACCAGACTTCAGTTTGTTTCTGATATGATGTAATTGCTTCACTGACAATCAGCGATATCAGCATTTTATAATCAATAATATACCGTAATAACACTATTGGCATCCAGTGTTTTTCAGAGATGTGTCAACTAAACCAAACATAACAAACGGATGAAGTCCTTTAGCCAACTCAAATGATTCCACACGAGCTAACCCGGTTAAATCAAACTCGGGCAGTGGAACATTAATAGAAACACGGGTCATCTCATGTGTGGGATGTCCAAATCTTTTGAAGTACTCAGAACACTCTCCGTACCCAAGAAAACTCGCTGGATAACACGCAGTCATATCAACCGAAATAATACTTTTAGGGTCGTATTTTGTATTCCATAATCCACCATGGATGTATTTAACGCAGCTTGATTCGATATCTGAGAGAAATTCTGCACGTGCTGGTTTCCATAGATTTCTCTTTCTCGTGAAATGAGTTGCAACTGACGGAATTGTAAAACAGTTTGTTAATAATTGTTCGTCGTAATCCGTTGAAAAGCCACTAGCTAGTTTTTTCTTCACATTGTGGAGGGCTTCAGTACGGTATAATTCGCCACTGGGTCTTACAAATTGATCGAATTTACCCCCTTCGTCTTCAAAACTGTGAAGTAACCACACTGACACAGGATCTTTTTTTTTACTTAACTCGTAAATAAAATCAAATAAATTTCCCCTAGACTGTTCTCCGGAGAACTCCACGGGTTGATATTTTATTGTTCTATCCCGCGGAAATATTGTTAACGCAGGTGTCCATGCATGTTCGTTATGGTCAATAATTTTAATTGGAGTTCCATTTGATTTATATTTCGATTCGTGTAATACCTCTACTGTTATCGTCATTACGGTTATTGGGAATCTTAATGATGTTTCTAATTTGGTTATATCTTGAATTGTTGTTCCGCTCCCCTTCACTGTTAATCCCCATTCGTTTATTTTTTTGCGTCTTAGATCCGTCAATTTGTTTCCACGCAACGCATTTGTGAAGTGTTCTATTATTCGGTCTGCTGTACAATTTATTCTCCTTGACAAAGTCAGCGGCGACAATTTCATTGGTTTTAGTTTTTCAATATTCGGTTTATCATTTATCGGATAGATCCCATAAACAACTGCTGTTACAGGATAGGATCTCTCGTAATACAGTTTGTCAATCCCAGTCAGAATTCCTGGTTTGGAATCCTGACTCACAGTGACAGTTCTCTGATTTTCAAGATGGGTTCAAATTTGTTGCGTATAATCCAATACCCCGTTTCTGAGCCGATAATAAATTTCACTCTAAAAAAATACTTTTTCTGGTCAAGATGTGAGATTATCACTGCTGCTCTTTCGTTGTTCATGGTAGCATCAAAACTACCATCAATTCGAAACGTCGATCAAAAGTGAGATGTTCTATCGCGCTTGAATTCATTAAAACAATCACGGATTTACCCAACATGCTTCTATCACTTATTAGACTCTTTGGTACATCAGTGGAGACTCTATCGAGATTGAATTCAACATTTTTTCAAGGTGTAATTTTCGATAATCTCTCGAAATCCTCCGTATTATAATTAAAACCAGTATTTAAATAAAGAATTTATTATATAATGAATCATTGCAAATGGCTTATGATAGGATCAGTAACCGTTTGTAAGAAATCATGCAGAAATAAATTCTGTGGATATCATTTACAAAGTGTACGTCGTGGGAGTTTTGGGCCCTCACCTTGCATACGATGTGGAGTAGGTGTGCGTGGTAAGTCGCAGTTGTGTCTCAATTGTGGTGGTAAGCGATACAGAGAAGAGAGCTAAAGCTCTATTATGATAAACGAATCAAAGATTCCGTTAAAAACTCCATCAAAACCCCATCAAAGATTCCATCAATGACCCTGACTGTGTCAGCGTCCTTGACTCTGTTAAGGATAAAATCATAAGAACACCTCAAGACTATATTGACAGATTCTCAAGTAATAATTAAACCAAATAATGAATTAGACAAATAGTATTTAGTATATAAATGAACCAAGAATTTCAACCACATCCCGTGATTCACAATTATGAAGCATTTCGTGACGGTATTGACGGTCAGAAACCGCAGACTGAAGAACACAGTTGGTGCTGTGAATAATCATGGATATTTGATGTTTAATTCTGGAGGGAAAAAATATTATTTTGTCATCGATTTGCGTTCGAATGTTACAATGGATTGATCAAGGATGGTCTTGTTATTGATCACATAAATGGTCTAAAAACCGATAATTCTTTAGATAATTTACGAGCTATTTCACAAAGTCAAAACACCAAACGAGGATGGACTAGAAAAGACTCGAAAAATGCGAAACCTATAAAATCATTTAATACAGAAAATAACGAGGAAAGAATATTTCAATCAATGAATGAAGCCGGAAAATATTTCGATATTTGCAAACCCTCAGTGCGAATAGTAGCAGAACAGGTATATCGATCGGAATATTCTAAAAAAAATTAAAAGCAGAATTCAATTTTTTTAGATCTGAAATATTATATATAATACCAAGGGGAATAACTCCTGTGGGTTTGTGTGTGTGGTTTTGAAATAACAATAACTCCTTTGTTGTAGTCACATATCTCAATGGGATTTTTGATGATTGAATAGTTTTTTGTGTATTTTAATGTTTCAGAATGAAGAAGTTCCGCATAAGGCAATCTCTTGTTGTCATCATTAAACTCTTCACATATATCGTATTAAAAATTATGGATTTATAGATTACGATCACTAGTGTATTGTATACACAGATGGAATCTCGTCCTGGTTCCCATCATTCGAATCTCGTGGCAGGCATTATTGTCAACGGTACCGATCTGAAGGTTTTTCTAGATAATTGGGGGCTTTAAGCCATTCGAAATTCAAACCGTGAAACCACCATACCCCACACACACAATCACACGGTGTGAATGTGTTTTTTCATTCAAACCGGGGTCATTTTGTTGGGGGTATGGTGGCTTCAGTTTGAATGTAGAACAACAGCTCCCGTGTGTGTATGTGATGTATGCATATCATTTCATTGTGTGAGTGTATATATATATATATATATATATATATATATATATATATATATATATATATATATATATATATATATATATATATATATATATATATATATATATATATATATATATATATATATATATACTTGTAAATACAATGTATATAGTAACGTCCATTCACGAAATATACCTTCTTGGTGTTCTAACCCGTTATATTGACGAGTTAGATCTCCTCTTGGAAACTATGTTTCGTGATACCTCTGGGCCCGGTCAGATGTGAATAACACCTGAGGGGTTCCAATGGGGATGTGTTGTTCTTTATATGTAACCTCTGGGTCCCTTCGATGTGAAAAACACCTGAGGGGTTCCAAATGGGGTTTTTTCATGTATATCTTTTGGCGTAATAAGATGTGAATACACCTTATTGCGAATGGAGTTCATCATCATATATAATCATATATAGTCATAGATATCTCTAGGCGTAATAAGATGTGAATACACCTTTTTGCGAATGGAGTTACGAAAAACGGGTAAAAATTGACCCTATTTTTTAAAATTTCATATTAAATACATAATATTTCAGATATGAATTTCGAAAATATAAATGTCATTATTTACGAGATTTCAAGTTTAAAAAATCAAGGTATTCAATTGTCAGATAACTTAGATTGTAATCAGATTATTTCTGAATTTAAAGATATAAATGATAGCGCTAGGAATAACAGGTATGTGTTATCGAAATCCTATTCTTTTGTAAAGAGAATTCAACACGCTATTTACGACTCCCTTGCATTCTGTAACGACATCAATAAGTTCTTCCCGTTATTCACTGATGTCGAAAAGGTCAGAAAGGAACTGGGAAAACAATATGAAATCAAACGCACAATTGATTCGAAAATCAAAACAATAAAAGAGATTATCCGCCAAAATTAAAATGCCCCCATGATTGCCTCAACACAGTAAACACGCCATACTTTAGACATGTATGCACTTACTCACCTAAAACATAATTCTATAGACAGGTGTCACTGGTGGTTTATCACTACGCGGATGTATAACACACAAAAGAATTTCGGGTGAGTTTTTTTCACTTACAATTTAGATCGTATATTTTATTTATAATGGTAGGTGAAGCACTGACAACTAAATTAGCACGTGAACAATTATCTTCGATTAAGAAATTTATTTAAGTTCGTGGTTCCGTTCGAAATATGCTCCAAGCGAGACAGGAATTTCAGAGTGATTTTGCAGAAGACACTGAACAGCTATTCAAACCAGTAACCAATGCAACGGGAAAAGTATCAACCACTGAAAAAGCCATATGGGGAGATATTCTTGAGGAACAACGAGAGAAAAAAAAGACCAGCCCTTCTTCCTGTACTTGAAAAATAGCAAAGATATCCAAGCAAGCAAAGAAATCTTTAAAAACACTTCCTTGTGATATAGTAACCGCTGTACGACTTCAGGAACAACAAGGTGATATTGTAGGAGAAGAAGAAGAGGGTGATATTGAACAACAACAGGGTGATATTGAACAAGAAAAAGAAGAAATTTCGAAAGGGCGAATATATCTACCTGAAGAGATATTTACGGAAGAAGCGATAAAAACATTTAAAGATTATACGGATAATGTATTAGCTGATTTTCCTGTTAAAAATTTTTAAAGGGAAAAAAGGGAAAAATATATAAAGGATGGAGCTAAAGAGTATATAAAAACCTTTGACCCCTGGAAAAATAAAGTATATTTGGCAAAACACGATGGAATTAAAATCTCAAGAGATGATAATAACTTTAATTCGTATGAAAAAAGAAAATAAAGGAAAAAAATGCTAAAAGAAAAAAAAAATAAAAGAATAAAAGAGTGGTCAACCACTATATGATCAAGACGAAGATGATGATGATGCACAGGGTGCAACTGGTTATAGTGGTGGGAATGGATGTTCTCAGAGTGGATATCAAAGGGGTTTTTCAGGTTTACTTTTCGTTGTTCTAATAGTATTCTCGTGGAAATATCACGATCAGAAGTTCTCGTAGGAGGGAAACGAGCCGGAAATAACTCACCGGAAGTAAGTAATGAGGCAGCTGATATCTGCAGACGACTATTTGAGGGTGGTATCATGGATATTGATGTATATCGAGAATATATTGATGAGCTAGCCGAAAATCCAAGGGATTTTTACGGTTACCATAGTGATCAAATCACTGAAATTGCTAGCAATAAAAATCCTCTATATATATATATATATATATATATATATATATATATATATATATATATATATATATATATATATATATATATATATATATATGTAAATCGTCATGGATGCAGTTTAAAGAAAATTGTTATATATATATATATATATATATACACGCAAGCTTGTACACATACTCGCATTTAAGCTTACTACAAATAGCAAGATGCTTAACAGTTGGCTTCGTTGTTTATATATTAAATCACACGAATTAAATTTCTTCGGTAATAATAAGATTTATACATCTCGAATCTTTTACTATCCAACAGGATCACCAAAAAAGATTTTTTGCTTATCTTTTCCTGATCTGGTTTAAAATGGACCAAACACTATCCAGTTCAGCTTGGAATTCGACATTTATGCTTCATTAAGAGTTTGAAGTTTGGAGTAGATGTTTATGAACAAGCTTGTTCAAGACACTATAATTCAAAGATGTCATTTTGCTGACGCATCTACTTTCTGTTTTGAGTTCACATATCCCTGTCATATTTTTTTAGATATATAAATATATTATTGAGGACTTCAATTATGCTATTTCAGAGACGATTTATGAAAATTATTTCACCCATGAAAGTGATTATGGACGTTTGGCCCTACGGATGGTGTGACCCAGGACATTTCGCTTCACTACAACGGACATTTCGACACAAGGCAGTGGATATTCTCTCTACGTTAGTGGACATTTTAGACTCGACATAGTATGTGTTCTGACATCATTTATTTAACATGAATGTTTAAATTCGACTCAGTTTTTTTTATTTGTATTTCAAAACATATGTGCTAATATTTTATTTCCTTTGCTCAAAAGCTTCCATGATCTACTCAAAACCTCGCCTCAACTTAAAAAAACTGACACAAACTTCATACCACATTGAGTGTATTCTTTAACTACAAAAGTGAAACAAGCTACCTGGCTGTATTAAGCCCCATTTATCGTCTTATCAGAAGGAAATAATAATAATAATAATAATAATAATAATAATAATAATAATAATAATAATGATGATGATGATGATGATGATGATAATAATAATAATAATAATGATGATGATGATGATGATGATGATGATGACGATGATGATGATAATAATAATGATGATTATGATAATGATGATGATGATGATAATAATAATAATAATAATAATACTAATAATAATAATAATGATGATGATGATGATGATGATGATGATGATGATGATGATGATGATGTATAGGCTGACAATTAGACTATTAGATTGAAATATTATTCTCTTAGCAGAATTGTGCAGGTAACTAATGGTTATGAATTTTTATTTAAAAAAGAGGGCGCCATTACCATGGGCCGAAATGTCCTTTGAACAGGGACCAAATGCTCTAGACCGAAACTTCCATGAGGAGAAACATCCAGGCACTTTTAAAAGAATTAAGTACACCACGCACGTTCGTATACTTTATGTTAAACGTGTATAACACCATAGCCTTCCTGGGTCGTACTGTAGTCACTATGCCAGCATTTATGGTACTTTCTTAGTCTCTTCCCTTCGTACAAATTTTGATAGCGCTTTCTCTTGTTATTATCTAATTTATGCAGCTTTGTTGGAGGCTGCGCATGTTGCAAGATACTCCATATGTTTACAGTCGTTGCTGTGTGTATGTATATACACGCAAAGACAAAACCGGATAGAGTTTTTAAATATTCAGATAACTTTTGTGTTGCTTTGTTGGTTTTGACACCTTTCATGATTCCACTAATAAATGGGCCGTAGATAATTAAAGCGAGAAAGGCTAGTGTCAAACAAATTTTGAGATGCAGTTTGTCAGTTTGCTGAAAATACAGTTTTCTCTCTGACAAAATCAATCTGTAGGAATCCATTGCATTGGAGAGAGAGAGAGAGAGAGAGAGAGAGAGAGAGAGAGAGAGAGAGAGAGAGAGAGAGATTTGTAATATCTTTTCTTATTTTTTTTTGCTTGTGATAGGTGCATGATTTTCACAGATATAAATGAAACTTTTCTCATAATTTAGAGAAGTTAGAATTCTAAATCAATGTTTAAAACTATAAGAGATATATGAAGCAGGTCCATTAAAGTTTAATTTTTCTCTCGTTGTGTACATTACATGCAATATAAAAGAACAAATTGCTGATATACATCTCTTTGCCAAATACAGTTCCAAGACATTGTATACGTCAACAATTTGTCACCAGCAATTCCAAGATATAATTTTCAGGGAATATTGCATATTGACAGAGTGGCTGCTCGCACAACAGGTGAATGACAAATATCCTTTGAAAACTGCAACATCATCTGTCCAAGAAACTATTCTAAGGATTTGCAGATTTGGACAGAGACGGCTTATCTTTGTATTAACACTTTTTGACATTTTTTCTCAAGACAATATGGTTGTTACGTGCTGAAGACTGATTCGTCCTGGTTATTTAAGTATTCTTTGTATACTGTGGGCGAACTTATGACGTCACTCATCGTTTCAATTATTTAAAAGTTGAAAAGAGAGAGTTTTATCCAACTCGTCTAACGGGTTTGATCTCAGTATTAATACCACTGTTACTGGGGTCAATAAGATTTCTCGTTAAATCAAAAGGAAAGAGAGTGGCAACAGAGAGACCGCCTTCTCTTCTTGCAGGTACTGATCCTCGTACTCTAGGTTTATCGATTACTTTTGTCGTTGATTTGATGGTTGTTGGCAGTGTTGCCTCCTTTGCCTTTGCTATAAGAAAAATGGTGGTAGTTTGAGGAATTTTAGTGGTAGTGGTAGACGC
Source organism: Unio delphinus (assembly GCA_029339505.1). Taxonomy (NCBI): domain Eukaryota; kingdom Metazoa; phylum Mollusca; class Bivalvia; order Unionida; family Unionidae; genus Unio; species Unio delphinus. The sequence goes on from JAQISU010000011.1 coordinate 1,401,082, forward strand.
TTCAGTTGTTGTAGTTGTTGGAGTGATTAGTTCAGCGGGGTTAAAGGTTGACAAAGTCATAGTTTGAGATGTTTTCGGGCTACCAGTTGATGCTGTAATTAAAGAGATGGTTCTTGTAAGAATCCTAGTTGGAGTTGTTATTGATGGAGTAGGTGTTGTTGATATTGACTGGGACGTTGATTCTGGCTCAGTTATTGGAGTCTGAGTTGATGTAGATATTGTCAGTGGCATAGATGTTGGTATTGTTGCTGGCTGCGTTGTTGTTGCTGCCATTGTTGTTATTGTATGTAGTGCTGTTGTTGATCGATCTGCCGTAGTCACCATTGGCATAGCGGTCAATATGGGGGTTGAAGTACCTGTTGAACTCATTGTTGTAGTTTTTGTTGTTGTTCCTGGCTGCGTTGTTGTGGTTACCGTTGTTGTAGTAGTATTTGGTGATGTTCGTATTGATTGATCAGCAGTACCTGTCGTTGGTGTCAGGGTCGTTGAAATACCTGTCGATCTCATTGTTGCTGTCGAAATTTCAGCATCAGGTTTTGATGTATTCTCCTCAGTTGCAGATGTTAAACTATGCGCAGACACTGGTAAGTCTGCCATATAACGTACTCCATTGTCGATCATCGCTTCGATTTCTTGTGCTGATGTTATAATGTTTGACCTTAAACTGTCTGAGGAGAAGAATTTGGTTGTTTCAGCAAGAGGCATCATGGTTGTATGATATTCAATGCTGTTTACTGTTGAAAGTAGACTGGTTGTTGGAATGGATTGCGGGATTGTGTTATAATCTACTGCTAAACTATTGGTCTTAATAGTTGGTGTGAACCACTGTCTAGATGTATATTCCAATGTTGTTCTAATATTTGGAGTGAAATACTTTCTGGATGTATATTCTTGGGTTGTTCTAATAATGGTTGAAATAGTGTTTTGCGTAGTTGTAAAAGGTACCGGTGTTGTTGCTTCTGATCTAACTTTTCGTCCCGTAGAAGTAGCAGAAGAAGCTGTAGTTGTTTTCTTGATAAAAGTCATCACAGTTGGTGCTTTTCTATTGGTTAAAGAGGAGGACGAGTCTTGTTTAGGACTTGGTTTAATGTCATGTTTAATGTCGCGTGAAGATGCTTTAGGGAGGATGGAAATATCAGCACAGTTGTAAAATTCCGTTTGTGGGCCACATCCGGCAAGACCGATACCGTTGGTACACATGCCCCAGTGGTTACCTGGAAATAAAATAATAAGGAAATAAAAAATTGCAATAACTTAAATGACAAGCGACATATGCTTGCTATCACTTGAAACGAAATTTCACTGTTTTTAATAAGCTCAACAAGTGATTGATTCAGAATCACTGTTTTGAAAGGGAGACCAATCGTAAAGTGACAGATAAAATGCTGAAAATATTCTCTAAGTATTACGGAAGTAATCAGAAGTTTCAAATAATTTTATTTATGTATTTTGTTTTTCTTTATTGTGTGGTTCGGAAAAGAAATATACATTTAATTATAAGATATTTTTTAAACGTTCGAATCGATTACTGCTGACTATTATGACTGATATATTTATAAATCATGTTTGTGACTTTTGGAGAAGTTGGTTTGAATCGACTTGCACCATAAATAGAAAAAGTAATATTTGTTCGTATGCATAGCATGTAGAAATGTCCAACTCCTTGTTTATTTCTTTCTTAGTTTCTGTTTACTTGCTATCATGTACTTAAACCTACACACTTATTTGGAGTAGCGGATAAGCTAATTCAATAAATTACCCCCGTGCCATTTCCACTGCAGTACACATTGTTTACACGTCACTCCTTGAGGAATATTTAATTTTGCGATGACAAAGCCACTCTTTCCAAGTGGTAAATCCGGATACAGTCGTCTTCCATTTCCTTCTATCCGAAGCGGATACTGATCTAGGCATGACTGTTTCACTGGTTTATAGATATCATTGTGAGGACACAGTCTAAATTCAAAATACCCGCCAACAGAGGCGGTGACCTCAATAGTGACTTCAATGAATTGGTCAGCTGAATCGTACGTTCGTGCTATGATGCCGTTCGCATAGCGACCGCCAGCCTCGTTCGGACGATCCGAGTCATATGGGTCTCCACATACTCCACATTTTCCATCCATTTCTCCCCACTGATGCTGAAATAAATAAAGATATTCTGTCTTAGCCCTTATAAAAGTCAAAGTTTAAATTCTCGTTGGGCTGGCGGAAGCGTGTTTTATGTGTGTGATTATTGTTGAGATATGAATACTCTTCATCACTAGAAATTTTAATCTTACAGGATTCCCATGTTATCGGGAAGAGGTCGGGAGAAATTATCATTTTTTACCGACTGTGACAATTTCTTAAATTTCGCAAATAAAGATAAAAGTTGGGAAAACCCCGCGAATTTTTCGCATTGAGGCAGTTTATAGTGATGTCTAGCACTGGGGCATCATGCCGCAGACATGTAGCATGATGTTTCACCCATTCACATTATCCTGACACCAGACCTAATACCAACCTCTTAATGCTGAGCGCCAATCGAGGCAGCTGTTAATACCATTTTAATAAAGAGGAGGTTAGGTATCGCTTGGCCGGAGATCGAACCCACAACCTTCCGCATAGGAGGCATATGCCCTAACCAGATTAATTTTGTTAGTAGACAGATGGGTAGGGTAGGGGTGAAGAATTTGTCACATTCCTTATATTATAAAATCGATGTTTGAAATCTGTACTTTGTTGAGAGAGAGAGAGAGAGAGAGAGAGAGAGAGAGAGAGAGAGAGAGAAATGACTAACAAAGCTTAATGAAAGTTGCATTTCATTTATTGCAAAGCAACATCTTTTTTGTTTCAGGTTTTCCGCAGAGGGAAGAAGCATGATGTCCCACCCAGTCACATTTTCCTGACACCAGGCCGACCAGTCCTAAGACTAAACTCTTAATGCTGAGCGCCAAGCGAGGCAGCTGTTAGTACCATTTTTGTAAGTCTTTGGTATGACTCAGCCGGGGATCGAACCTACTACCTCCCGCTTCCGTGGCAGACGCTCTAACCATTAGGCCACCGGAGCGGTACATTGAAATGACTTTACATGCCAATTTATAGGAACGTATTCAATCTTGTTTCGTGTGATACATGTTGTGGTTTTGTACATGATCATCTTTTCTGACTTACATAATTTTGGAGAGTCTTGAAAGAGAAATATCTTTAGATTTAGAAAATACTTAATCCAAAATATTCTTTAATTCCTTTAAGTAATGATTGTAAGTGAACCTTGAATAAATTAATTTCATCCCGAAGAAAAACAACAACTGAAATCGGCCGGTAAATTGATCTTTAGAAAAGCATGAGAACCATGATCTTACCTTCTACAAAATATAATCGCATGACCTTCCAAAGGTATGCACGTGTCAGGTAAAATTCAATCCTGCTATCTGACCGTTGACAGGAACATATAACCATCTCAGTACTAACCAAAACAAAAAAGAAAACAGTAACTACTAAAGACCTGAACGCGTTCATTCTGAACAACAAATACTGTACTTTAATTCACTATAATGATGCTACGTATATTTAAATTGAACTGTTTGCTTAACCATTGTCTGTGGCAAAGGGTAGTAACTTGGCCCCACCTGACTAATGTCATTATTCTAAAATATGTGTTTACATGGATTTGATTTCACAGCCTTGGATTTTACCTTGAAATATCTATTGTTGACCTGAATTTTTATATTTGAGAGTATAATTTTGAAAACAAAATGAGTTTAGTTCAAGGTCTAGCCTTAGAATGCTCTGGAAGAGAACGTCTGACTTACATTCTGGTCATTATATTATCTTAGTTTAGCGAAATATTTACAAGACACGTTTACAACCGCTATATGCTTTCTTAGCAATGATAGTCAGGCCGCTTGATGCACGTTTTACCTTACCACGTTAATTGTTGTTGTTGTTGTTGTTGTTGTTGTTTTTGTGTTTAACGCCATTTCTAAGCACACGATAGGCTATACATGGCAGCCAGTATTAATGGAGGAGAAAGAACCCGAGAAACCCCCGGAAAGAACCACCGACCCACGAGAAGTTACTAGCAAGCTTTCTCACATACCCACATTGGTCGAATCTTAGACTCGATCCCACGCAGATAGAGGTGAGATCGGTGGCGTCTCTAGGGGGTTGCGTGGGGTGCGGACCGCACCGGGTGACACCATCTCAGAGGGGTGACACCAAAATGAAAAATTGCAAATTTTACAGAGCACACACTGCTCGGTCTAGTCGGATTTCATTAGCGGATAACCGATTATAGTTAAATACATGACTGGCAGGAACAGGGTGCCACCATGCAGTCTACAGAGCATCTGGTGCTTATTTAAATGAGAATCAGAGCTTAATTTGTTTTTGTTCTTGTCATTTTTATACTGTGGACTTCATTTAAGAAGAAGAAATCTATGGTGGAAGTCTGGAGAGGTGACACCATGAGTTTACCGCACTGGGTGACACCAACCATAGCGACGCCGCTGGGTGAGATGGCAGTGATCCGTAACGGCAAGCGCTTTAGACCACTCGGCCACTCGGGGCCCCTCACCACGTCAGTTGTACATTAATATTGGAGTGGTACGTGTTGATTTAGTCATATTGCTATTTCATAGTTATATACTAATTAGTCAATTTATTTTGTAATTGACTATGTTAAAATATCAGCTTGACAAACATTTTACGTTGCACTGAATGGAAAAGACTTGAAATCGTACAGCGCAAACTTTGTTCTTGTTCCTCAAATTTTTGCACAAAGCAAATTGTGTTTGATAAACCTGTATGTATGTATGTATGTATGTATGTATGTATGTATGTATGTATGTATGTATGTATGTATGTATGTATGTATGTATGTAAAATGAATCATCGGCTAAATCATAAATCTATTGTGTTTATTGTCGTAATTTTCATTTCCGTATTCGAAAGCATATTAACATAGCCTTGTCACGTGACGTACAATGTTAGTGCTTTCAAAACGTTTATTTCACGCAGTATTAGGGTTTGACATTAATGATGTATATTACTTGTATGCCAGCCACAGGAAGTGATACGATACTTGATGCATGATCTTTCACTCATTTTAGTCAGATGTATACCGCATTTATCCTTGTATAGCCTAAATTCAATTGAAGACGTTCACACTGTCAGTGCGCTTGTCAGCTGAATTAAAACATTGTATTGTATGACTAAGTGACACTGGCTCAAATATAATTGTTTTGCATCTCGGTCCAATAACCCAACCCCCCAACACATTAGTAACCCCCACCCCCTGTGTAATGTAATATCTATTCACCTTCATAACAAAGGCTTAAGGACCTGTTCCAACTATGTTGTCAAAAGTAGTATTTCCAAATCAAAGGGCTGTATTAGTAATTCAAAATAAAACATTGAAGATTTATAAAATTTTTGAGCATCACCGTGTCCAGTTATGCTTCGCTTCATGAAGATCATCTGGCCAACACACTGTGTTCTAGCGAAGTGAATTTTTGTTCCCCCCTCCCCCCTTCCGACACCCCACCCCCCAACATAGCTACGGAAAAGAACATCAAATTGTCATCTCTCAATATCCAGAGTCTTATGAATGAAGCAATAATTGTTTTTGGATCTTTCTGGATAATTTGAAAACCGACAAAATACACGAATGCGAAACTTAACGCCACTTTTAGGGATAGAAAAGCTCTAACTCCAAATAGTGACAATAACAACAGTCAAAAAGAGAAAACTAATTACTATAAATGTATACACTTGAAATTCACAACAACAGCAGCAGCAACAACAACCTCCAAAATGCAAACAAACTTAATAACACAAAAAACGTTTTTGCCATCGATAGGCTCCAATATTTTACAAAGAAAACGCAGCTGCATCAACTCTAAATTGCAAATTGTTAGCCAAATGCACCGTCCTACCGTACTACTGATAACAATTCTTAATACTCAAGACAATTTCTCCAGGTTAATGACGCTAGCGTCTAAATACCTTTTTATTTCGAAATCCAAGATATAAACTGGATAATCAACGTTATCATTAGTCATTGGTACAGAAAGCCTATCGACGAACGCTTCTTCCCTCTGCAAAGCGGGTTATGTCTGAACAAGACAGAAAACTTCCAAACCAGATAATTCGTCGGTACGCTGGCCCTATTCTTTCCAAATGGATTATCTCCCGTGCATTGCATGACCATATTCACTGACTCTAATTTCTTTGTGACAATGAGGTATGAAAACAGTCAATATATATATATATATATATATATATATGGAGTAAGCCAACCATCAAATGGACGTGCGTCCAGCTATCCCACTTAATTCTGTTTGCTTTTGTATCTGGAGGAACCCATTTTCCTTCGCTCTCCCCACCCACAAACATCGATATTCTTCAACGACAATGTCTCACTTTTGCGACAGCACCAACCTAGTAAGCACACTGAATCATCAATTTGCTTCATAATTTACTAAAGAAGATACATGTATATCACACCCACCAGATCCCGGAAATAACCATATATGCTCCATGACTCATAGTATCTCTGAACAAGAAGTCATGAATCTACATTGTAACCAGCATTGGTGTTGGAGAAGGTCATGTGATACACAGCATTGGTGTTGGAGAAGGTCATGTGATACACAACATTGGTGTTGGAGAAGGTCATGTGATACACAGCTTATTCATTCGGTACCGGATCTAGCTAAAGCCGTGGATACAATCAAGCATGTCAAGGTCATTTTATTGGATTTATCCAAGGCTTTGAGCAAGCCATTAAGATAGAATGAAGCGATCATTCATATATATATATATAAATGCCAAATATATTGGTAAATATCTCCCATCCATGCACACATACAGAAGACCACCACTAGTAAAAAATATCATAGAGTCAACATTTGTAGTGACCTGTCCTGGATTACGTAATCCGACAGCATCACCAAAAGCCCAATTCCACCATGGCAAATGTCCAGCCCTCCACAACCTAAGGGACATAATATCCTTGCAACAATTTCATTAAGGACTAAAGGGAAGTAATCTTGTCCGTCTAAAACAGTGGTTCCCATCCTTTTTCGATTGCGACCCTAACACCTAAAATATATTTTTTTAAGTATCACGACTTTGGTTTACATTATAACAAGTTTTTCCATCCTCAACCAATAAACATGACAACTCTCTGCGACCCTCCAAAACGTCCACGCCACCCTGATTTGGGTTGCAATCCAGGGATGGGAACCACTGGTTTGCAAGAATAGTTTCTTGACCATAATCATGCGGAACAGCCAACTTGCGAGTGTGATCATCCTGCCCACACTGGAGTCTTTCCGATTGGTTATGGTTACTATCAGTTGTTAATGCGAGAAGCATTATTTCCATTTGTGCTCTTACCTGTGTCAGGTGGTATTTTAATTCCACATATATTTGCATTCTCAATTGTAATTATGCAAGATCATGATGAATTATAAAACGGACTGGTGAAATCTCAAGCTGAATTTATTAGACTATTAATGACCGTCTAACAATTTTTATAAATGCAGAATACATCGTCAGAAACATATTAAAGTTCACGACTGTAAATTAAACTGACATCATGTACATACTGGATAGGATTATTAGAAACTTCAGTGGAAAAATGCATACTCTTGGATTAAAGGAACGGTAATTATTTTAATCAATTTTGCAATAAGATTCTCTCTCTCTCTCTCTCTCTCTCTCTCTCTCTCTCTCTCTCTCTCTCTCTCTCTCTCTCTCTCTCTCTCTCACACTTTTTCTTTCTCCCCCTCTCTTGAGTTATCGCTCAAAAACGATAAAAGTTTTGTCTTAAAATTGTTCGTTTTCTCTTTGTAAGAATAGCCTTTCACAAGTAAAGTTACATACATTGATTGGTGCAAATCGATTACTAGTTCATCTACCCCTCCAAAGGTTCTTCGGTATGAAAGATTGTTTTGATTCGTTAATTCATTCATTTTCACTCGTTGACGCAACGGAATTCACTTCACAACGCTCTAATCAAATGCAGTTATCGTGATTTCCTGTCTATTTGCGCGATGGTAAATAAGTGAAATCAACTCTATTGCGAAAATTAGAATCACTTGTTTGAATGTTATGTTATCAAATTGAAGGCGCGCCCAGTCTGAAAATGCGGATGCGTTTTATGTCATATTGTAAAAGGTAGTAAAACATACATACTCGATTAAAATTAATCTTTTTATTATTATTTTCTCTTGTTATATAAAAGACACATCTGTCCGAGGCAAAGTATGTTCGATGGTCATCACTTCATATTTAAAAGCGTAACTACTGTGCTTACGTAAGTAAATGTATATGATTAGTCCATGCAAAAAATGTTTTAAAATATAAACATTGAGACTAGCATAACTCAACTATGACTTTTCCTGTCAAAAGAAGAAGTTTGTCTACTGCGAAAATGGTTCTCTTTTGCAGACATTCTTGTCATGAGAAATGTTTTTGAAACAGATTACCAAAATGTCGGTTATACACACCAATCATCTGGAGAAGAGCAAGTGAGTGACGTTTATTATATAATGATCGATAAATATATGGCCCATGCGTGGCGTGCTGTTTAAAAAAATTTGCTCGAACCCGCCCTAAGAAATTAACACCCAGAGTTTAGTTTTATTTGATGATACGACTAAACGTTTGCATATAGAAGAATGAGTGTTATGTATGTTTTATTTATATTAGGTGCTTGACCTTAGTCCATGATTGAGGGTACATTTATAGGCCTAACTGACTATTGTCATGACTGTTGTGTTTATGCACTTTTTTCAAGGTGTTTACATGAGTTTAAGTTCAAGGTCTGATCGAGTTTACGATGTAGGGATCATTAGTTTAGCAGAACATTCTGTTGTGTCATATACCTTTTGAATATACAGAGGGTTTAGTAAACAATAATGTATTCCTGTTTGATATCAGTCTCTATTAATATTTATTATGTACAGTGGAGTCCCAGCGATTCAAATGCGCCATCGTCAGCAAGGTCTAGAGCCTGCAGTCAACCGGGAACCTTTATGAGCAGACACTTGTTCACAAAGTGTGACAGGGTCTAGTGAGCACCACAGCAACAGCAACAGTCAGTGGCCTGGCCCAATTGGACCGGTCTCCCTAAACACAGTAATGTACAGTAATGGGCTGTAATTTCTTTCGCAATATTCTGTTTTTTTGTCCCCATTACTGTCCATTACAGTCCATTACAGTCCATTACTGTCCATTACTGTCCATTACAGCCCATTACTGTCCATTACTGTGTTTAGGGAGACCCATGACTAGGATGACTGTACAACGACTCTGTCTTGTCCTGAAGCGGTTCAGCGTGATCCACATATGTTGTGGATGGTTGAAGTCAGGAGGGCAGACAGATTGTTCAGCCACATGTGTTGATTGGATGTTTCGAAATAAGGCGGCTTCTTGATATGAGGTGATGTTCATGTACTGTGGAAGTTTGTCACTGGTATAATTCGTACCCAGCGGTTTTGTATTTGCATCCTCGGGACGGAAAGGAATGTTGCTGAGTAACGGCATTCATGATACAGATGTCGAACGTTTGTTCCAGAGATTATGCACATTGTTATGTTGAGCTGGATGTCAATTAGCTTGGTATGGGACGATCGAGCCAGGACAGGAGCGCAATACTCTGACGTCAAGTAACAGAGGGGCACTGGTGTTTTCTTGAGTATTAGAGCATCTGTTCTCCAGGTTGAGTCAGACAGTTTGCTGCGTAGGTTGTTGCTAGTGCTCAGTTTCGCTATAGTTTTCTTCAGGTGGTTTTCAAATGTTAATGATTCGTCCAGTCACACCAAGGTATGTTGATGTTGGACCGTACTTTATGTGCTGCCCATTAAGGTGGAAGACGCCGTAGACTGTCATTGTTGGGTATGGCTGTAGACGCCATTTCTCCGGTAAGTCTCCAGGTCCTTGTTCCTTACCTCTTCAAGTGCAGTAAACGAGCGATTTTGCGTCCTGACAGCAATACCGTCTGCATACTTAAACTAGCACTACTGTGTTTAAAGCAAGTCACTGATATACAGATTGAACAGAGTTGGCGAAAGAACAGACACCTGTGTGAGTCCATTAGTCTGACGTCTCCACAAGCTGCAGTTTTCTCTGATGAGCATTCTGAAGCGCTTGTCGTGAAGGAATAGTTTGATAGTTTTAACTGTCCAGCGTGGCAATACTCTGAAATTTTCAACAACAGCCCTGCATGCCAGACCATGTCATATGCCGCTATTTGATCAACAAAAAGAACTCATGTTTTAGGGTTTCTCTGAAAACTATCTTTGGGAATCTATGATCAAAGACTTTAATTGTATTGAGATATAATTTGATATAATTTGATTTATTTAAATTATTCATTCGAATTATAAAATAGAGGTAAATTCATTTTTTGGACTAAAATACTACTTTGGGATTATTGTGTATCGATTCAAAGACATTCTGGATTATCTCATTGTGATACATCAAGGCTAAATCAACACATTTAAGACTATCGGTCCAGCGACACATTCAATTAAGCTTATTGGAATTCATTCGGAACTTCGTACTCTTTATGGATTTGAGATAGGACATTTAGGACTATCTGGAATGTAATTCACAAGATTGAAAGTGTTCTTTGAATTTTCACTTAAACTTTTTGCGATATAAATTGTTTGCTGAAATTTAGTAAACATGTAAATTTCGCTTTGTTTTGTTATTTATAGTCGTAACACGTGTGTGATCTTATTTAGAGTCGTAACACGTGTGATCTTTTTTAGAGTCGTAACACGTGTTTGATCTTATTTTTTAACATGACCAATTACTAAGTGCATACTTTATGTACCAAGTAAGTATGAAACTACTTGCAACCATGCCTGCCTCCAATCAACATGTGAAATATAAAAATGCCTGCCTCCAATCAACATGTGAAATATAAAAATGCCTGCCTCCAATCAACATGTGAAATATAAAAATGCCTGCCTCCAATCAACATGTGAAATAAAAAAAATGCCTGCCTCCAATCAACATGTGAAATATAAAAATGCCTGCCTCCAATCAACATGTGAAATATAAAAATGCCTGCCTCCAATCAACATGTGAAATTACCTCGGTATATCAGTACGGCTGACACAACAAAATATCTCGTGTCAATCAAGCTAAAGTGATCGTTTCATTTAAAGATGTTTAGAGTAGTCATGCTACTTCAATAACGCTAACCCAGAAAGTAGAGAAGTCAATACTAAATTTAGGGATGACTTACGGTTAAATTAAAAAAAAATTTGTTTTAATGATTATTGCATTATTAAAGTGCAAAAAATCAAGACAAATGCATGTCACGGATTTCGATATGTTAATTTAAGACCTTTATTTCTGGCTGTTCGATAGGATGTAATTAGGTATTAATCGTATTATTAGGCAGTGTTAACATTTTACAATATGTATATCTGTCACCTATCAAACTATGTGAACAATTAAGTGTTTTAATGAACGTTTGCTATCTTAAAACATGAATGTATACATCATAATCAAATCTATTTAATGCTCCGTGTGCTATTTTTAAAAAATGTATTAAAGATGATAAAAATAGAACACATTTCTTGTGTTCAATCTTTCTCAATAAACATAAAAAATAAGAACACAACTAAATACTATTACTACTACTACTACTACTACTACTAATAATAATAATAATAAATATAAACACAATAATAATAATAATAATAATAATAATAATAATAATAATAATAATAATAATAATAATGTTTCATTCCGATAAAAAAAAATATACTAAAAATGAGCTGAAAGCGCTCTCTATGTATTGAAGGTGTCCTCTACAGGAACCGATCACCATGTCATTTACAAACACCGTACAAACTGACTACCGACTTTTACAGATACGGTTGAGACTGATTATCTGCCTTTGTAGTTCTAGCCTATTTTTAGAACATTTCTTTTCCTCTCTCATTTTGGTGGTGATAGAAAAGTTATACTGATGCATTTTTGGTAGGGATTTAAAGGTAATTGTTTATTCTTGAGAATATGAGATGAGAGAGTGGTTGTCTGTGTGTATTTTGGTGATAGTGCACATTGAGTAATAAGGCCTTGGTGACGATCCGGAAGTAAAATATGTGGTCTGTGTACATGCTGTTCTGTTTACAGTGCAGCCTCTCATAAAATGCCGGTGAGCCCTTGACAAGAACTTCACCGTGAAGTCATCTTTTGATGTATTTTAGATTTATTTTAGAATTGCGCCTCGTTTTGAAATATGAGATGTTACAGTATAACTGACGCGAATTATTTTAAGTAAGAAAAAGAATGACACCGTGTCTTTTATATAATAAGAGTCCGAGCAAGAAACCCGTTTAAAAACACGTGCCTTTGCCCCCCCCCCCCTTCTATGAAATGGCTTCTTCCTAATAAAGACTTTACTTCAGCGGATGTTCTGCAGGATCAAAGCAGTGGCTAAAGTAAACACTGTTATAAAATATTAACATCAAAATATAATGTTAGTTTCAACTTGGAGAATGTGTGCTCCCATCAAACGAAGCCAGCTGACTCGGCGCGTTGTATTTAACTCCGACGCGAGCTTGATGTGAATGAAAAAGAAAACAATAATCAAAAGGAACAAAATCATCCACAGCGACAAAAATACCAAAAATATTTTTGAGATATTTTTCTAAGGTATTTTTGTCACTGTATGATTTGTTTCTTTAGATTTTTTCCTCCTTCACATCAAGAGCGCATCGAACACTTGTGGTATTTAACAGCTCCAATAACGGTCTCATCATTAATAACATGTTTGGTAATTGTTCGTAATTAATCGAACCTCATTGTATTGTTGAAATTAATAATAAGCGTGAATATTTTCAATCTTAGATGCCCATGTGAGATTTTAATTCCCATCAAATGCTTGGATATCTCCACGTGTATTCAATTATTTGTTCAATCGTTTTTTGGGGAAAAATATAAAAGCTATTCTTATTATCATTGAAAAAGTAGTTGCTTGGAAAATGCTGTGTCAATAATGTTATCATAATAAATTGATCTAATTCTTCTAATTATTTCGATGCAAACATAAAATATGAGTTACTCGTTTGTGACTCGGAGCAAGCAAAAAAAATACCTTCAAGAAACAAACATGTAAACTAATTTCTTTGAATAGTTGATGCTATGTTCTTTTGTGTGGTGTAACGTTTCGTAATTTGTTACTGTGGTCGCGTGAATAAAGCGTGATACCATTTAATTCGCTGTCAGATTAATACGGATCAATTTCCAAACTTCTTTTGTTAATCACGGGACCTAAATTGGCGCTGTTAAGTGAAACGCACATAATCAGATGGCTTCTTGTAATAGAAACACATCTCCGAGGCAGAAATTGACTTCATCTTCACATGCTAATATTTTATGACTCTGTTTACAACGGCCACTGCGTTGATTCTAAGGAATATCGGCCGAAGTCAAGTCTTTATTAGGGAATTGAGTAAACAAACTCTGACTGTTGATAACCAAAAAATTACTAGCCCGTTGGACTATTAACATTATGAAAGTTACTAGCCCGACGGGAAATCTAATAACCTCGGGCTAGCGGACTACCGCTAATTTCGAGCCCTGAGATAATATTTTTGGAAATTATATTAAATTATATCAGCATGTTTTTACTCCTATACCATATACAAACTCCAATGATGGATTTGTCAAATTTTCTCAGAGAAATTATCTTTGTAAGTCAAAATGAGACATACATTTAAAATATGTGAAGACACAATTATATTTTGTATTGGTCATTCAAACTATTTATTAGGGGTCCAAGCAGTTAATTTATGTGTTTATGATGGGGTGACTTCCATAGTAACACTTATCTGCCTTTAGTAATTGTTAACAAACATAGTTACAGGGTATTTAGTGAGAGGACAGTGATGAAAACTTTATACTAGAACCTATCCAAGTTCTCTACTAAATCATTTTAAACTGAGAATGAAATGCAGATCGAAGGGATAAAATATACTTTCCCCATGTATATGTACCCTTAGATGTAAGAAAACAGCAAAATGATGTAAATTGAACCCAAAATGCATTCAATTTTATTGTTCAATTTGGTTAAGATATTGATTAGTGAAGTGCAGCATTGTATGATGTTATGGGAATTCTAATGATCCATCTTAATTTATGCATTATTAATTACTTATAATATTTGTTAACTGACTGTCTAAATATTGCATAAGATATATTCAAACAGATAATTTGAGTTTAACTGTGTACAACTGATCTTAGCATTTTTACATATCCCACATGAACAAATATCCACATATTTTAGAATGTTTGGGATCCAAAGTTCACATTCAGTATATCATATATGCTGATATTGTACCTTCAGTGAATCTGAAAGGCACATTTCTGGCTGTGTGCACTAAATGTATCCCAAAATGTTATTTTTCGATATGCCCATGTATGGTAACATACTTCAATTCAGTACTTGGACAGAGTGCGGCATTGTAGTATCAGCTAATAACTGATTCCATTGAACCATTGAGATTAATAATTGGTAACAAACACCCTTGAAAATACACTTTAAATATTCAAACAGATCATTTGAATTATGTTTGCTTATTTGATCATAACAAGTGCATTGTACATGTCCCACATATGCAAATTTCCATTATTGTTTACACGTTTTGGGGATCAGAATTGCACATTTAGTTTATGATATAGGATGTATTGGTACCTGTAGTTGATATGTCTGGCCACATTTGGCTGTATTCTCTTGCAATATCCATAATTAGTAATTTCCCTCATGAATAAGATTGCTTATAGTAATATGTTTTATTTTACTACATTGTCGCTCGACTTTCCTGCATACTGGCATGTACTAATGTTTGCACCAATGATCAAACCTCACCGTCCCAGAATTTCCTTAAAGTTTGTGATGCATAGTCTACCTGATTAGTTATTTAACATGTAAATGATCAGATATGCTTATAGAAACTTCATATACTTTTAGGATGAATTTATTACTTTAATACATGGCTATTACTTCACATTTCTGAGTGTCACTCAGTCCAGTTTAATATTTTATTCCTATGCTTGGAACCTGAATGTTATTTGGAACTCATTATATCTAACACATTTTAACTTCATTTACATAAATCTTACTGTTTTCTAGGATTAAGTGAAACATGTTATATCTTTTCAGGTCTAGACTGGTATCTGGAACAAAGTCTTAGAGTTGGATCAGAGATATGCACTGTACTGCCATAAGTGATCATGATTAGTTCATATCACCACACTAATATATAGCACCTCAAAGACATGGCTTTAATCTTCATGAAAGAGATTAGCATTATTGTTCAGTAAGGTAAAGCCTGCCTAGAAACTGTACTTTCCTATCCCATTGTCGCCTTTTGTAGTTATCGACACTGAAATGTAATGCAATTTTCCTATGAAACATGGTAGTGGTCCCATCAGAAGTTTAAATCTGAATGCGCTATTAGTTATACAAATAAGTTCCGGAAGTTTGAACTTCCGGAAAGATGGCCGCCATCGCTTAACTGCTCGAGAAAGGCTCTTCCGATTTTGTGCTATATTTATGATATTTGTGCTTGTTGTTTATCTTCGTCTACATTATTGTGTTTCATCATGCATTGGCTGTTCCGTTCGTATGTGTTAATTCATCTCCTTGTTTTAGAAACGAGAACAATTAGAATCTTTCTCAGCTGTTGTGTTCCACTGTTAAGACGTCATTTATTTTTGAATAAACCGCCGTCACGTGACCCCTTACAATACGACGGACCCTCATTAATTGGATTAAATGACCACACCTTGGTTCTAGATACTTCATTGTGCTCAAGACTGAACGAACTGGGAATACATTCATCATTTCTTAAATGTAAACGGAAGCGAAAAAGAAACCGTTCTTTCAAAGCTGGCCGGCGTAGAACAGGAAGAAGAATTCCAGTTATCTCCCTTTCGCCCGTAACAGATAAACAATTTAAAAATTCTGCCTTTAATTTTAATAACCTGGTTCAATTTCCTCTTAAATCTTCAACCGTTGTGTCAACTGTCCCAGGGCAACCACTATTCAACGCTCAATCAGTAGGATCACCGGAAAAGCGCACAGAAATTGTTATTTTTATCAACGACCAGAATATCGACGTCTTCTTCCTGACATAAACATGGTTACGATCGTCAGGTGATGAACTTAAGTGTGCGGATTTAACACCCAGCGATTACTCCATCAAATCGTTCCCCCGCAACTCTCGCGGAGGTGGAATTGCTGTAGTTACAAAGAATTCCATGATCAAATGCCTTAAGTACAACACTACCTTAAATTTCTACTACACATCGTTTGAACTAGTCCAAACAACGCTCACACTGGAACAAAGGTCAGACTATTTTTTTCTGTCTCTACCGTCCTCCTCCTAGTAGAAAAAACAAGCTGACTGAATCTCTCTTTTTGTAGCAGTTTCCAAATCTTCTGGAGTATGGAAATTCGATAGGTGGCAACCTAATTATTCTTGGAGATTTCAACTTTCACTTTGACTGTCCTGGAAAACCATACACGTTAAAACTCCTAGATTCCATTTATGTTTTCAATCTTAAAGAGTCAGTTAACCAACCTACCCATAAACTGGGTCACATTTTAGCCTGTTTTCTTTATAGACCTGGTGATAATATTCTGCAATCCACCATTGTATCCCACGAACATGCATCGGATCACCTCTGCATTGTATGCCATCTCGAGGTATCAGTCCCTAACCCTCCACCTCTATTTGTTACTAAGAGAAACCTCCGTATGATATAAATTGAACCAAATTCATGCATGACATTCAAGAAAACCTAACAACGCTCTTACATCCAACAGCGGAACAACTTGATAACTGCCTGCGTTCATTGCTTGAAAAACATGCCCCAGCCACCAAATGCAGAGTATCAATAAAAAGTGTTCTCCATGGTATAGCAGTGTGAGGGAGCAGCTTCACACTGCTAAAAGACATCGCCGAAAAGCAGAGAAGCTTTGGCTTTCCACCAGATTCACTATTCATAAACAAATATATGAAGCCGCTAAGAAGAACGTCACAAATATAGTCCATTTAGCCAAATTATCCCACTACAGTACTAAGATCACGGAGAGTTCCAGCTGCAAAGAGCTTTTCGAGATAACTAACAAACTAATATCAAGAAACAAATGCACACCACTTCCAACAACCTTCTCTCCACTAGACCTTCCTGACCAATTTGCAAATTTCTTCCGTGACAAAGTACAAACCATTAGAGATTCGCTTGAGAGCACAATTTCAACTGACTCGTCACCATACAGTTACGATACAGAATTTCAGCGACAACCTTTAGGAGCATTTGAACCTGTTTCTATTGATTTAGTACGGACAATCGTGAAGAAAAGTGTACCAAAGTCTTGTGAACTTGATTCGATTTCGACATCACTGCTACTTGAGTGCTTAGATCCAATATTGCAAGGCTGCATATCTTGAATTGAGACGCATCAGTTCCATTCGGAAATATGTTTCAGTTGATGCCACTAAAACACTTGTGTGTTCATTAGTACTTTCAAGACTGGGCTATTGTAACTCAATTCTGTCTGGTTCGTCAGAATATTTACTCCAGAAACTTCAAAAAGTTCAAAACACAGCTGCACGGATCATCTGTAGAGTACCTCGATCAGAGCACACCTCACCACTGCTCTGTACCCTATACTGGCTATCGATTCAATACAGAATCAAACACAAAATTTGTTCTCTATGCTATGTTTCAATGACAAACTCCAGTCCAACATACCTATCCAGCCTCACCCAATGTGTATACAGCAGCTAGATACTTACGCTCTTCTTCTGATAATCGTATACTCATTGTTCCCAAAGTGAAAACAAAGTCATATGGACAACGTTCGTTTGCATACCAGGGCCCGGCGACATGGAACAAATTGCCCATTGAAATTAGACACAAAGACACAGTGGTCCCTTTAAGAGTGCTCTTAAAACTCACTTCTTTCGACTGCAGGGACAACTTTAGAAACCTAATTGTGTTTTGTATCTTATATGTTTTCAGCATGTTTTTATGTTTTCCAATTTCATTGTTTTTGTCATTTGTTTTTCTGTAGTGTAGTCATATCATTATTGATGGTGTAAAACGCTAAGAGCTTCGAAAGATTATGCGCTATACAAAGTCCTCATTATTATTATTATTATTATTATTATTATTATTATTATTATTATTATTATTATTATTATTAAATAACTGCCTAGATATCTGACACAATAAATATGGAACATAGCACCTGTTGTTGTTTCTTTAGTGTATATACCTATATGCACCTGGACAGGCATATTATGGTTTGTTTCCCAAATCACTAAGTCATGCTACTTCACTACCCCTGGGAAAAATGTTCTCAGTTATGCAGACCCAACTACCATTTGTTTTAAATACCATTGATTGGTCAACTTTTCTGTTCAAAATTTGTCAAACTTTGTTTTCTATTTATTTATGAAAATTTCATTTTTCAATAAAATTCAGTTTATAAATTTAAATGTTTATTTAAATTTCAATAAAATGGGACAACTACTATGTTTTATAGGAAAATTGCATGTCCATACATAATTTATGATTAATAAAAAATCTATACTACTGTATACACACTATACTTACTGTATACACACACTATACTTACTGTATACACACAGTATACTTACTGTATACACACAGTATACTTACTGTATACACACTATACTTACTGTATACACACAGTATACTTACTGTATACACACACTATACTTACTGTATACATACAGTATACTTACTGTATACACACACTATACTTACTGTATACACACACTATACTTACTGTATACACACTATACTTACTGTATACACACACTATACTTACTGTATACACACACTATACTTACTGTATACACACATTATACTTACTGTATACACACACTCAACTTCAAAACAAATTTTAGGGCAAATTTCACAGACCAACTGTAACTAAACAGATTCAGTTTAACCGAATTAACCGAATTAATTAACCGAAAGTTAATTACTTTATAGCAAATTCAAACTCTTTTCTTTTATGTTTTCGTTACTAAAATTATTGATGCATTAAACTTAAAGGTGATAATTTTTAATTTTAATATTTAAAAAAAAAAGAAGATTCGGTTTCATTCCAACATGCGGACTAGGTTTTTCACAATTATTTGGATATTTTAAAATAAGAAAATTCTAAAAATTATTGTTCTGTTTTATACCTTTATTTTCTCCTTGAACAGCATAAAGCATATTTTTCAGTGATGGAAAAGTCTCTACAATACTATTGTAACAAGATTGAATTCTTCTAACTTTGTGATCATGTGATACGCCGACCTTTTTGTTGCAAAAGCTTGTCAGTTTTATCCACATTTAACGAACAAATTTGATTCTCAGGTAATATTAAAATACAAAACTGAAATTTCCCCCATTTAGACTTTTTTGCAATATCGTAGACCACACTTTTAAAACTCTGATGCTAAAAGGGATTTCATGGAAGTTTGTGTTTTAGATGATTTACAAGTGGAATGGCTCCTGGGGTACAGGTTTCTTCAACGTGGAGCATTTCTAGTCATGCCGTGAATCATGACACGACTTCCTGACAAGTGAAGAACAAAGTTACGAAATATGTAAAACAAGAATACTTACCCAAAATCCACCACAATTGAGGGAGTGATCTTCGTAATTCTTGGGAACTTCCCATCCCTCCCTCCATAGACTGGACCGCTGAGGTGGGTCTATCATACGTCCGTGACCTGATACCAAGGCAACGATGCTGCATACAACAGCTAGATATTTAATCCAAGCAAACGATGTGCACATTTTCTAGCTTTCAAATACGAAGCCTTTATATTTATATGTGACAATATATCCACTGAAATGCCGTACAATTGTCAATTGTTCTAAGATGGACGTGATGCAATATTCAGAGATCCAATACTTAAAAAACAATGACTCTATTCACAATACGAGAAACATCTATATCTGCTTGCAATGAGTGTCCCGTTATGTTATCAGAATTTGAATAGATTATCACTAGTTGTATCAAAATATCTTTGATTTGCTGCATAAACTACTCTGTGTCTATAATTACCATATAAATATTCATACAATCACCCTCCGTTAACACAAGTCTCCTTTTGATTGATGAATAGGTTTCCAGAACAATAAGAGTAAACAATGGGAAACAAAGGACACGTCATGTTTTTAATATTATGCGCCAGACCAGTAAACTCAAACGAGGTTTGACCCGTTCAGGAATAGTAGGAGTACTTGCTTAATTTCATAAAGTTGTGAATGTAATGATGCTACTAACTTTTGTATAAAATGGAGGCGTTAAAAGATTTGAAAATTGTACATTGGAAAATTACTTCTGATATTTAATTGTCAAAAATCTGCGAGGCTTTACTTAGTATACATCCGAGCTGCTGTGAACCCAGTTGACATTCAATAATCATAAAAGTCAATTTCAAAATTTATTTTGTTCTTTAACCGAAATATCATATGATTGGCATGTATATTTAGTGACCTCTATTTCCTAAAACAAAACAGGTCCAAGACCTCTGTGAAACACCACAACATAGATCAACTGGGCTGAAGTGTATTCCATTTTGTTACGTGCTTAGGCTCGAATAAGCAGCAACACAGAAAGAGTGAAAACTAACAAGCTTGTAAAACTTTAACAATGATTTATTTAAGTACAATTATTTTCATAAAATAAATAAACTTACAGTTTTAGAGAATCAAATCCAACATTAATCCAATATAGAATTCACAAAAATAATCCACTAATGGAATTGTAAGAGTCCTGATAAATAAATGTTCTAATAGTTCCAGGTTCGAATCTTGACGATGTAATCCAAAATGGCTGACAATGTCACGTGATGCAGTTCTTGTTTAATTTATCATCCAAATGAATTATGAACACATGTTTTCTCCTCCAAATAGATAATAAATTCTCATTCTTCAATGAATTGACACAAAGTCCAGAACAAGATAATAAAAATTATAACTCAAACATGAATACACAACTGTTCATTTTAAAGCCCAAAATTCTACTAATGTTAGCTTCCAAAACACAGCTATATATATGTAATTCCCTCGTAAACAAAAAGGAATCATGTGATTCTGGAAGGTCATAGAAAGAAGCTACCTTCACCAAGTCACATACTGAAAGAATGAACCAGAAGAAAAATCAGCCACTAATTACTAAAAAAAAGTTGTCCTTGAAATTAACCAATAATATTAAAGACCTGCTTATCAATCTAAAGCAAGGTCAGATAAAGAGGTAACCAAGCCAAGGTCAGCCTGTTTATAACTAGAGTCTAGGTCAACCTGAATTTTCTAGAAACAATCTCCCAATTAATGAATAAATATTAAACCCTAAATGACAAATTTGGATTTAACAATAAAAAATAAATAAATTAAATCCAATAGCCGTAACACCTTCCCCCATAAAATAAAAAGAAAAGTTTATATGATAAAACTTTCTTTTTATCACAAACCAATTTACATCTAAGGTTATAAATTACACAATATAATGAATTATACACGGGAAAGAGCGTCTGCAGTTATATTATCTTTTCCTTTTATGTGCCTGATATCAAGATTTTACTCTTGTAATAACAAACTTCATCTTAATAATCTTTGGTTTTTGTTTTTCATCTTGCTGATGAAGGTAAGGGGGTTGTGGTCACTAAAAACTATAATCGAAGAAGGAGCTGAACTTAAATAAACTTCAAAATGTTGCAAAGCCAAAATCAATGCCAAACATTCCTTCTCGATTGTTGAATACTTTTTCTGGTGCTTATTCAATTTCTTAGAAAAATAACACACTGGATGTTCAATTCCATTTTTGTGCTCTTGAATTAAAACCGCTCCAATCCCAACATCACCTGCATCAACAGATAATTTGAAAGATTGACCAAAATTTGGAGCTGCAAGAACTGGTGTTGTTTCAAGTATGGCTTTCAACTTATCAAAAGCCTTCTGACATTTTTCAGTCCAACAGAACTTATTCTTCTTTTTCAATAAATTTGTCAGGGGTTCTGCTACTATAGAAAAATTTGAACAAAATTTACGATAATATCCAGCCTTACCTAAAAACCGCATCAGTTGTTTTCTATTTTCAGGCACAGGGAATTTAGAGATAGCCTCAACCTTGGCATCTATTAGTTTAACCTTCCCATATCCCACAATATGTCCTAATAAAGTCACACTAGCACGACAGAACTCACGTTTAGATAAATTAATTGTCAAACATGCATCAGCGAGTCTGTCAAAGAATTTTCGAATTGTTGCTAGATGTTCTATCCAGGTGTCGTTGTAGATGATGGCATCATCTATATAAGCATCACAATTTTCTAAACCAGAGGTAATCATATTCATGAGACGTTGAAATGTACTTGGCGACCCTTTCATCCCAAACGGCATTACTTTATATTGGTAAAGTCCATCTGGAGTCACAAATACTGAAACTTCCTTTGCTCTTTCCGTCAGTGGAATCTGCCAAAATCCCTTCAGAAGGTCAAATTTGGTGACATACATTGCATTCCCGATTTATCAATACAATCGTCAATTCTTGGTAATGGGAATGAATCTGTTTTTGTCGCACTGTTCACCTTCCTATAATCAGTGCACATACGGAAAGTTTTATCTGGTTTTGGAACAAGTATGCATGGTGAACTCCAATCACTTTTACTGGGCTCGATAAAATCATTCTCCAGCAAATATTGAATTTCCTTTTTTAAGTATTCCTGTTTGAGTGGATTCATCCTATATGGATGTTGTTTAATAGGTTTTGAGTGTTCAGTTTCAACGTCATGAAAAATTTTGTTTGTCCTTGTAGGAATATCTGGAAATAAGTGCTCAAATTCTATTAATAATTGCTTCAATTCATTTCTTTCTTGCACTTGCAAATGTGAAAGTTTCTGGTCTAGATTTTTCATAATTTCTGAATTGCAAAGATTCGTCATTTCAATATCAGTCATCACTTCGATATCAGTAGAATCTGATGATATTCCTTCATTGAGTGGGACAGGTACAAGTAAACCAATTACATGTTTAGCATGGCTATCTCTTTCAATATACTCCTTTAGCATATTATATGACAGAGTTGATTTTGTTTGCGCCTCCCAGGAGTATTTATAATATAATTTAATTCATTAATTTTCCTATCGACTGTGTAGGGACCATAATATTTAGCCTGAAGAGGGTTTTTGTGGCAATGGCAAGAGAGCCAGTACTCTATCGCCAGGTTGAAAGCTTCTTTCCTTCAATTTTTTTTATCATATCTAGATTGAGCAGAGTGCAGATTTGTTTTTGCAACCTCACAAAACCTTTGACAATTTGTATCTAAAATCAGACACATAATCAAGAAGATTGATTTCAGTATCTTCATTAGTTAAAAGTTTCTCTTTCAATAACTTCAATGGTCCACGCACAGTATGTCCAAAAACCAGTTCAAAGGGACTAAAGCCTAGAGATTCTTGAACTGATTCTCTAACAGCAAACAATAGTGAATTAATGCCTTCATCCCAATCTTTATTTGTATCAAAACAATATGATCGAATCATATTTTTCAAAGTCTGATGAAATCTTTCTAAAGCCCCTTGGCTCTCAGGATGATAGGCAGAAGATTTGAATTGTTGAATGCCTAATTCATACATAACTTGTTGGAAAATACCAGACATAAAGTTTGAACCTTGATCAGACTGAACAGATTTGGGAAGGCCATACTGAGTAAAAAACTTTATCAAAGCTTTTACTATTGTTTTAGATTTTATATTCCTCAACGGAATAGCCTCTGGAAACCTTGTTGACGCACACATAATGGTCAACAGGTATTGGTTACCTGACTTAGTCTTAGGTAAGGGACCTACACAATCTACCATAATTCTACTAAATGGTTCGTCAAATGCAGGAATAGGTTGCAGATGAGCCTTAGGTATCTTCTGATTGGGTTTTCCTACCATTTGACAAATATGACAAGATCTACAGTATTTGACAACATCACTTTTGATTTTTGGCCAATAGAAGTGAGTCAAGATCTTGTAATATGTTTTATTAATCCCTAAATGACCAGCCAAAGGAGTTGCATGGTCCAGATTAAGTATTTCCTGTCTGTAAGGTTTTGGAACTACTATTTGATAGTTCACTGACCATTCATCACCTGCAGGTACCTCGGGAGGTCTCCATTTTCTCATAAGAATTCCATTTTAAATGAAATAACAGAAAGGAACTTCAGTGGCTTCAGTCTCATTTATGGCCCTTTGAAACAAACAGGAGATCTCAGGATCTTTTTCCTGTTCAACGACAAGTGACTGTCGTTTATCACCCTGATTAGAATAAAGAGAATGAGTTGTTAAAAGAGGATCACTATGATCAATACCCTCTGATTGATCCAAACAAGGAGTAAAGGTGACCTCATCAAAAGCCTGACCTATTCACGTATCAGATAAAGGAATACTTCCTTCATCAACATCATTCTCAAGAGCTTTCTTTGCCATAGCTCTGGTAACTGCACAAGCTAGAAATATCTCAGGGAATTCTTTTTCGATTGGATCAACTTTCTGATCCAAATTAGGCTTGTCAGTTACAAGTGGATTAACCACAACCTTGTCCCCAGCTAAGTTGTTGCCTAGCAATAAATCAATTCCCTCTACGGGTAAAACCGAGACTGTTCCGATTGTCACAGGTCCTGACACTAAGTCTGATGACATATTTACACAATGGAGAGGAACATTAACAACGCCGCACTCTACTCCCTGAATAAGAACACTTTCATTAGAAGAAGACTTCTCAGAAAAAGGCAACATACCTGACAATAAAAGACTCTAAGAAGCTCCTGTGTCCCTTAAAATTTTAATAGGGGTGGGATTGGCTGAATCACCCAAGAGTGATATAGAACCCTTCGATATGAATGGTTCATAATTCTCCATATCAAAATCAGACTTGGATTTATTAGACCCAACAATTGTATTGCTTTCAATACATGACTGTGACCTTGACCTCTTGGAAATAAGAGCATTTGGAACAGGTTTATCTTGATTCTGATGCCTATTTTTCAATTTGTAGCAATCAGAAATAACGTGTCCTTTTATCTTGCAAAAGTTACACGTCGGAAGAGACAAGGATCCAGAATCAAACTTCTCTGAAGTCTGATTTTGAAAGTTGTGTTAGTTTGAGTTTTAGAAGGGCTTGAATTAGGCGGAAATACTTTTCTGCCATTAAATTGTTGAGTAGAAGTCTTGTTAACAAAAGGAACTTTATGTGTCAAAGAATATTCGTCAGCAGCTCGAGCAGCATTTTCCAAGGTTTCAATCTGATGCAGTTTTTGAACTCTTCAATTAATATAATTTGCTTGAGATTTTGATAATCTTGCTCGACTTTCTTGGCTAAACACCATCTATCAAACAACTGCTCTTTTTGTCTAGCAAATTCGACATGAGTTTGTCCAGCTTCTTTTCTGTAATTTCTGAAATTTTGTCGATAAGCTTCAGGAACTAACTCAAAACCTCTTAAAATGCATTCTTTAACTACGTTATAATCACTGCTTTGCTGAACAGACAGTGAAGTGTAAATCTCACTAGCCTTACCAGTAATTACACATTGTAGTAACTGAGTCCAATTCTCTCTTGGCCACTTTAAATTTTCTGCAACTTTTTCATAAAGAATGAAATATTTATCTACTTCTTTTTCTTTGAAAGGAGACACTAATCTAATATTCCTTGCTAAATCAAAATTTTTATTTGAAGTATGATGGTGATTCTCACTTGCCAGCTCTAATTCTTTCATTTTACACTGATATTCCCTTTCTTCCTTCTCTCTCTCTCGTTCAATTTGTTTTTCTTGTAACCTTTCCTGTCTCTCTCTCTCTCTCCTATTTTTCAAATTGTAATTGTCTTTCTTTCTCCTCTTTTTCAAATTGTAATTGTCTTTCTTTCTCCTCTTTTTCAAATTGTAATTATCTTTCTTTCTCCCTTTCCTGAAATTCCAGTTTCTTAAACTCTAATTCAGATTGTAATTGTCTTTCTTTCTCCCTTTCTTGTCTCTCTCTCCTCTATTCCAAATTGTAATTGTCTTTCTTTCTCCCTTTCCTGACTCTCTCTCTCTCTCTCTCTCTCTCTCTCTCTCTCTCTTCTTTTTCAGATTGTAATTGTCTCTCTTTCTCCCCTCTCTCTCTCTATCAATCCGCATCTGCTCTTTTTGTAATTCAATTTGCTTTTCTTTCTCCTCTTTTTCATATTATAATTGCTTTTCTTTCTCCCTTTCTTAACATTCCAGCTTTTTCAACTCTAATTCCATCTTGAATTTTAATTCTAATTCTTTCAGTTTAATGTCAGAGTCTGGTGTAGACTTACTGACTGGAATCAAAGCACTTTGTTCCAAAACATCCTGTTCTACCAAATATTGAACCAAAATTTGTTTAATATCTTGTTTCGTTAATGAAGCCTTCACTTCATAAAGATCATATTTTCTGGCAAGTTGAATCAATTCGTCTGTTTTGAAAAGATCTAATTGCTCCTGGGTAGGATTAGAAAGAAATATTTCTACCTTAGATGTCATTTTGATACAAGCGTGTCAATCTCACTAAAGATTGAAAATTTTCAAAAACTAGGGAAAATTCAAATTTAAATTCAAATTTATTTCAATCCCAAGACGAGATCCCAATTTCTATGTTACCTGCTTAGGCTAGAATAAGCAGCAACACAGAAAGAGTGAAAACTAACAAGCTTGTAAAACTTTAACAATGATTTATTTAAGTACAATTATTTTCAAAAAATAAATAAACTTACAGTTTTAGAGAATCAAATCCAACATTATTCCAATATAGAATTCACAAAAATAATCCACTAATGGAATTGTAAGAGTCCTGATAAATAAATGTTCTAATAGTTCCAGGTTCGAATCTTGACGATGTAATCCAAAATGGCTGACAATGTCACGTGATGCAGTTCTTGTTTAATTTATCATCCAAATGAATTATGAGCACATGTTTTCTCCTCCAAATAGATAATAAATCCTCATTCTTCAATGAATTGACACAAAGTCCAGAACAAGATAATACAAATTATAACTCAAACATGAATACACAACTGTTCATTTTAAAGCCCAAAATTCTACTAATGTTAGCTTCCAAAACACAGCTATATATATGTAATTCCCTCGTAAACAAAAAGGAATCATGTGATTCTGGAAGGTCATTGAAAGAAGCTACCTTCACCAAGTCACGTACTGAAAGAATGAACCAGAAGAAAAATCAGCCACTAAATTACTAAAAATAAAAAGTTGTCCTTGAAATTAACCTATAGTATTAAAGACCTGTTTATCAATCTAAAGCAAGGTCAGGTAAAGAGGTAACCAAGCCAAGGTCAGCCTGTTTACAACTAGAGTCTAGGTCAACCTGAATTTTCTAGAAACAATCTCCCAATTAATGAATAAATATTAAACCCTAAATGACAAATTTCGATTTAACAATAAAAAATAAATAAATTAAATCCAATAGCCGTAACAATTTGCAGATACAATTTGTGTCCTGTTGATTAAGTAGGACTTGAACCACTGTTAGGCTGTATTCTGAATGCCAAATACACGGTGGAGACGGTGAAGTAATATATCTAGGTCTATTGTATAAAATGCTGCAGACAAATCAACGAGGGTGAAGAGTTTAATCTTTCCGCTATCCAAAGCAGAGAGAATGTCATTAAATACTTTCAGAAGAGTAGTTTCAGTACCGTGGCAAGGGCTATATGCAGACTGTACATTGCTAAAAAGACTGTTTGAATTCAAATGAGATAAAGTTTGGTTAGAACAATTTGTAATATGAACGGGAGATTAGAAACTGGGCTGTAGGTCTTTAAATCGTTATGGTAAAGTGTTGGCTTCTTCAGCAGAGGCTTTACGATGGCAGTATTGAAAATGATGGGAATTCCCCGTATGAGAGAGATATTAATACCATCAGTTAGCGACGGCAATATTGGATCTAAGCACTCAAGCAGCAGTGATGATGGAATTGGATCAAGTTCACATGACTTTTGTGCACTCTTCATCACAATGTTCCGTACTAAATCCATATAGACTAGTTCAAATGGTCCTAATGGTTGTCGCTGAAATTCTGTATCGTAACTGTATGGTGCCAACGAGTCAATTGAAATTGTGTTGTCAAGCGTATGTCTAATGGTTTGTACCTTGTCACGGAATTAATCTGCAAATCGGTCCGGAAGGTCTACTGGATAGAAAGTAGTTGGAAGTGGTGTACATTTGTTCCTTGACATTAGTTTGTTAGTTATCTCGAAGAACTCTTTGTAGCTGGAACTTTCCGTAGTCTTAGTACTGTAGTGCGATAATTTGGCTAAATGGACTATGTTTGTGACTTTCTTCTTAGCGGCTTCATATATTTGTTTATGAATACTGAGTCTGGTGGAAAGCCAAAGCCTCTTTGCTTTAAGGTGATGTCTTTTAACAGCGCGAAGCTTGTCCCTAACACTGCTAAACCACGGAGAACACATTTTACTTGATACTCTGCACTTGGTGGCTGGTGCATGTTTTCAAGCAATGAACGCAGGCTTTTATCGAGTTGTTCTACTGTAAGAGGTAAGCAAGTTGTTAGGTTTTCATGAATGTCATGCGTTAGTTTGGTTCAATTTATCATACTGAGGTTTTCTCTTAGTAGCAAATAAAGGTGTAGGGTTAAGGACTGATACGTCGAGATGGCATATACTGCAGAGGTGATCTGATGCAAGTTCGTGGAATACAAGGGTGGATCGCTAAATATTAACATCAGGTCTATGAAGAATCCAGTCTAATAAGACCAAATTTATGGGTGGGTTGTTTAACTGACTGTTTTAGGTTGTTAACATGAATGGAATCTAGGAGTTTTGAATTGTATGAGTTTCCAGGACAGTCAAAGTGAAAGTTGAAATCTCCAAGAATAATTAGGTTGCCACCTATCGACTTTCCTTACTCCAAAAGATTCGGAAACTGCTCCGAAAAGAGAGATTCAGCCAGCATGTTTTTTCAGTTAGGAGGAAGCTAAAGTATTCAAATATAACTTCAGTCAGAGTATTTTAAATATATTTGCCGCCAGAATTACTCTAAATAGATCTGCCATCTTCATACGCTAAATATATCTGCAGTCAAAGTATTCTAAATATATCTGCCAAAAAATGTAGATTTAGAAGTATTACAGTTTTTCCCTGGCTCCTTGACTACACATGAATGAACATCATTTTATAATGTTTACATCTTTAAGTCAAGTAACTTGCCATCAACCAGCATAATTAGCACGTATCTCACTGACATGCTGAGACTGGTTCTTTATTTTTTTATTTTTTTAATTTTGTTATTTTTTTGAATATTTGTGACATTCGTAAAAAGTATTAGATCTAATGCAAAGTTTTGCTTATGAGCTTGGACTTGAAATGATTACAAAGGGAGAAGTCCATTTTAAGAGCTCGGACTTATCTTAATTACAAAGGGACAGGTCCATTTTAAGAGCTCAGACTTATATTAATTACAAAGGGACAGGTCCATTTTAAGAGCTCGGACTTGTCTCGATTACAAAGGGACTCGTGTTCTGTCAAATAAACTCGTCCTTATGTTAATAACGATATCATCTTATCGTATTTGTACTATGTGTATCAACTAGACGGAATATTTGTAAATGTATTATATATCAACTAAAAAAGTAAATTCCTAGATGCATGATTGAAAACATTCTTTGAAGGCGATTATTTAAAATTCTTGGCCAAACTGTCAGAAATAGTTTGAATTCAGGAAAGTGGCGTTTGGATTAAGAATCTACCAATTTTAAGTTTTAATA
The DNA here is from genome assembly GCA_029339505.1 of Unio delphinus. Classification (NCBI taxonomy): domain Eukaryota; kingdom Metazoa; phylum Mollusca; class Bivalvia; order Unionida; family Unionidae; genus Unio; species Unio delphinus. Next base: position 1,430,933 of record JAQISU010000011.1, read on the forward strand.
CCGAAAATCCTTGCACAGTCTCTATATTTGGGACGGTATCCATTTGTTAAATAATTTTAAGATAATCTCAATAGAGGGCGACATGCATTGTTGTCATGATCTAACTTGTTTTGTTTATATTATGTTTCGTCCATCATGTACCTCATTTGTTTGTAAGTCACAGATAAATACTCCATGTAAACCCATAATTAGTTGATGTAATGACTATTGCGACATAAACTTGTATTAATTGGTCAAGTGGTCAAGTGGTCAAGTGCATAAAAGTGTACAAAGCTTACGATTACTGGAAATTTACTTACGTGTTTAAATATTGGACCAGAATGTTATAAAATGTTGTTTTTTATTGTACCATAAGCACACATTTTAAACACCACGATTTGAAAGACCATTTCAGGGCAAGAGAATACAATAGTGATCTAATATCGCTCTCAACTAATATATCACAATGACAGATTTACATCAGGCAAGACAACTTGATTACACTTACTACTCTTTGTTTTGTCCCGAATGTTACATTGATTGATTATGCTGTTTTGAAATGGAAGATAGCACATTGACTGTACCTTTTTTCATTGCTATAAAATCAAAATATTCTTTCAGTTTATTGAATACTATTTAGTGCTAAGGAAATGGAAAAAGAAAGTATACGGTCCATATAACCACTATGATAACAGGTTCTGCCTGGTATGTGCAAGATTCGAGCCCATAACCGCTGTTTATTAATTTTTCCTATTGCTAACCACTGAGTGTCATAAACTCCCATTTAGTAAGAGCGATCCTAGTTAACGGTTATAAATGAAGAATCATTTGGTTTTGACTGTCTACATTATAATGAGTCAGGCACCCGAATGACCGAGTGGTCTAAAGCGCTCGTCTTTATAGATCACTATCATCTCACCTCTTCCCGCGTGGGTTCATGTATTGGGTTCTGACGGGGATTTTTCATGGCTCTTCCTCCACTAGTTATAGCGGCCGCCATGTTTAGCTTACCACATGCTGAAAAATGACATTGACCTAAAAACAACAAAAACAATAAAAAAAAGTTACTGAAAGATGTATTTTCAGTTGCCATCTGCTCAAGGTAACCCCTTGCTGTAACCTTTGGCTTTAACAAGACAGACTTTAGAGGACGGATGCATCATACATCATGTGTAGCGGAGAAACAAGAGGAGCTGCAAAATTGTGAAGTGTTCACTGAGTATAAACAAAGAAGACGTTGATAATATTTTGTGTATTTCTGCCAATATAAAAAAATATACGTAATTTAATTATGCGTTCATAAATCCCGTATAAGGGAGGGATAAAAGAACATTATAAATCAATCAACAGTACCATAGAAAGCGTGAAAATAACAAGCTTGTAAAAACTTAATAAACAGTTTATTGAGCACAAATATTTCCAGAAAAGAAAAATTAACTTACGGTTTTAAGAATCAATTCCAAAATTAATCCAAAAATAATTCAAAACATTATCCACTAGAGAAATTGCAAAAGTCCTGGTAATAAAATGTCCAAAATAATTCCAAGTTCGAATCCCAGCGAAGTATCCAAGATGGAAGACGATGTCACTTGATTAAGTCATTTCTTGGTAATAAAATTCTATGTGCACAATTCTTTTCCAGATAAATAACAAAATAAGTCCTCTTGATCCAACGAATTGACATAATTTACAGTACAAGGTAATTTAAAATAACTCAAAACGACACAAAACTTAGTATTCTAAAAGCCCAACTTCTACTAATTAGTTCGCTCTCAAAACATACTTTATCTGTTTTCACGTAAACAAGAAAGGGGTCACATGATCTTCTAGAATTTCTCAGAACAAATTTACGTTCAAAAACTCACGTACCCACTGTATGACCCAATTAAAAGAGAAAGATGTTTATACAAAGCTCCATAATGTCATTGGAATCAACCAATCATTTTAAAAGCTTGTATTCAACTCGGAAGCCAGGTCAGAAATAAGGTCAACACTTGGTGTTTATTTTGTAATGTACAGGTCCCCCCTCAAATGAACGAATCTTAAAATGACAAATTTGAATCTAACAAACAAACAATAAAAATAAATATAAAGGACATATCAAATATACGTAACACCTTCTTCCATAAAATAAAAAGAAAGGTTTATATGATAAAACTTTCTTTTTACCACAAACCAACTTACACCCGAGGTTAAAAGAACTCGTATAAATTGCACAGTGTATATGATATAAGATATTGTTATACACGGGAAAGAGCGTCTGCTATTATATTATCTTTTCCCTTGATGTGCCTGATGTCAAGATTACATTCCTGCAATAACAAACTCCACCTTAGTAATCTTTGATTTTTATTTTTCATCTTCCTGATGAAAGTAAGAGGGTTGTGGTCACTAAAAACTATAATCGAAGATGGACCTGAACTAAGATAAACTTCAAAATGTTGTAAAGCCAAAATCAATGCCAAACATTCCTTCTCGATAGTTGAATAATTTCTCTGGTGTTTATTTAATTTCTTTGAAAAATAGCACACTGGATGTTCAATACCATTCTGGTCTTCTTGAATTAAAACTGCTCCAACACCAACATCACTTGCATCGGCAGATACTATGAAAGACTGACTGAAATTAGGAGCTGCAAGAACTGGTGCTGTTTCAAGTATGGCTTTTAACTAGTCAAAAGCCTCCTGATATTTTTCAGTCCAAAAGAACTTGTTCTTCTTCTTTAATAATTTTGTCAGGGGTTCTGCAATTATAGAAAAATTTGAACAAAATTTCCGAGAGTATCCAGCCATACCTAAATCCGCATCAGTTGTTTTCTATTTTAAGGCACAGGGAATTTAGAAATAGCTTCAACCTTAGCATCTATTAGTTTAACTTGTCCATGTCCCACAATATGTCCTAAGAAAGTCACACTAGCACGGCAGAACTCACTTTTAGATAAATTAACTGTCAAACATGCATCAGTGAGTCTGTCAAAGAATTTTAGAATTGTTGCTAGATGTTCTATCGAGGTGTCGTTGTAGATGATGACGTCATGTATATAGGCATCACAATTTTCTAGACCAGAGGTGATCATATTCATGAGACGTTGAAATGTACTTGGTGACCCTTTCATCCCGAATGGCATTACTTTATATTGGTAAAGTCCATCTGGAGTCGCACAAATGCTGAGATTTCCTTTGCCCTTTCCGTTAGTGGAATCTGCCAAAATCCTCTCAGAAGGTCAAATTTGGTGACATACTTGGCATTCCCGATTTTATCAATACAATCGTCAATTCTTGATAATGGGAATGAATCTGTTTTCGTCACACTGTTCACCTTCCTATAATCAGTGCACATAAGGAAAGTTTTATCTGGTTTTGGAACAAGTATGCATGGTGAACTCCAATCACTTTTACTGGGCTTGATTAAATCATTCTCCAGCAAATATTGAATTTCTTTTTTGAAGTATTCCTGTTTGAGTGGATTCATCTTGTATGGATGTTGTTTAACAGGTTTGGAATTTACAATTTCAACGTCATGAAAAATTTTGTTTGTCCTAGTAGGAACATCTGGAAATAAGTGCACATATTCAAATAATAACTGTTTCAGTTCATTTCTTTCTGGCACTGGTAAATGTGAACGTTTCTGGTCTAGGTCTATCATAATTTCTGAATTGCAAAGATTCGTCATTCCAATATCAATAGAATCTGATGATATTTCTTCACAGGTACAACTAAATTAATTACAGGTTTAACATGGCTATCTCTTTCAATATACTCTTTTAGCATGTTTATATGGCAGAGCTGTTTTTGTTTGCGCCTCCCTGGAGTATTTATGATGTAATTTAAGTCATTAATTTTCCTGTCAACTGTGTAGGGACCATACTATTTGGCCTGAAGAGGATTTTGTGGCATTGGTAAGAGAACCAGGACGCTATTCAAACTCTGCTCAGCTTTCTGCGGCTGACAAGATCATTGTATCTGCGGTCGAAACTATCAAGGAAAAAACTTCTTTTTGGAGTATAGAACATCCGTACTATCATAGACAAATAGAATGTAGCAATATCTCACAGTAGAACAACCTTAACCTTTGATAAGCATCTTTCAGGCTACAATATCGACATTGCAGCCTTGAGCGAAACCAGGTTCGCAGAGGATGTTCTCTGAGTTAACAAGCGGCTACACCTTCTTCTGGAAAGGAAATGCCGAAAACGAAGACAGGATCCACACAGCCGGCCCGGCTATTAAATCAAGTCTTTTCAAGCGGTTTCCAGACCTGCCGGCTGGTATCGATGAGGGGCTCATCAATATGCAACCACCTATCAGACTTAAACGCCACAATCATTAGCTCCCGAGCCCAGCGGAAGCCTTCAAGCAGTTATATGCAGACATCTGTTCTGTATTGTACGGAGTTCCAGTTGCCGACAAGATCATACTACTGGGGGACTTCAATGCCCATGTTGGCTACGATTATGGGCCATGGAACTGTGTGCTTGGCAAGCATGGTGTCGGCAAGATTAACGACAATGGCCTCATTCTACTTAGCAAATGCACAGAAGATGACCTCATCACAAACTCCGTGTTCAGAATGAAGGAACACAAACACCCGGGTGCATCCCAAATTTCGTCGATGGCACTTAATTAACCATGTAATAGACCGACATCGCAGTGCCCAGGATGCGCTCATCACCAAGGCCATGCGAGGCGAAGAATGTTGGGCAGATCACTGATTTATCCGAGTTAACCTAAAGCTGTGCGCACAGCCTTCAACACTGTCAAGCTGAACCAGATTCCCACACAGCTCAATATCCAGAAAACCCTAGATAACATGATATCCACCAACTGACCTATATGTAGAGATGCCTCCGAGAAATGCGACAAGCTAATAAGAGAAACAGCTTTGGCGACTATGGGCCCCAAGAAGCGAATCCATCAATCAAGACTAGTTCTACAAGAACAATGGTGTCATTGAAGATCTACTTGCCAGAAAGAGCAAAACATTGTTAGACTGGCAGAATGGCACAAACTCCACAACCAGAAAAGACCGTTTCAAATACTATCAAGCTGAGGATCAGAAATCCGTTAAGATGCATGAGCAGGGGAAGGAAAGTAAAGTTGATGAAGTGCAACTCTACGCCTACACTAACAACTCCAAAGAGTTCAATAACGTTATAAAGTCAATCTGCGGCACTTCAAAGTCTGGCTCTGTCCCCTTGATTGCTGCAGATGTCAGTACACTAATGAAGGACAATGATGACATTAAGGACAGATGAAAAGAACACTAACACTAAAATCAGCTCCTCAACCTGCCCTCGTTGGTTCTGGGCCGAATAGCCAAACAACCGGAACGACCAAACTCGATAATAGATCCACGACATAATAGTTGAGGACGGCCATTAAACAAATAAATTCGGGCAGGGAACCTGGAATAGATGATATCACCGCGGAGGTGTATAAGACTGTCAGTGAACCGACTCCGGATGCATTCCACGATGTACTAATCAGCATTTGAACGGAAGAGGAGATGCAAGACGACCTATGCGACGCATTAGTTATGGCCTTCACTATGTATAAAGGCACATACGCAGACTGCATTAACTACAAAGCCATCTCCTTACTCTCCATAGCTGGCAAAATACTTGCTTGCATCATTCTCAACAGGCTTATTTCTTAAGTGCCAAGCAATAAACTTACCGAGTCTCAGAGTAGTTTTCACCCATACCACAGCATCGCTGACATGAGCTTCACTGAGACAAGTCCAAGGAGTGTGCCTTGTACAGAACATGAATCTGTATGCGGTCTTCGTGGACCTGACAAGCCTTTCTATACAGTCAACAAAAACGCACTGTAGGTAGTATTCAAGAAGCTTGGTTGTCCTCAGAAGTTTACAAGCCTCATCTGGCTCTTACACGATGACATGACAGATTCTCTTAGACGGTGAACCTCTAACGGTGTCAATCAGGGCAGTGTACTCGGTCCGGTACGCCTCAATCCATTCTTCACACAGGTACTGCTTCCTGCCATCCGGGACCTTGACCTTAGTGTCTACATTAGATAATGCATGTCTGGATCAGTGTTTGATCGCCTTTGCCTAGCTACAAAATCCAAGAAGTTAAAAACACTTGTCACTGAAACACTCTTTGCAGATGACTGTGCCCTCGTGGCCCATGAAGAGGTTCGCCAATCGTAGACAGGTTCCTGGAAGCCTCCAATCTATTAGCCTAAGAAATACATTAGTCCTTACAGCAAGTAAAGTGCTCGGAAGACTCGAAACCAAGGTCTTACAGCACAAGCACATACTCCTGTCAACATAGATGAAGGTGGACAATGCCGTTGTAGGGCATATCAGTTAGAATAATTACACCAGCGGTCCCCGAGATCCATCACGCGGATAAGTGGCAGGACTGAATTACCAACCAGGAAGTCCTTGATATAGCCAACATAACAAGCGTCGAAGCCATCCTATGCTTGTCCCAGCTATATTGGACGGGCCTTATCACCAGCATGGATCGAAAAGGAATCCCAAAACAGCTGTTCTTTGACAATTAGTCCAGGGCAACCAAAACCAAGGCCGCCCTCGCAAGAGGTACAAAGACAATCTTAAGATGCACACCAAATAGGCAGCACTTCAATCCCACCAGATCAAGCTCGCTGCCTCGGGCAGAATTCACTGGCCTGCCCTGGCCAGAGAAGCCAGTTGCACCTTCGAGTATGACCGTCGTCAGCGTCTTAATGAAGCTCGTAAGAGACGTCACATAGATGTGTTCACGCCACCCCTAACAACCGGTGTCCCTTGCCCCACCTGGAACAGACTGTTCATTGCAACGTGGACTCCGGAGATATATGCGCGTCCACGGTCGACGTGAATGCACAACTTGTCTTTCTCGGCTGGAGAAACTACCAAAACTAGAGACCTATATCACATACATAAAGAGATATATAAAAATATCTATTGTATACTGATGTCTATTACATACTGATATATATTTGATATATATTGATATTTATTGTATACTAATATCTATTGTATTCTGATGTTTATTGTATACAAATAAACATTACTGATATGTTTTCAGATGGTACATACAAATATTGTTCTATCTATATTTTCATTCAATTCATTTGTTTCTGTTTATAAACGTAAGTGAGGACACATCGGTCAGAATGATGTAGTTAACAGGGACTTGTTTGTATAGCCTATTGAACTTTATTTATTAAAAAAAATCAACAATATTCATTCCTGTTTAAAGAATTTATATTATGACAAACATATTCAAGAACAATTGCTCTTCGGTAAAAGTTTAAATTCGATCACATATTTGGGTATAGGACGGACTGAAGACTGGTCTAATATGATATAGGCTTAGCCAAGTCTTTAATTCTCTTCAGTTTCTTATATTTCCAAAGATATGCCCATAATTCGTAATCAACTAGAAGTAGATATTCGTACATTCGAGTATATGATTGAATCGGAATGTATCCTCAAAGCCCCGATTTACTTTACATACAAAGCAACTAAACTGCGCTGTTTTGCTTTTGGAGACATATATAACATCATATCAAACTAAAATAAATTCTTGAGAGCTTTATTTCTCATTCTACCGTTATTAGCATTGTTGAGTATTGACTCATTACTGGAATATTGTCCAAGTAAATCAAACGTCTTAATTTATCGCAAGCAGAATTCTGACCCGACTCATCAAGTTATGGATAGTTTATTCGCCCGCACCAATAATAGGACATTGGTCAGTATTGCAGGATACTAATACAGACGTTAGGCGTTAAGTTTATGGAACGGACCGTAAGTATATTTAAGACAGGTAGCCTTTCTCATTTAATTTTATCAGCTGCAATTATTTTGAGAAACATGGGAGACGGACAATTTTAAGAACCGGTAACACAGATAGGCCTAACTCAGCATTGGCACGCGATTGCAAATTTAGTCACTTACCGTCATATTCATGCTTCGCAACTAAAATGCGATATATAATACTTCTCTAAATATTTTTGTTGAGTCCTCCAGATATCGACACGTATAGATTATATATTGGAAAGATATTTCAATCAATTGTCTGAGAGTCATGATACAAAATATTGTAGCTAGAAAGATCACAGTGACATCATTGTAACGTTGTCGAGCCGACCCTTTGAGACCGGGCAGGGTTTTAGAGACAACAAACACGTTCGTGGAAAACAATGATTATATTAAAGACAAGTATTAATGATAACACACAGAAAGTCATATCAAATAAATATAAAACACATGAAATACAAGTTGACTACTACATCCAGGTAGTCAAAAGAAATAGCAAACCCATATAAATTTCATGCATACAAATGACTAGTATACTTTCATATAAACACTTATGTAGTCAAAATACTACTGTTATAAATCGTATGTAGTCAACACACTACTTGTTGTGTTTCACACAGTCAAAATACTACTTCACTAATTACAAGTTGACACGGCCTTCTCTATCTGGCACGGTCGCTTTCCCCTCCACATTTGTACCCGTACGTTGGCACTATATTGGTGGGTCATAGTAGCATTGACACGCCAGACTTCATAGAACTCATAAATCCATCTGGCTGCTCATCACCGGCGAGCTGAACATGAAAAAAATAAATACACCCTTCCGATAGTCTAATTTAATTGGAATGGGTTTTATCGAAACTACTAAAAGAATATACGATAGGTACGAAGTATGACGTAGTAATGCTATACAAAATAAATATACGTAATACAACGACACTAATACACAAGTAATATGTTTTTGAAATTAGTCACGATAGCGACTAGATGAAATAACTCGCTACCACATTAAATATGAAACATATACGATAAACGATGTGACCATATAATACAACGAACGTGCTTTGACGAAACTGAATAATTAATATGAATAGTAAAAAAAAAAGAGTTGACTGTAAAAAAAACATGCGACTCACCCAACTCTTTGGCACTAAATTACACTGGCATCTGCCCGACAGCTGAATTTGTCTAGAGCTTCCCTCTAATGTTCACTGTGCCCTTCAATATCTACTACACGATATTTATACAGTAGCGCGCAATAATGTATTAATTCGCACGTGCCGAGCAATAAAAAGCTTCACGCCACTAGGAAAAATCACATTTACAGAACCATTACGGCGCGCTATACAAGACACCCTGTTTATCTGAAAAGTATGGTGGACTGAATAAACCATATCGGGCATTTCGAAACAATCATTGTATTTTCCAATTGAAAGAGTTTTTAAATATTGAAGTATTTTTCACTGAAATAAAAGTTGTCTTGATGCATGAAACATGTTGGCGTATATTGAGAGAAGTCAGATAATTCCATTATTCCACTTACGTGCTTATAATCATAACATTGTTCTTTCTGTACATGAGTTATCCCTTTTACTTCGTATAATGATAATGGTTGGAATTCGCAACATAACTGCATTCCAACAAAGATGGGTGCCACTATACGGATCATTGATTAGTGTTCCGGTCTTGCAATCAAATGATCATCATCAAAATCCACCCAGAAAATTACATCATTCGACTCTCTCTCTCTCTCTCTCTCTCTCTCTCTCTCTCTCTCTCTCTCTCTCTCTCTCTCTCTCTCTCTCTCTCTCTCTCAACAGTCAACACATTTACTTACATTAGGTCAACCATCAGCAACACTGTCTCGCTTGATGTGGAGCTGAACAGAAGGTTTGGAAAGGCAAACACCATAATAAAACGACTAACGAAGAGGGTGTGCGAAAACAACGAGCTGACAGAGATCACCAAGATCCAAGTTTACCAGGTATGCTTTCTCAGCATCTTTCTATAATGAAGTGAGACCTGGAGCACCTACCAACATGATTCAATAACGCCGGCTCACCTCGTCCCATATACGGTGCCTGAAACACTTCCTGAAAATCAGCTGGCAAGACTGCGTATCACACAGCGAGATTCTGCAGCGTGCAAGAATGCCTAGCATGTACTCCCTACTGAGAAAACGCCGCTTTCGATGGCTGCGACACATTTGATGCATGGAGGATGAGAGGCTGTCAGTGGACATCCTATATAGACAGCCGGTTACTGGGACCATTTGAGTCGGCCGCCCCTCGCTCCGTTTCAAGGATGTGTGCAAGAGGGACGTGAAGGCATACGACATTTCACCCGATGGCTGGAAAGTGCTGGCCGATGGAAGCAAGGTCATAGCAGTCGGTTATGCGAGGAGATTGCAGTTGGCGGAAAAGAAACGCGAAAGAAAGAAGTGCGTGGCAGCAACCCCAACAACTCAGGCTTCCCAGTATGTCTGCACCAAATGTATTAAGGACTATCAATCGCGCATAGGCCTGCAAAGCCCCAGCAGACGATGCCAAATTCCAGATACAGACGACCATCCATGGGTGCTATTAGCATATACTGATGAGACTGAGACGCAAATGCTGATACGTCTAATTTGTTGTTCCGTGGATCGATATTGTTTGCAAAGCAAATATATAACACCTCAGAAAATACGTGCGAAAAAATAGGTGCTTACAGTACGTGAACATTTACAGAAAAGGAAGTTAAAACCTAATTGAATGCCGCGCTTATACGTTATAACGAAAGAGCAGTATATTATGGAAAAAGGTAAAGTACCCGAATCTTGTAATGCTTAGGCCCAGCTTCCTCGTCTCTTATCGAGTGAGTATCTAGCCGTCATTGAAAATTGTCCATCGTGATCGAGACTTTTCATCTAAACGTCTGCAGTTACAGGTACAGTACTGATCATTGAACACTCGAGAAATTACGAAGTTAGGAAAAATTATTCAGTTATCGAAAACGATTATAATCTTATAACTTTTACTAAAAATTATGTCCTTATAATAATCTTAATAATAATATTAACTTAGATCAATGTTAATTTAGATCAACGAATAATTTGCATGAAGAAAATATATCAGTGTAATTTTTAATGCACTAGCTACAGTTGTTAACAAATTATGCGTTGTACACAAATTCTAAGGTACAAATTAGAATCTTCTGCAGAATGTTTACCATATTTCTATGATCATACTTTTACTATGTTCATTTTTTTGGCACAGACACAGGTCGATTGATACCAAAACGGTCTGAAAAGTTACCCCACTGGTTCATACAATTGTTAATCAATCAATTTACTACATGCAGAAATACATACATTTACATATTTGAGTTCTAGATATTAAAACGTTAAGAAGAAATAAATAACTCTGAGTTCTAACAATAATGCATATGTCGCTGTTTGGATTTATAGACAACTTTCATCTATACTTTTTGTTTCAAGATCGACAACCTTTCTTGTTTTAAATGTGAAGCAGTCTTTTAAGGCACGTACTTGTAACTTACGGCTGTTGAGAGACTTTATATTCTATTGCTGTCGCACAAACAATGTTATTCTTTTCATTCAAGTAAATTTTAGTTTTAAGTAATTTCGCGTAATGTACTATCCTTTTAAATGAGTACTCGTAACTAACTGTACTTTGAAGTGAGTACTGGTAACAGACTATACTTTTAAGTGAGTACTGGTAACTGACTGTCCTTTCAAGTGAGTACTCGAATCTGATTATCATTTTAAATGAGTACTCGTAACTGTCCTTTCAAGTGAGTACTGGTAACTGGCTGTCCTTTCAAGTGGGTACTCGAATCTGATTATCCTTTTAAATGAGTAATCGTAACTAACTGCACTTTTATATGAATAATTATAACTGACTGTACTTTCAAGTGAGTACTGGTAACTGACTGTACTTTTAAGTGATTACTCGAATATGATTATCGTTTAAAGTGAGTACTCGTAACTGACCATCCCATAAAGAAATAATTTTTAACTGACGATTCATTCAAAAAAGAGAATGCCACAAACTTGATAAATGAAAAGGAATCATTGTTTGGTCGTACAGGACGTTTTCTAGAGTAAATGTCGCATTTTCTTACATCTGTCAAACTGGTCAGTAATTGTCGCTAATATGCCGCTTTCATGTTTGGTTAGAAGTTTTTCAATACCAAAATTTTGTCGTATCATTTATATACACTAAAAAAGGTACAGTAATATTGTACTGTTTGATATATAAAAAAATGCGTTTTTTTTGGGAAAGAAAGAACTTTCATAAATATGTTTTATTCGATATTTACAATATTGCAAGAGCATGAACTTTCAGCGAAAACAAGTACACAGATACACGTGTATCTAAATAACACACTTGAATATGTTTGCAATAGACGTTCAAGTCAGCTAGTGAGGTGTTGTTTCCTCTAAATCCGGAAATAACTGACCATGAGCAAACTTTGTAATCCATACATATAGTATAATACAAAATGAGAGAGAGAGAGAGAGAGAGAGAGAGAGAGAGAGAGAGAGAGAGAGAGAGAGAGAATAATTAAACAGCGATACATAAAACAGACGACAAGATTTCGTGTTACATTAAAGCTAGTTTTATATAAAGTGAACAATCAAGGATTTCAAATATAATCTAACGTTTAAAATGTTAGTGTAAAAGGATAACTGATCTTTTTGCAAGCAAGTGCATGCATCAATGTTGGATGATCTTATGCAAGAAAATAAATTCGAGAGAAAAAGAGAGACATCCACATATGACTGAACATTTCCGATTTTTTCCTCTATGTGATGAAATGTTACCTAAAGCTGCAAGCACATTATGTTAATTGTAAATAGATAGATGGGAGTACAAATTCATGTGCATATTTTGAGAGTAAATTATGTCATTCAATTACATTTTTATGCTCCATAGAATAGATACATGTGTTAAAGAAGGTATTTATTATGCACCAAAATACATTGGGAATACGAAAATAAATATTACATAAATTAAAACATTATAAAACTAACTTTTGCCGTGCTTTTTGTACTGATCCATCAAAAAATATATATCATGCAGATAGCGTGAAAGAAAGGTTTTGGTTTAGTGAAAACGCGAGCCTTGGCATGAAATTAAACATAGATTCTCCTAATAAACGTTCCGTGAAAAACGCGTCCATAAGACTAAATGCCATTTTCATATTACAATTTACTATGCAGACAACTTAAATCTCGAGAATTGAAGAAAAACATATTCTGCTTTTGACGAAACGGTTTGGATCTCTTCGGTTTCGTCTACAAGTTATGTCATGCTATAAAATAACATTATAGAAGGAAGCAAATAAGCTCAACCAGATATATGTTGATCTTAAGTCTGTTGTCATAACCCAAGCTTTTATGATTAATTTTTTAAAATCGTTTTACAAATGTCTATGTTTAAACAATGCTTAGCGTATATACTTTGTCACGAATTGTGATATTTAATGGTGACATTATTTACATTTTTTTTATAAAACATCATTTTAAATGCTAATGCCATCACATCTTGAGAATTTGAAAACATCAATGTGTTTGTTAATCTCTTTGTCTCCTCATTAAGACAAATTAATTAAAACAGAGCCACCAACGACTGGTTGAGTTGCATTATATTCTACCTGTTGTATTGATAATGTGGAAAACTGTTGAATGGGTTTAGTTGTAGATATATTAACACCGCCTCCAGTCACATCAATGCCAAATGTTGTCACATCAGTTACATTATCGAAAACCTTTTCAGATGTAGCAATTTCGATCTGTCTGTCTACTACAATATTACCAGTCGACACAGTTTCCTGTCTGGTTGTGGGCACAGTTGCAGCTGTAGTTGTTGTGTTTGGAGCGGTAGCAGTAGATTCCTGTCTGGTCGTGGGCACAATTGCAGCTGTAGTTGTTGTGCTTGGAGCGGTAGAAGTGCTTTCCTGCTTGGTCGTGGGCACAGTTGCAGCTGTAGTTGTTGTGCTTGGAGCGGTGGCAGTAGATTCCTGTCTGGTCGTGGGCACAGCTGCAGATGTAGTTGTTGTGCTTGCAGCGGTAGAAGTACTTTCCTGCTTGGTCGTGGGCACAGTTGCAGCTGTAGTAGTTGTGCTTGGAGCGGTGGCAGTAGATTCCTGTCTGGTCGTGGGCACAGTTGCAGCTGTAGTTGCTGTGCTTGGAGCGGTAGCAGTAGATTCCTGTCTGGTCGTGGGCACAATTGCAGCTGTAGTTGTTGTGCTTGGAGCGGTAGAAGTACTTTCCTGCTTGGTCGTGGGCACAGTTGCAGCTGTAGTTGTTGTGCTTGGAGCGGTGGCAGTAGATTCCTGTCTGGTCGTGGGCACAGCTGCAGCTGTAGTTGCTGTGCTTGGAGCGGTAGCAGTAGATTCCTGTCTGGTCGTGGGCACAATTGCAGCTGTAGTTGTTGTGCTTGGAGCGGTAGAAGTACTTTCCTGCTTGGTCGTGGGCACAGTTGCAGCTGTAGTTGTTGTGCTTGGAGCGGTGGCAGTAGATTCCTGTCTGGTCGTGGGCACAGTTGCAGCTGTAGTTGTTGTGCTTGGAGCGGTGGCAGTAGATTCCTGTCTGGTCGTGGGCACAGTTGCAGCTGTAGTTGCTGTGCTTGGAGCGGTAGCAGTAGATTCCTGTCTGGTCGTGGGCACAATTGCAGCTGTAGTTGTTGTGCTTGGAGCGGTAGAAGTACTTTCCTGCTTGGTCGTGGGCACAGTTGCAGCTGTAGTTGTTGTGCTTGGAGCGGTGGCAGTAGATTCCTGTCTGGTCGTGGGCACAGTTGCAGCTGTAGTTGTTGTGCTTGGAGCGGTGGCAGTAGATTCCTGTCTGGTCGTGGGCACAGCTGCAGCTGTAGTAGTGGTGCTTGGAGCGGTAGATGTAGGTTCCCGTCTGGTCGTGGTCTGAGTCGCGGTTGTAGTTATGGCAATTGGTGCGGCAGATGTAGTTTCCTGTCTGGTTGTAGGCAGAGTTGCAGCTGTAGTTGTTGTGCTTGGAACCGTAGAAGTAGTTTCCTGTTTGGTTGTTGGCACAGTTGCAGCTGTAGTTGTTGTGCTTGGAACCGTATAAGTAGTTTCATGTTTGGTCGTGGACTGAGTTGGAGGTGTAGTTGTTGTGCTTGGAGCGGTTGAAGTTGTTTCCTGTTTGGTAGTGGGCTCAGTTACAGATGTTGTCATGCTTTCTGTGCGTATTGTCAATGTTGTTGTGGTTGTGATCGGCTTTACACTTGTTGTTACAGTTGTTGACTGAGACGTTGTAGGTCGAGCACTACTTTGGGAAATTTGCAATCCCGTCGCGCTACTCTTTTCGATAGCAATATCTGCACAGTTGTAATACTCTATCTGAGGCCCGCAGCCCCTTAAACCCATTCCGTTCTCGCATATTCCCCATTGGTTTCCTGCAAAGAATTAATTACATTTAAATCATATATTTTATTAACATCTTATGTATAACACTCACATTTGTCTGTGTGTCCCGTCTTTCAAACAGGAGGTGGCAAGTTGGAAACTCGCATCGGCATCCCATTATTTTAAATACAATTTTTTTAAAGTCCAAACGTTCATTCAAATTCACTCCGCCCATTTTTTTTGTATCAAAATTTTTTAAATTCCTGTCTTACAACGGACAACTAACAGAGAATAATAAATTAATTAAAAAATCTAGTTTTGAAATTCGAAAAATGGCGAAAATAATGGGATGTACGACAATCTTTTTTTCTTTAAAATGTGTTATTTCGCAAATAAGACATTAAATAGCTAAATATTGCTAAGTCATTAAATAGCTAAATATTGCTAAATTATTCACTACTGTTTTATTCTATGTATTGTATCATTATTTACAGCATTAAGACTGATCTTAATTAATACTTTTTGATACTGTGCAATAGTTATAATGATGTTGTTGATGGTGATTGTGTTGGCGATTGTTGATGTTATTTGAGATAGTGGTTGTGAGGGAAGAGAAGAAACAGAAGTGGGATTGTAGCATAAAAGTTTACTGTATTCTTGAAGCTCAAAAGCTATCTTGAATGAATGTTTATGGTATTGTTTTGTTTTAAAAAAAACTAGCATATTAATTAATTTATTAGTGAAAGTGTTTGTTCATGTCTGTTGTTTTTAAACCAACATTCGCCGAATCATGCATGGCAACATAAATACGATGCAGCCGACATGAGGCTAGTCCGGGCTGGTATCAATACCTTCGACCATGGGATTACGGCACACATAAAATGTGGATCCTGGACCGGCATACTAGGGTGTTTCTAGGACTAAATAGAGCACGCAAATATAGACGATCACAAGTACTTGTTTTTATTGTGGCACATATGTCGTTCCAAATTCCCGAACATTTTGTCCTCACAATTTTATCAGATGAATTAAAATTTCTACTACTACTACTACTACTACTACTACTACTACTACTACTACTACTAATAATAATAATACCTCTACTACTACTACTACTACTACTACTGCTGCTGCTACTACTACTACTACTACTAATAATAATAATAATACCTCTACTACTACTACTACTACTACTGCTGCTACTACTACTACTACCACTACTAATAATAATACCTCTACTACTACTACTACTACTACTACTACTACTACTACTACTAATAATAATAATAATAATAGTAATAATAATAATAATAATAATAATAATAATAATGATAATAATAATAATGATAATACCCACCTCCATGCCATTTCCATTGTAGTACACACTGACTGCACGTTACTCCCTCTGGAATCTCAACTCTCAACTTGGCAACCCCATTCTGTCCAGGCTGTATGTTATTTGGATAGTACCTGTTACCGTTGCCCTCGATCTTCAAAGGATAGTTATCCAGACAGGATTGCTTCACTGGAAGTTCCGCGTTATTGTTGGGACAAAGTTTGAACTCAAAATAACCTCCTATAGAGGCGGTTACTTCCACTGTTACATTGATATACTTGTCTTCTTGTTTGTACGTCCGCCCGATGATTCCCCATGCATATTTACCGCCTGCTTCGTTTGGGCGATCGGAGTCATAAGGGTCGCCACATACACCACATTTACCTTTCATCAGGCCCCAGTGGTACTGCCAATTGAAAATAAAAGAAATATCAATACAAGTTGTTTGAATCTTAGAGTATTATATGACGCAATTCCGACAAATGAACTGATGATAGTATATGATTTTTTATATTTATATTCTTTTCTTGCCTTTGTTAAGTTTTATCAGCTTACTCTAGTAAAGATTACGCTATTAGTATTCAGTGAGGTTAATTGTTTTGTTTATTTATTTTATTTTGTTTTATATATTCGTTATATCGGCGAGGACATGCAGAAAGTTTCATCAGCAAACATCTTTGCTATGCGGCAAGTACTCCTACGTTGAATATAGCTCGTGCATAATCTCTAAACAAAGAACCCTTATTATTACGACCACAGACATTACATTTAAGGTGCACGTATACCTAACACAATTTCAAAATTTATTTAACACAGCAATATGAACCTATGAAAGAAATGAACGCACCTCGGGCAGATTTCATCTTTGAACAAAAACTATCTTAAAGAAATAGTTATTGATCACTTAAGTTGTTATCGATCATGCGAGTTGTTATCGATCACGTGAGGTGTTATCGATCATGCAATTTGTACTAATTCTGAAGACATATAAATGACGATTAGGAAATATAAAGACGGTAAATGAGAATTTTCACAGCTAATAATCAGATAAAAAAGATAGAATACTTATTACAGCCACTATGAAACATTATAGAAATTTATTCCCTCTACTTCTTATGTTAACTAAGAAAAAGGAAAGTAAATGAATCTTTGTTGTAAATAATATAGATCCACTACTGCAAACATTTGCTCTTCATGGCATGCATCGTGTCAATGATGTAAGTTATCTTTTCTAGAAATTGCTGATTCTAGATTTTAATAAATGTACTTAGGATAAGATCATTTGTTTTATGACATAGCTGTTAAATATAAAACATATAAAAAGAAATGAAAAATGATACTATACACGGCTATTCAAGTGAAGCTATATCTTTAAACAAATTTTAATAAAGTTAAATAAAACATTGAGTTAATTGTATCCCCTCCAAAACAAAATATTGGCCCAACACAAAAAAGCAACTTCAGCACCTCAACTATAACCAAGGTATCTCACCCAATATCCACCGCAGTCAAGAGAATGATCTTCGTAGTTCTTAGGTGTGTTAAAACCCGCTCGCCACATGCTTGAACGTTGTGGTGGCTCTATCATGCGTCCGTGACCAGCAACCATGGAAACAACGGTGGCTATTTCAAATAATACGAACAGTTTTGTTATCCCCATCATAAGCTTCAATAAACAAGATGTTCTA
This sequence comes from Unio delphinus, assembly GCA_029339505.1. Classification (NCBI taxonomy): domain Eukaryota; kingdom Metazoa; phylum Mollusca; class Bivalvia; order Unionida; family Unionidae; genus Unio; species Unio delphinus. Next base: position 1,449,098 of record JAQISU010000011.1, read on the forward strand.
AATTTTGTTGAATATTTTAACTCCCTCCTGATTACTAGAGATGAAATATAAGGAGCTTTATCCGAATACTGGATAAAAGAGAAAGCAAATAATTAATTACTGTCAAGAGAATGAAATTCCATGAAATTAATATCAACTGTTTAGCTCTTCCAGTTCCTCGCTGTATAAGAGTGACAAACGATGTTCTTATATATTCGGAAAGATCCTTATTTACCTATTTGCAGAACATACGTGGGAGATACCACAGGTGAGATCACATTACGCAAAAGACATCCATTAGCAATTTAACCCATAACAAGGGGCGGGGCTAGACGAAAACAGGGCGTAATTGGTTGTTAATACAGACCACAAATATGACATCATGTTCAAGCAACATATCACTATCTGTCATGTCAAAAATGCAAAGCAGTTACACTCCTTGCGTAACAGAACTAATTGGGATACGTAATAGCAAGCACGACAAATTAAGGATACATTTTTATATAAAAGGAACTATCAATTATAACTCTTCATATTCTAGAATCCAAAAAGATGCTTTAAAACCCTGTGTCCACATGAAATATTAGTGGAAGATTTTTTCGTTTTTGTAAAGCCGAATGAAACTGCAATTTGCTGCCATTACAATTTATTTGGGGCCTAAAATAAACCCAAATTATTCTCTAAGAAAGACGCTGGTTTATCTCATTTAAAATGTACTTAAAGCTTCTGCATAATTATTGGTAAAAGCTTTACATTGTTATTGGTAAAATTTGCAAAGTTATAGATAGATAGATAGATAGATAGATAGATAGATAGATAGATAGATAGATAGATAGATAGATAGATAGATAGATAGATAGATAGAGTTGCAATCTATTTATCATGTCCAGTATCTGCTATTTCAGTTTCTCGTGCTTGTATATTTTATTTGTAACAATAATTGTATCGATCATTCTGACTTTTCAAATAGAAGTAAATAACAATTTGCAAATTATTTTAGTGACAACATGGTCAGAATTGCCTTTTATTTTTATTTTCGAAGAAGCTGCAGACAAACAAGTAGACTTATATATTGGGCGTGGACCGCTACGAACACGATAAAAAGAGTTTAACAACATATGAATCAATCTTAATGATTTTCACGCAGTCTTTTCCCCTCCTATTCCACTAAGTAAGAATGTAGTCATTTTCGTGCTACCACAAGAACAAGTTTACAGTAAATTAAATCAATCATTGTGACATTTACTACAAGCAAGTAGGTGAAGTGTAGACAGACAAATGTATGCATGATACGATTAGACAAAACTATTATAGACATATCAACATTGTTTCCTACGTTGTCAGATTGTTAACCAGTCTTAAAATGTTCTTAAAATCAGAATGCGATCATTCATTGTCAAACATTTAATGTGCCATCATTCGTTTTCGTATAATTGGGATCATTCGTTGTCACACAATTTGAGTGGGTTCATTCGTTGTCATGTAATTCCAGTGGGATCATTCGTTGTCATATGGTCTCACTGAATAGTTTCGTATTTGACCCTAATATTTAAGGTGGAAGGCATGAGCCTAATTATCACAATCCTTTTATTGTTCATTTCACAACGAAATTAAATCTATAGTACGGTTTAGATTTACTTTACGTTTGACTTTGAAATGGGTTGACTTGTTGGTGACTGCCTGTTACAGTTAGAGTTGCAATGGAGATCAAATATGTAACTTTAATTTCAAATGAGCAGCAGACTTGGCTTACATATTTACATGTGTCTGTTAAATATCTTGGTGGTTGAGGGGTGATGAAAGTATGCTTGATTGTTACAGTACCAGTGAACTTTATTCATGCATAAGGCACACACCGATTCTTTTAGCTGTCTTGTCACAGGAAAATATTTAAAACAGCTCTTTCCTGCCAAAAAATAAATGTAAAAAAGAGGGGTTGGAGGCAGCGTTGGTTCAATATTAAAGCCACTAGCTGTATAAGGATTTAATTTGTGAATACCTTAGTCAGAATCTTTCAACAAAAATCATTAGTTCTTTTTTATTTGTATCATTAATGTAATATTATTATCATCTTTCTGCATCAAGTCATTGTCAAACGAAAATTTGCCCCCCAAAAAACTGTCTATAATTAGAGTGGGATCATTCGTGGTCATAAAATTATATTGGGATCATTCGTTGTCAGATAATTCCAGTGGGATTATTGTTCTCTTCTAATTAGAGTACGATCATTCGTTGTCGCATACTTCCAGTGGGATCAGTGGTTCTCATGTAATTAGAGTGGAATCATTAGTTGTCATGTAATTAGAGTGGGATCATTCGTTGTCATATACTAAAATTGGGATCATTCGTTGTCATATACTAAGAGTGGGATCATTCGTTGTCATATACTAAGAGTGGAATCATTCGTTGTCATATAATTAGAGTGGGATCATTCGTTGTCATATACTAAAAGTGGGATCATTCGTTGTCATATACTAAAAGTGGGATCATTCGTTGTCATATACTAAACGTGGGATCATTCGTTGTCATATACTAAAAGTGGGATCATTCGTTGTCATCTACTAAGAGTGGGATCATTCGTTGCCGTTAGAGTACGATCATTCATTGTCATATACTAAGAGTGGGATCATTCGTTGCCATGTAATTAGAGTGGAATCATACGTTGTCATGTAATTAGAGTGGGATCATTCGTTGTCATATACTAAGAGTGTGATCATTCGTTGTCATATAATTAGAGTGGAATCATTCGTTGTCATATACTAAGAGTGGGATCATTCGTTGTCATATAATTAGAGTGGGATCATTCGTTGTCATATACTAAGAGTGGGATCATTCGTTGTCATATACTAAAAGTGGGATCATTCGTTGTCATATACTAAACGTGGGATCATTCGTTGTCATATACTAAAAGTGGGATCATTCGTTGTCATCTACTAAGAGTGGGATCATTCGTTGCCGTTAGAGTACGATCATTCATTGTCATATACTAAGAGTGGGATCATTCGTTGCCATGTAATTAGAGTGGAATCATTCGTTGTCATGTAATTAGAGTGGGATCATTCGTTGTCATATACTAAGAGTGTGATCATTCGTTGTCATATAATTAGAGTGGAATCATTCGTTGTCATATACTAAGAGTGGGATCATTCGTTGTCATATAATTAGAGTGGGATCATTCGTTGTCATATACTAAGAGTGGGATCATTCGTTGTCATATAATTAGAGAGGGATCATTCGTTGTCACTCACTAAGAGTGGGATCATTCGTTGACATGTAATTAGAGTGGAGTCATTAGTTGTCATATAATTAGAGTGGGATCATTCGTTGTCATATACTAAAAGTGTGATCATTCGTTGTCATATACTAAAAGTGGGATCATTCGTTGTCATGTAATTATAGTGGGATCATTCGTTGTCATATAATTAGAGTGGGATCATTCTTTGTCATGTAATTAGAGTGGAATCATTAGTTGTCATATAATTAGAGTGGGATCATTCGTTGTCATATACTAAAAGTGGGATCATTCGTTGTCATATAATTAGAGTGGATAATTCGTTGCAATATAATCAGAAGATTATACATGTTACGATTTAAGATGAGCCTGAAGCTTGCAACATTATATAATAACAACAAGTGAGAATCCATGAGATCATTTGGAATACCTCTGTAACGTAATATGACAAATGAGTATAGGTTACAAATTCTATCTACGTGGTTTAATAGATGTATATACAAGTGGGAATATGTTTACAGAATGCGATAAACATATTCATATATATATATATATATATATATATATATATATATATATATATATATATATATATATATATATATATATATATATATATATATATATATATATATATAAATATATATATATATATATATATATATATATATATATATATATATATAATATATATATATATATATATATATATATATATATATATATATATATATATATATATATATATATATATATATATAACTCTCAATCACGTTTATACATTATACAATTTATGTAAACAAGAATAAAAACAACTTTTTAAGATAAAACGAAATAAAAATATCCCTGTCAATATAAATGCCATGTGTACCAATATATATGCGATAAGCGTGAACCAACGGCTCAGGCCTTCCTTCCGCATGAAGATGGCACATACAGAATTTAAAGAACATTATACCGATTTCCATATTTGGTATAAATATTTTGGGTACAAATTATTTTAAATAGAAAGCTTTGCTCTTCGTGCATAGTTAAAGATACTGACTGATGAAAAAGACAAAGGAGGGTTTGCCTAGTTACCCATCCTGAAGATAGGGTAGCGGAGACAAAAATACTTATGTAACGAAAGCGTCCAGAATCATGGAAACAGGTGAGTTTTTTTTCTAATTTCTTTTAAAGTATGAGGATTCATTTAACATTTTGTGACACGAAAAATATTTGTTTTTCCTTTTCAAGATACTCGAAGGTGTAATTATTGATTTTTAAAAAAAATCAATATCTAATTTTGTTCCTGTCAGAGACGGCAATAACGTTATTGAAACAGCTTTTCATTTGCTACAACTTTGAAAACGCGATTGACCTTCCAGTTAGGAGAGTAGCAATTAGTCATTATGAATAATGATAATAGCCGTGTAATACATTAGTTTAAGATTAATATTAATCATAAATTCAAAAGAAGAAAACACCTACTCATAAACATAGCTAAATGACATTAATCGCTCTTTGAATGATGGAATACAAAAATGTGTTTACCGCCGATTGAAAGCATCTGCGCACATTCAATATGAAAACAATAAATAAAGACGTGAGCGCCTGCAAAGATGTCGCCAAAGTGACATCCATATTTTGCCAATTCACAATTGTGTCTTTTACGAAACTTGATTGCCAAATATTGACTAGACCCACAAAAAGCAATCATGCAGTACACAGTTGTAATAGTATAAGATAATAGAAGATAAAATCGCCATCTCTGTTGGTTTGTTCACGATTGAAATCATATTATCTAACCAGGTAGTGATTGCTTAACAGACACTTTGTTAAACTTATTTGTATTAGATTAAATTTTGATACAGGTCTGACTAATACCTATGTAAATAAATGTAGGAAGCAATTTTAAAACAAAAATTGGTTATAAAGACATGGAAACGTTAACAAGGCACAGTACAGTAACAATAAAAGATGTACAATGCAAATTGTCCTGTTTATCTCTGTTTTGACTATCACCCATTTATTTGCATTGACTTAACAACATAATATGAAACTCTTTAAAAATGAACACAGAAATAACCAATCGCAGCTTACAAAGATTGTAGACATAAAATAGTTCTTAAACATCAAATTAAATGTACAATTTCATGACTACGGAAAATAAGTAAAGGAAAATTTTAATATATAACTAAATCTAACTGGAATTTATATATTATTTGACGTATTTCATAAAATTATAACGAAAGTAATGTATTGAAGTTTTTGAAGCAATGGTATTGTTGTGGAGACCATGGGCCTAAAACGTGGCTCATTATCTTCCTCCCCGCAGTATCCCTTTTTCTTCTCCTCATCTAGCATCCAACCTGGATGACAAAATCTTCTGAATTTCTCTTGGATATTTTATTCGGGTTTTATTCAGTTTCTAATTCCACTTTCACTTCTTGACGCTTTTTGCAGCTCTTTATAGTCAGTTCCTTTCTTTTGGAACAGTGATGCTCATTGTTTTTGGTACCAATAACTACCACTTGTATCCAAGGATCAAATCCAAAACATTTTTTGTCGTAAACTAGCTATATCTACTCTTTAGCAAATATGAAGCGTGGACAAAATACGAGTATAGTCTTCAGGATGAGTTACACAACTTGTTTTGATCAATACTTTTAACAGAATTTGTCTTTGTGCACATATTGTGTTTTGGTGGTCATATTATTTTTGAACGATGAAAAGTATTCGAATGCTGAGTTGAGCCATAAATATATAGATTTAGCAAGAAACAATCCCTAAAATAAATACTAAACACCAAAGATAAGATAAATTAATGACTTGTACAATGTTTGAATTTTGTGGATTATACAAACTAATGATTTTTTTAAAAACTAGAAGAAAGCGAAAATAATTTTTAAGTGGTCTTAAAACAGTAAACTTTAAATCTATTTCATCCTGCCACCAGAGCAACAAAGTTATTTAACAAGAATGAATGGAGATATTACAATCACGCATAAATTAAAAATATTTCGACCTAATTTCCAACTGGGAAGAAAGCAGACATCATGCGTGGCGAAAAAAATCATCGCCATTTACAAAAATACGAAGAAAAAAAATATCCTGGTAAAGTCATACATGGAAGTATTAAAGAAATTATATCCTGGTAAAGTTATACATGGAACTATTAAATAAATTATATCCTGGTAAAGTTATACCTGGGAGTATTAAAGAAATTATATCCTAGTAAAGTTATATCTGGAAGTATTAAAGATATTATATCCTGGTAAAGTTATTCATGAAATTGTTTTAAAGAAATATGAAAGAGGATGGTGTGATGCGTGTGATAATAATAATAATAATAATAATAATAATAATAATAATAATAATAATAACGTATAATTTATTGGACGCCTGATAAACTGATGATTGGCAATATTTTTGATAGACTACATTAGGAAGATTAGAGATTTTCATAGTGGCCGAACTCCTCCTGTGAAGTCATTTAGGTTAACTCCCCGTCAGATTTTGTTTAGGCCAACTCCCTGTTAGATTTTATTTCTTCCAAGGCTTCCTGTAAGATTTCATTTAGGCCAGCTCCCCGGGATATTTCATTTAGGCCAACTTCCCGTGAGATTTCATTTAGGCCAACTTCCCGTGAGATTTCATTTAGGCAACCTCCCAATGAGATTTCATTTAGGCCAAACTCTCTATGAGATTTCAATTAGGCCAAACTCTCTATGAGATTTCATTTAGGCCAAACTCTCTATGAGATTTCAGTTAGGTCAAGTTCCCTATAAGATTTCTTTTAGGATAAAACCCGTGCGATTTCATTTAGGCCAACTCCCCGTGAGATTTTTTTTTTGGCCTCAATCCCCATTCGATTTTCACTCTAGCAACCCATATTTATTACCTTAGGTATGGATTTTGTACCAGTTCACACAAAGTTAGATTCAATTTGAAGCAATGCAGGACTGAATCCGTAGTTTCTCAATGATTTTCTTTCAAATGTTTCCTCTGTGGTTATGCATTCGTTTTGTCAGATGAACGGTTTGTCTAGTATATTAATATCAATAAGGTCACTACTAGAAGTGCATTTGATATCGTTTCTGTGACCAAAAGTGAACAACTTCAGTATATATTGCCCATGAACTGGATATATGTCTTCCAGAAAAGTAATTTCATTTTCCTCTATTTATCTGTTCAGATATCGTTTATTACTCTCTTAATGCTCGCTGATCCACCTGTCGATATAGAAGCAAAATGTCACCATCAAACACCTCGATAGAGGATTTAAACATAGAAATGGATTGTAACGAAGTCAGAGCATAACTCCAGCATAACCATGGAGCCTTTTGAGATGATTTCTTTTGGGTCCTTGGAGGTGTCTGAAAAGAAAGAGAAAACCAGAACTTCTTTTTTTTATAAAAAGATCTCTCCAAAGAAATATTATCACCGGCTGAGACTAACTTTTTATTAAAATGAGTATCACCGGTTGAGGGTAACTTTTTATTAAAAAGATCGCTCCAAAGAAATATTATCACCGGCTGAGGCTAACTTTTTATTGCATTAATTATATGGCACGTATGGAAAAAGTGTGAGAAGTTTATGAAATAATCATCCAGATCTCATTTATATCTATATCAAAAGGACAGCTGTGGATTAGTAATGGTTTTGTTTAATCTATAGATTGACTAAGGTAATTTTAGACTTTTGTCTAATTTGTTATCTGTTTTGCCATAAATGCAGACAAGTGTTATTTGATTCGATATATCCTATGCCATCTGTACAAGGTCAGATTGTTTCACGTGCATTTCAAATCATAGCACTCAGTCATTATCAATCATTATGAAAACACATATATCCTAAGATTTTGCCAATTAAAACACGATAAACATATTGGCCGTGTTTGATCCAAATTTAATTTTAATCTTCTTTATAATTAAATTGACTAGATTATAAAAAATCAAAATTCAAAAGTTTTGGAATACGTTATAAATTTCTGTCTTATGCTTATCTTTTGAAGAGAGTCGGAGATGGCTCAAATTTCTGAAGGAAAAATAAATGCTTTTTATACGAAAATTTAAAAGAAATAAGAAAAAATCCAACAAACTCAGCAGTTCTAACTAACAGCACATTGTCTGCATCAAATATATATATATATATATATATATATATATATATATATATATATATATATATATATATATATATATATATATATATATATATATATATATATATGTATATATATGTATATATAAATGTATATGTATATATATGTATATGTATGAATGTGTGTGTGTGTGTGTGTGTGCATTTTATGTAGTTTCTATGTTTGGAATCAGGGGATACAGTGCATTGGCAATGAAAGCTTCCAGAACTTGACATAGTATTACAATCAGTCTGACATTTAGTTGATCTTTGGGTCAGTGATCGCATTTGTCAGGTAGACAGCATGCACGTTATTTTGAAATTTAGGGGAAAATCACTTCCACCCTGGTAGTCATATTACATCAGACACCATCAATACTCAATGTAGCATAATCTAATTCCATAGGAATGCGTGTGTGACCCAATTTACGTGTCTATGGCTTTAACGTGCTAGAGAAGTTCAAAGAAATTACACGTATGTGTTCCTAAGGACGGATGGACAGACGTAGTATGACATAATATAGCTGTTACAGTACTTCATTCGACATAGGTGGTATAACACATTATAGATTTTACAGTACTTCTTTGGACAGACGTAGTATGACACAATATAGCTTGGACAGACGTAGTATAACACAATATAGCTGTTACAGTACTTCTTAGGACAGACTTAGCATGACACATTATAGCTGTTACAGTACGTCTTTGGACAGACGTGGTATGACACAATATATCTGTTACAGTACGTCTTTGGACAGATGTGGTATGACACAATATAGCTGTTACAGTACTTCTTAGGACAGACGTAGTATTACATAATATAGCTGTTATAGTACATTTTTGGACAGACATGACACAATATAGCTGTTACAGTACTTCTTTTGACAGACGTAGCATGACACAATATAGCTGTTATAGTACATTTTTGGACAGACGTAGTATGACACAATATAGCTGTTACAGTACTTCTTAGGACAGACGTAGTATTACACAATATAGCTGTTATAGTACATTTTTGGACAGACGTGGTATGACACAATATAGCTGTTACATTACTTCTTTTGACAGACGTAGCATGACACATTATAGCTGTTACAGTATTTCTTTGGACAGACGTAGCACGACACAGTATAGCTGTTACAGTACGTCTTAAGACGTAGTATGACACAATATAGCTGTTACAGTACTTCTTAAGACGTAGTATGACACAATATAGCTGTTACAGTACTTCTTAAGACATAGTATGACACAATATAGCTGTTACAGTACGTCTTTGGACAGACGTGGTATGACACAATATAGCTGTTACAGTACTTCTTTGGATAGACGTGGTATGACACAATATAGCTGTTACAGTACATTTTCGGACAGACGTAGTATGACACAGTATATCTGCACTTCTTTGAAAGCACGGGGATAATACAAACCTGAATATTGGTCAGCGATGATTCAACGTGTTATTTCAAAATATCTGTTTTAATGATTTGCAATAATTGAAACATTGATTGTAAGGCATGTATATATATTTATAAACAATATGGTATGAATGAATAGTTGGATTTAAAGTGAAACCGGCCACTAGGGTCATATGTTCACTATTTTGCACTGCCATTTATTTACATGGCAGTGATTTAATTTATCCAGGAAGATGAAATGGTGCCACATCTTCCTGACGTTTATGCGCACAGAGTGCGCTATTTAATTTGGTCGTCATATCATACCCATAAAAAGGGGCTAATTATATGAATGTTAGACATGGGTGAGTGGGAATAGACCCATCACGCACTCAACCTATCAACCAATCGAAAGTACTTACGCTTATTCCAAATTCAATCCAGTTTTTCTAGTGGATTTCCCTATGCCAAAATTGTGTAAGCCACCGATGCAATTCATGAAATGGTAGAGTTGAGGAATTAAATTACGTTCCTATCTATGCCAGTCTTCTAGTACAAAAGTGTACATATTATATGTCCCTAACAATTTCTTTTGCTGATATGACTAAACGTCATTTGAAAGGTAGCCACTGTCAGAGAGGATTCGATTGTTAATTTGGAGCGGTGGGTCCAAAAATGATCAAGTATATGGAATTGTATATACATTGAAATGGCCTTAAAGATCCATGTAGATATATGTATAAACAATATCTCCTGGTATTACTTATGCAAGGAAATGGCCTTAAAGATCCATGTAGATACATGTATAAGCAATATCTCCTGGTATTGCATATGTACTGGATAGGTTTTAAAGCTCCAATTAGCAAGTATTAAGATTATCTGATTAAATGCAATCATTAGCAGAAGATCTTTGAATCACATAAAGTTTTTAGATTCAACATAAGCTTTAGCAGCATTCAAACTTTTTTTTCTTGCATCATAATCACCGGTTTAAAGAAATGCATTGGAATTAAACGTTAATACAGCGTAAACAGAATGTACCTACCTATGGCAGATTCATTTTATTTTGAGAAAATGATTACACAATAGTAAATTATTTATTATTGTATATATGCACCAGAAGACTATTAAAAGAAAGGAGAAAAAAAGGACAAGTATACGGCAATAATAATTTTCTCATCATTGAATGACACTGTCAATAGTTCTTCCTAATTTTTCTTCCATTTTCCTTCCTTTCTTGTCCCTACTTCAACAACTGATGCTGTTTAGTTACACTCTTTTGCTTTTAAGGATTTTCCTTATATAGTAATATTTATGAGAACATTCCTTGTTTTGAAAACATTTGAACGGAAAAGACAACAATTTGTTTTATAGAATAATTGGTCATGGTTGGGTATTTATCGCTGTGTTAATGCTACTTCATGACTCACGAAAGTAAATTTAAATGCAAAGGAGGTTCTATTAATTTTGGGAGTGAGTAGGCAACAATTGAAAATGTAATCCTTAGGATTCAAATTTTCTTCATTTTTGCCATCCACATAATCGGATTTCATCAACAAAGCATTCGATGTTGGGGCCCCGAGTGGCCGAGTGGTCTAAAGCGCTTTCCGTCAGTTTATTTTGACTGACGGCTCTAAAAGCCTAATCAACTATCCTGGGTTTTCAGGTTTATCGATCTTTATTTGATAGATGTTTGAAAATGTCTTCAAAGGATTAAAACAAATACATTACTATTTTTGTAATCTTTATAGTAAATTGTAATGGACGATGTGACAGTTTTCTTGACATAAGCATGTGTTGACTGCTGAGAGAGAGAGAGAGAGAGAGAGAGAGAGAGAGAGAGAGAGAGAGAGAGAGAGAGAGAGAGAGAATTTTATCTGACATAGTTGACAATATCGTCTGTCTGTCAGAAGTGTTTTCAATTCTTAGAGTGCTCAATATCTACATAAATTTATTTAGATAACAGCTCATAAATCAGATTCTAACATACTTAGATATAGCATTGTATACGTTGAACTCGTACAGCAGAGTCTAACATACTTAGATATAGTCTTTTATGCGTTAAATTCATACACCAGATTCTAATATACTTAGATATAGTCTTTTATGCATTTAACTCGTACATGAGAGTCTAACATACTTAGATATCGTTTTTTATGCGTTGAATTCATCCATGAGAGTCTTACATACTTAGATATAACCTTTTATGCGTGAAACTCGTACATCAGTTTTTAACATAGTTCGATATAGTCTTTTATGTTTTGAACTCATACACGAGAGTCTAACATACTGATATAACCTTTTATGCGTGAAACTCGTACATCAGTTTTTAACATAGTTCGATATAGTCTTTTATGTTTTGAACTCATACATGAGAGTCTAACATACTGATATAGCTTTTTATGCGTTGAACTCGTACATCAGTTTTTAACATAGTTCGATATAGTCTTTTATGTTTTGAACTCATACATGAGAGTCTAACATACTGATATAGCTTTTTATGCGTTGAACTCGTACATCAGATCATGGTTTATTTTATTTTTAATCAACACGTATCTTAATCACGAAACTTCATATAAATGGAAGGGTCAATCATTATTTTCTATTTTATGTGGACACTTGTGCAAACCAATTTTAGCCCCAGCACCCATTTTTTGTTGTTGTTGCCGTAACGCTAATTCATGTCTGTATCACTTCTTTCCTTGGTGCGTTCCGGTTTTCTGAATAATGGAAGGACTTTGTATACTGTTGCCACGGAATTTTGTATGACTGGTATCAATATGTATATGTGATAAAAAATGTACTCGGGTTTCGCTGCCGCGTACAGCGTCACCGAGGGTGGTTTATTAATTCTCGGCTCTAGTTATTTCGAAACATTTTCTTCATTTTTGCCATCCACATAATCGGATTTCATCAACAAAGCATTCGATGTTGGGGCCCCGAGTGGCCGAGTGGTCTAAAGCGCTTTCCGTTACGGATCACTGCCATCTCATCTCTGTCTGCGTGGGTTCGAGTCTAAGATTCGGCTCATGTATATATGTGAGAAAGCTTGCCAGTAGCTTTGGTTGGGTTCCCGGGTTCTTCCTCTACCAGTAATACTGGCTGCCATATATAGCATATCGTGTGCTGAAAAATGGTGTTAAACCCTACAACAACAACAACATTCGATGTTAGATAGCTCAAAGTTGTCTATAATTAGCCTTTTCACACTGCATCAAAATACATAGCTCATTCTTCACTAGCCAAAAGTCGTCACAGTATTACAGGGTAGAGAGTCAGATCTGGTCGGGGGATATTATTATTTAAATCAGGCTATTCCATTATTATTGTTTAAATCAGGCTATTTTATTATTCGTTATTAGGCTTATACATATCACGTGATGTTTTAGCATTCGCTGCTCTTTTTTTCTACACATTTAAGTTTTCCAAAACGCAAAGTCGTGGCCATCTTCAGATCCCCTGTTTGTCATATAACCCTGATCCATAATAACATCTGGTGGAACATGTCGAAACGGAATGCAATTAAATGTTTGTAGATAGGCTGGTAACGATTGCAATGTTTTAACTGACAAAAGATTTGAGTCCTTTAGGGCATGAAAAAGACTGTGATATTACATTGTTTAAGCTTCCAATGGGTAACTTTAATCAGGGGGTTCAAACTGTGATTGGAAATTATGTGTGTGGGTGTGTGCTTACGGCTTGTTATGATTATTATGGTGTACGTCTTTGGTATAAGTTAAGCTTTGCAAAAATGATGTGGAACCTGGAAACCAAACGTAATACCACACACTTTACCGATGTGTAAAACATTCTAGCTCAGTATCACGTGACCGTTTATATCTAATCAGACTACAGAACACTTGGTCAATTCATGACAATTGGAATTATTGTCCATTAGAAATTCTTATGATATAGAAACAAAATTAACGAATATCAGTGCCATGCCAACATGTTGTTCTGGAATTGATTTATGTTTATGTAAACAGCTAGACGTTCAGGATCGTAGGAAAGACGTAATAAATCATATTCTTGACGTCTTTGACGTCTTGCATATTAAACTCTTCATAAATGCATAGAATATGCTGAGCATAGCAAATTGTCTGATATCAGCAAGTCAAACGAGATAACCCTCCACGGAAGGAAAATAGATTTCAGAAATTTGAGTAGTTTCTTCTGTTTGTGTTAACTCTGGTACAGTTATTTCAAGTACTGAATCAAGTGCGTTGTTAAATCGAATTTAATTTTCAATAGATCCAATATCTATTTTAATTGCATTATTGTAGATTGACCAAGTAAAATCTTTCAGATCTTCAAATTGTAACTTAAATTGAGTCGATTTTTGTACTCACATCAACTACATCAGTACCGCTCAGGTGGCCTAGTGGTTAGAGCGTTCGTCTCGGAAGCGGGAGGTGTGGGTTTGAATCCCAGCTGAGTCATACCAAAGACTTACCAAAATTAAATTATACTTGCAGCTGCCTCGCTTGGCGCTCAGCATTAAGAGGTTAGTGTTAGGACTGGTCGGCCTGGTGTCAGGATAATGTGCCTGGGTGGGACATCATAATGCATGTTTTTTTGCGGCATGATGTCCCAGTGCTAGACATTACTATAAACTGCCAAACTGCAGACATCGAAGCGATATGATTGAATTGTTTTAAAAGCTACGTTAAAAGTCATAATCACACACACACACACACACACACACACACATCAAGTAATACTTCTCTGTTCAATCATTTTACTTTGCAGGCTTATGCTCCTATTTCCATGTTCAAATTATTACATGCAAAAACGTAATGCTGCATTTGTGTAGACGAACAAAGCTTTGATTAAGCAAATAAAAGTTTTATACTTTTTAAACGTGATAAGGTAACACAACACTTTTTGAATACTATTAGTTCCATCTTGACTTTTATACATATATACATTATGGCTTGTTATATCAAATGTTGCTTTTCAAATTAAACGTATCTCTGAAAACTATGGAATTCATTATAACATTGTGCCATTATTTTTTTTAGACAAGTGTTCTGCCTGAGCAGCTGTGATTGTTTGATAAACTCAGGGTCTGGATTCAAATAGTATTAGCGTGTTCATCGTGATTGCTATTTAGAAAAGATTTTACTATATAATTTTGCAAGTATATTATATTTGGCTAGATTTGTCTGCTAACAGTTCCTGCCTAAAGTTAGCCTCATAAAATTGATCATATTCAAAACAGGACATTAAACATGTAGGCAGTCGAGTCCTGCACGTCGTTTAATTGCTGATCGCGCAGCATTCATAAAACCCTAATTAAGTTGTTCACCCGCTTTAATTGCTGATCATACTGCATTCATAAATCCCTAATCAGGTTGTTTGCACCCTTTAATTGCAGATCGTACTGTATTCATAAATTCTGGCCATGTGCAGTTTACCTTGTCAGATCTATCAATGTTTATTTTGACTGACGGCTCTAAAAGCCTAATCAACTATCCTGGGTTTTCAGGTTTATCGATCTTTATTTGATAGATGTTTGAAAATGTCTTCAAAGGATTAAAACAAATACATTACTATTTTTGTAATCTTTATAGTAAATTGTAATGGACGATGTGACAGTTTTCTTGACATAAGCATGTGTTGACTGCTGAGAGAGAGAGAGAGAGAGAGAGAGAGAGAGAGAGAGAGAGAGAGAGAGAGAGAGAGAGAGAGAGAATTTTATCTGACATAGTTGAAAATATCGTCTGTCTGTCAGAAGTGTTTTCAATTCTTAGAGTGCTCAATATCTACATAAATTTATTTAGATAACAGCTCATAAATCAGATTCTAACATACTTAGATATAGCATTGTATACGTTGAACTCGTACAGCAGAGTCTAACATACTTAGATATAGTCTTTTATGCGTTAAATTCATACACCAGATTCTAATATACTTAGATATAGTCTTTTATGCATTTAACTCGTACATGAGAGTCTAACATACTTAGATATCGTTTTTTATGCGTTGAATTCATCCATGAGAGTCTTACATACTTAGATATAACCTTTGATGCGTGAAACTCGTACATCAGTTTTTAACATAGTTCGATATAGTCTTTTATGTTTTGAACTCATACATGAGAGTCTAACATACTGATATAGCTTTTTATGCGTTGAACTCGTACATCAGATCATGGTTTATTTTATTTTTAATCAACACGTATCTTAATCACGAAACTTCATATAAATGGAAGGGTCAATCATTATTTTCTATTTTATGTGGACACTTGTGCAAACCAATTTTAGCCCCAGCACCCATTTTGTTGTTGTTGCCGTAACGCTTATTCATGTGTGTATCACTTCTTTCCTTGGTGCGTTCCGGTTTTCTGAATAATAGAAGGACTTTGTATACTGTTGCCACGGAATTTTGTATGACTGGTATCAATATGTATATGTGATAAAAAATGTACTCGGGTTTCGCTGCCGCGTACAGCGTCACCGAGGGTGGTTTATTAATTCTCGGCTCTAGTTATTTCGAAACATTGAGCGAAATTCAGATCATGCTGCATGTGCAAATTGCCTGCAGTTTAAAAGTCTAAGTACCTAGCTGCGCATATCGGTCACAGCTATGGTATATTATAGAGCAAATTCTCAGTAAACATCACATTACGTCCAGTCTTGACAGGAAGCGTTCCAATTTAAGGAATTAAACCTTCAGCTAAAGAGGTAAATTAGATTTAAGATTATATTCTTATCGCTATTTGCTTTATATGACAGAATTGTTTCATATATCAGATGTTTTAGTATTTATTCTAAATTCTACAGAATAAATACCTAGGTTATGCAGCACCGTGATATTAGTAAGACTATAGTCTGCTTCGAGATTGATTTTTGTTGTAACCGAACAGACAAATTGAATTTAATTATACGATGCATGCATTGAACGTTTAATGTACATGGATAACTAATTCATGTGCGCGCATGCGCAACATATATGAAAGTAGAAGTACTTAACCGTGTCATATGTATTACACGGTTTGGTTGTTTTAAGTTTAGCTGCCCGCGTGTGGTGTCTGTGTGTGGTGCCTGTGTATGGTGCTTTGTGTATACTGCCTTTGTATATGCTGCTCTCCGTTACGGATCACTGTCATCTCACCTCTGGCTGGGAGTTCGAGTCTAAGATTCGGCTAATGTAGTTATGTGAGAAAGCTTGCCAGTAGCTTCTCGTATGTCGGTGGTTCTTTCTGAGGGTTTTCCCGGGTTCTTCCTCCACCAATAATACTGGCCACCATATATAGCCTATCGTGTGCTTAAAAATGTCGTTAAACCCTACAACACCAACAATCAACCCGGCTTCATAGTGTAACAACTGTACCTGACGTACTCGTTTGCAACTGTGGCATCGTCAGTCACGGGTCAACGAAATTTATAGGATGCATTGTTTACCACACACACACACACGTGAATCTGTGCAAGGTCGTAGAAAGCGATAACGGGCCCTTGGGTTAGAAACATCCAGGCCTCTCCTAGCTTTTCCTAGCAACCAGCAAAAATTAAAATTAAATTGTTAAGCTACGGTCTCCGTATGTGCCCGGACCCCGAGGATATATTGCCAATTTTCCCCTCTGTTATCGCCATATATGTGTATGTCTGTGTGAAAACTTGGATAATAATAATTCTAATAGTTTTCATGTCAATTTAGAGCGGGATAACAGAAAGAGAAATACAAATGTGTGTGTGTGTGTGTGTGTGTCTGTGTGTGTGTGTGTGTGTGTGTGTGTGTGTCTTTGTGTGAGACTGGATTTTTAACGATTCTTTAACAGGTTTTCTTTTTTCTTGCTTTTTTATTTGATTTTCTATATTATAATAAAGTCCATTTGAATTAGGGATAATTGACATTATCAGTGATACTTCTTTTTCGTATATACAACCAACTAATTAATTTTTTATTACAAAACCCAACAAAAGATCAGTCTCAACGGTCAAATTCTATTATTCACAAAATTTGATTATATTTCTCACGAAATGAAAATATAATGCGGCAAACGTACTAATGTTTTTGTTAGAAGGTCAGATTGTTGCAAGTTCAATTTTACTTAAATTCCTTATCGTCAAGCAATAATAAAGAAATAAGCAAAAAAAAAAAAAAGACTAGCACTTAAATGACGCCAGGTATCACAACGCATCTCCACCCACGTAGAGATAGGTGTATGTTAATTTACTCATAAATCTTCACTTTTTGTTTAGTGTAAACACATCATTTTCATAATACTGTTAATGAAAATAGGAGTGTGTATCGTATAAGTCACAATTAGTTAATTTTAAAAAAAATTTATTAATCCATTAAACAATAGATTTAGAATGAAACTGTACTTTAAACAAATTATATATTTTTATGTTATTTGTTAAAATCCATCTGCATTTTTTATTTTTGTGATGATATTTGAGACATTTGTAGTACCTTATTATGTCTTTATGTAAACTTTTCTCATACCCTAATATGTTAATGTTGTAAAACCCTTAGAGCTCTGTAAAGATTAACCGTTATTTTATTTCTATTCTTTTTCTTCATTAATTAATTAGATATTGAACACAAATGCATCCTTCTATCGGTAACTTGTAATATTATATAGCTTTATTTCAAAACTAAAGTTGTGGGTTTTAAGATTTAAGCTTCTTTTTTTATTCTATTGTGAGGCAAGATTTTGTATTTGTCGTGATCCGGGAATATAAAAACATACAAGATCTCACCAATAAGATATTTTCTAGCAATCCAATCATATTTTGGTAAAACTCCAACAAGACAACTTACAATATACAATTACAGTTTAGACCAATCCAGCCATGTAGGGGTTTAATTATCGTAAAGTTAGAGCAAAATATTTATAGCGAACACATACGTTATTTAGAAATATTTAGACATAATAAATATTGGTACCGCTAAGAAACCTAAATGACAAAGGGAGATGACTTGCATAGTGTGCCGCAACAAACAATTATTCTTTTAGGAGTCATTTCAATTGATAGTAGTTATGTGTAGCTTCAATACGATATGTACAAATTTACACTCAATTTTGAACACTGGTTTTGGGTTTAAATAGAAAAACGCGAATAAATGTAAGTAGAATAGAAGAGATCTACTTGGCGGAAGTAGTCGGGGTGATAAATATCGTTATATATAGTGTGGAACAAAATCATATAATAAAACTGTAAATTAATGATCATGTAACAGTCATACGATGAATCTGACATTCATATTCTAAAGTGTAAAACTTGCGTAATTGAGTAAAACGAAAAACCCGCAATAACATTAATTTATCACATAATTTTAAAACGTCGCTATCATAATCATTATGCATTTCTGAGCTAAGGGCCGATAATTGTCGAAGGGAGAGTACTTCTTTGCTACTTCGTATACTGTGATTGACATTCTAGGCCAACGTGAGTTTGCAATAAAGCTTCCGCCAATCTTCATGTGGGTTGATGGTTCTGGGTTTTCCCCAGTTTCTTCTCCCACCAGATATTCTGTACGCTATAACTTAACTTGTGTTGAAAATGGCGTTAAAATAACAACAAAACCAGCTTCCGAATGTACTAATGAGATAAAAATAGAAAAATAAAAGTCATCTGTTCTTTTTGCTAATTGATTCAAACGTCTTGGAAGTGAAAATGATCAAGCATAGCTAGCAGTCGTTTCAGATATCTGAAGTAAGACGAAGCTGTATACTCTATAGCCAAATTACTCCCATTAATCATACACGAAGTAAAGGGTATGATGTTTTTAACAGTGATGACATCTAAACAACCACAACAGCCAGTGAGGGAAACCGGGAAAATTAAAGAAAATTCAAACCCTGTTCAAACTATAAACAAATCTAAGCATTTCCTTTTCATATCAGCATATATAATTTTCTTAGTAAAAATGTACGCTAAGAATCATCTTGTGCAGTTATGGTGATTTTACTCTTGTTTTTACAGAATGTCATGTATTGTCTGTGAAATGACCTTAATTATGGGGAAATTAAAGTGTTTGAACACATTTGTATACTCGCATTAAATTTAATTCTGTCTCATTAAGTAAAGACAAATATAGCAAAATGTTTCTTTGTATTTATTTATGATCAAAAAATGATGACTAAGCAGATTCGCTTGGTTCAATATGCTAATGTTAGAAGAAATAACAAACATTGTACCCTTTGACCTGATGAGTTCTTTCCGTATACAGAATGTAATATTGATCAGTGACATCCCATGATTAACTGTGTCAGGTTTCATGTCTCTTAGTATAACACTTTAGGTCACAATGGGCAATCCTTTCTGAAGGTTTTAATTACCGTTGTGTTCAAAATATATTTGAACTCTTGGGGTCAAACGGAAATTAACATTGCGACATAGGTTAACATGCGAGACGTACTTAATGGTGGGAATGGGGTGCACAACCTGAAAGAAGGTATTGTTAAAATGTTTAGATATAATTCAGTACACGAGATATACTCTCTCTCTCTCTCTCTCTCTCTCTCTCTCTCTCTCTCTCTCTCTCTCTCTCTCTCTCTTTGCATAAATACAATACATGTACATAAAGACACATTCACACAAAGGCAGAAAGCGAACTAGCACACAAAGGTAGGAATGTTTATCCACACGTTTTACTTACAGACATACAAACGTACTATTCAAAGAAAATTGTAAGGTGTTTACACACACACACACACACACACACACACACACACACACACACACACAGAGGTCTATTGGAAATTGTATGTAACATTTTTTAATACTATACCGAATACAATTTTCGACATAGCATCGAAACACTACCTACTATCCAAAACTCGTTTAAGATATTGCTATCCATGCACAATACCTACTACACACCAATTAATTTGTGTTATTGCCATCCATGCACAATACCTACTACACACTGTCACAGAATTAGGCGAAAATTGAATTTATTTCTTCTTGAATTACAAACCAATTTCACCATTTTTTTGTTTCGTAATGCGTTACCTGGGGTGAATAAGTGTTTTTCAAGGTAAGTGACGTGTAGCGATTTTGCATGTGTCTGACTACAAATCACTTGAAATCAGGAACATTAGAATCACGGGGTGCACGGGAATTTTGCGTGAATTCTGCTCACCTATTTGAGGATATATAAGGCAGAATAATTCTGATAAGATGACGAGTCCAAAAGTATCTTATCAAAGGAGAGATAGCTCGTCATTCTGAATTGTAGCTGAACGTCTCTGAACGTCTCTGAATTGTAGCTGAATGTGATTGATTGTGCCGTGATGATGCTGTTTAATTGTGCGATCAAATTGATGTATCTGACTGTCTGTCTGTCGGATTGTGTGTCCGTCTACGTCTGTCGAGATGTGTAAATATCCGGAAATCTAGAAGTCTAAATGTCCGAGTGTCGGAGCTGTCTAGAGGTGTAAACGTCCGGGGTAGTATCTAAGTATTTGGGATCGATGGTTCTAGTAGATGCTGTATGCTGTCTGTACGTATAACTATAGTAGATCCGTGAAGGGCAAGTGGCCAATAAAAGTACTGGACCAACCCTAGGTATTCGGAGAAGCTGGGCGGCAATTTAACAGTTGGTAAATCGTACGGTTGTACGGGGTCGAGACACATGTGTGTGTGTTGCAATTGTAGTTACAATTGAATACATTGTTATATTTATACATAGTTACTTTGAATCACAGAAGTATTTCAAGGGATTACATGAATCTCAATAACAGTTAGCAACTTGATTAAATACATGTATATGTTTGTGCTAGTTGTCGCGATCCCTACGTGCGATAGTATAGTTTGATGTTTGTATTAGTTATCGCAATTTATACTTGCGTTAATACAACTTTTGTAAGGGCTCCATTTTATTTGAAACATTTGTGTAGTCCAGGAAGTTCCTTGGATCTGTGTTTAGTCCAGGAGATTCCTTGGATCTGTGTTTATTTTGTATTAATATTTAATTTATTTTTGAATTGTGAATGGTTGTGAAGTATGATTGTGGGTTGAATGCACGAGTTATTGTGTTGATACATCATTATTTTTCATTAATAATTTATTTCATAAATTTACATTATCTTTCACATATTGTGTTTGTGTTTTTTATTTAATCCACCATCCACTCGGTAACAATTCTGTTACACACACCAATTTGTGTTATTAATATCCATGCACAATGCCTACTACACACCAATTAATTTGTAATATTAATATCCATGCACAATACCTACTACACACCAATTAATTTGTGTTAATACCATCTATGCACAATACCTACTACACACCAATTAATTTGTGTTATTACCATCTATGCACAATACCTAGTACACACCAATTAATTTGTGTTATTGGCATCCATGCACAATACCTACTACATACCAATTGATTTTTGTTATTGCTATCCATGCACAATACCTAGTACACACCAATTAATTTATGTTATTGCTATCCATGCACAATACCTAGTACACACCAATTAAGTTGTGTTATTGCTATCCATGCACAATACCTACTACACACCAATTAATTTGTGTTATTGCTATCCATGTACAATACCTACTACACACCAATTAATTTGTTATTTCAATCCCATACATATCCTACAATAAAGTAACCGATTTTCAATTATAATACAACAGTTAATATACTGTTCATTATACCACACACATAAATAAAGTAACCGATTTTCAATTATAATACAATAGTTAATATACTGTTCATTATACCACACACATCCAACGTGAAGATTAGGAGCTTCTATAGGCGCACTTCACTTACACGCAAGCACACTATTCAACAAATATTGTAGGAGTGTTTACTTACATACTTACACGCAAGCACACTATTCAACAAATATTGTAGGAGTGTTTACTTACATACTTACAAAAAAGGGTCCATGGGAAATTTAGTGTTACATTTGTTTAGGGACTATGTAACTCACCCTACAACCAAGCACTGCACTCTTGTTACAATCCAACAAAATCCTCCACCATCCAACACCTATATCTAAACTACAATCCAACACACACCATAATATCCTGCACTTTCCGATTACAATCCAACACACAGACCACAATCCAGCACCAACCTTACTATCCAACGAAATGGTGGAAGACTTTTCGACTCATATCCTAGCATACATGCAAACATGCTTTCAAAAAAGAACGATATGAGTGTTTATGGACATACTATACTTACACAATCAAAATATGATATCGCGCATGGGTCGAGTGTTTTTACTCGTGCTCTATTTAGATACATACAAGCATACTATAACACAGAGGTGGTTTAAATGGGGATAAAATATATACATACACACTATCACACAAACAAGCAAAGCCGAATTTAGAAGTGTTTATACTGACATACACGCAAACATAGTAGCACACCTCACCAGCAAATGATCGTAGTGTTTAAATACACACTATACCCACAAACACGACAAGGGTAACGGTTTTATCGAAGAAGTAAAGATTTTAGAGCCCCAATATTTATATTCCTTCCATTACGACATAGACTTTTACTACTGATAAGCAGCAACAGCATTCGCTGATACCAAAGTAGTTACATCAGAAGGGGAATAAAATTGGCCGTGCATTATGGTTAGTACAGTTAACGTTGATGGCCTCAAATTCATAACGTTTGTTTCTTTAAAAAAGGCTGTCAACGGCCGTTTTCGGGGTCACCTATATCTCATAGAAAAATTATTCATATCAATGACTGCCAAATGAAATCAAACTGAAATTCCTCAGTGATGCAAATTGTGCGTGAATCCTTTATAATGCAAATTGTGCGTACGTTAGGGATTTTGAGTATCTTAAAACCATATTATTAAAGAAAACGTGAAGACAAAGTGACATTTACCTTTTATTTGGTATATCTTTGTGAAACCAGAATCGCAATAAAAGTTCACGACACATCATACAATCCATTTTTCTTTTTTCTGTCTATCTCCTCTTTCTAAACTTCATATGCTGACATGATGTTGTTTTCTTCTCCAGTTTCATATTTTTGTCTTACATTCTGATTTTCTTTACGGAGAGGGTTTCTTTTCTTTCTGTTTCTGAAGAATGCTCCTCATAAGCTTTTTAAAATTTGTTTACTTTTTCCTGGAGACACTCTAAAAACCAAGGCTCGTTTTCTCTTTGAGATGCTCTGACGACCAAAGATTGTTTCATTGGGACACTGACGATCAGTGCCCTTCTTTCACTGGGACACTGACTATCAATGCTCTTTTCTCTGATATTGATAACAATTATCATTACTTGTATCTATTTAATCAAACGTTTGCAATTTCTTTGATGTCATGAACATTCTGGAACCCACTGATGTAAGTTTTCTTGACCGACAAAGCAGGTATCTTGACTTGTATCTCCAGAGGGTTACGCAGTAGTCTTGTAGAAATTTTCGAATTTCTGTGAAAACTCGGACAAAATGTGAAACTGTGAAACTCTGACAAAATGGCTTATCTGTATAAATTCTTCGGTCTTCACAAATTAAAAACTGTCAGAGTGTATTGGTTTAGGATGAGGGGTATCTGTATAAGTAATGTACAACTACATTTGAATTATCCACTTTTAGGAAACGAAACATTTCAGAAACCAAGCGGCGACGACAATCTGTGTCACCGAACACACTGAACTGCAACACGGAAAGGTTTAGTTGCATTTGATTTGGCAGTGATTGAGTTATATCACTTTTCTAAGCGACATAATTAACCTTGAAAAGGACCGTTGGTGTCTTTGTTGCTTTTTGTTGATGTCTATTGTTGGTTTTGAATAGCGAAAAATCTTTGAACTTGACATCATCAGCTTTAATTGTCCTAATCATTTTTTTTGCAACCAAATAATACTCATGTTGATGTTGTCAAGAGAGTTTTATACACATTCAGTTTTTGGGGCAATAGGCCCGGTTGTCAAGGCTCAGGTGCCTGACCCTGCTATTGTCGCTAGAAATTAGTGTGGTTCCAAGTGTTGCCAAAATGTATACACACCAACAAACTACTCCACACTGCTATCTGAGCCGAGTGTATCTAATACCTAACAACCCATTAACGCATGTGAAATTACTGAAGAAACACAGCCTCCAAACTTTGCCCCCGCATACAACTCGGATTTGGCTCCATGTGCTTTGCGGCTGAAAACCCGTTATCATAAAATTTCCGAGGGGCACATGAGCAACATTCAGGAAAACTAAAATAAAGTGGTATTTAATAATTGGATTATCTGACCCAGACAAAGAAAATATGAATGAGGGTTACTGTTTCCATTTTTGTTAATCCAGGATTTGAGGACAACAGAGTAAAGTGTATTTATGGCACCATCGCAAAATGAAAAGTGCCGACATGCGCGAATATATATAGAGACTTAAACAAATGTGTTTTTTTGTTTTGTTTAATACAATATTATTTCTTTATATTAATAATTTAAATTTTGATTGGATGTTTTGAGATGTCAACGTTGCCAACTTTGTGCTGAATAACTTCCACATCCCTATTTGTACATATAAAAATCCCTTTCGATCTATTGTTCTACCACTTCCTTATCAGAAAGAAGCTTATCCCGTTCAAATTCATTTCTTATTCCGAGAATATGAAATAGGGAGTGTTTGATTTATGAACTCCTTACGGTTCAGTCTACGTAACGAAAACACGCATTAATTCATTACTTTTAATATATTTTGCATGAGATCATCAGGGCATACTGACGGCTGAATTTGTTTGCAAGACGTTCCTTACTCTGCTATTGAACTGTATAAAGTAATCCAAACTATAACATATTTGTGTTACAGTTACAATTTTAGACTTCTGCTGGTTTTTGTTCCTTAGCGAACAAACCACACTGGTTCGAATTTATGAGAACTCCCGAGGTCAACCATACAATGTGGCCCTCTGTTTACCGTATATCTCTACAATATGATTTTGTCAATGAAATTGTTCAGGCATATCTCAAATCGATATTAAACGACATTAAAAAAAACCATAATGATTACGACATGATAAGCCAAAACTGAGGACCAATTTTATTGGGACCAGACATGATAAGCCAAACTGAAGACCAATTTGATTGGGACCAGACATGATGTATATGGTGGGAAAAATATCGCTAAAACAGATAATCTTACAACGGATGCAATTATGCAGGTGGCTTTGTAACAACGAAAATGTTTACAAAACTATACTGATATTAAGGAATAAACCTATCGTTTGAGGTTCACATAGATTTTAAAACCATCGTGTTTCCTATTCCTCAAGAGAAATTCGATTTATACATATAAACAATAAAATCTGTGAGTATGAAATTATTTTATAAAGTCTGAAATATCTAGCCATATAGATTTTCTCTTAACGTCTGCCATGCAGGTAACAATAAAAAAAAGAAAAAAAAATCGTCTGACACTGAAATGTTTGAGATATATTTAGTTTGGTATTTTGTACGTATTTAAGAAAATGATGACGGGATGAAGCTTTATTGAAAAACTAAATAACGAATTAATCTTTATGGAACGAATATTAATTATTTTAAATGAATTCAGACAGTATAAAGATAGCTATCGCTCGTGTGTGTGTGTGTGTGTGTGTGTGTGTGTGTGTGTGTTTTCAATGACTTTACTTTGAATTGTGACTACCAAATATATACAAAGTTTTCTTAAGTTTGTATTGTAATCAGACGCTCTTGGCTCTGCTCGATTTATTTGTAAATGGCCATTCATCCTTTTTAATGTATTCAGTTTATTATTCATACTCGTGGTTTTCCTGCTTATATCACGTGACTTCTCAAATAGAGTAGCATATGATATATGTAATTGTTTTGCTTTAACTCGAGAACTACGTCATTTAAACTGTGTACCTATTAGAACTAAATTTCTTTTCGGGTTCATCGTTTCTAACTATGTGATTACGCAATATGAAAACCGTTTTAATCAATGTATTTATATCACTTGCTTAATGACAAGCTCTGTTTACTTAATTAGCCATTTAAAGACAATTTATTAAACGACTGCTCCAACATCTATCAGAGGCGCTATAATCACGTTTCTTTATGTTCCAGTTATACATGCATAAGAAGACTGCATGTCAGGCATATGTTTGTATTTGTTTTAACCTCTATAAAATTAATTATTTCGTGCGTTTTACATGGCAAGGTCAATTATGCTCTTATAACAAGCCATCTGGAGTTTATGTCAGTCCTGTTGATATAAATAAAACATTATCAACCCTTCAGTATGAATTGGGAACTGACCGCGCCCGCGTCATTTCATTTTGCAAAGAAATAGAAAAAAGAAAAGCAAAGAAAAAAATGCACACATTCTATGAAATATACATATTGTATGTGAGAATGTAATCTTCCTTTTAATTCCGCCCTACTCCCACTTTAATTAGTTACGAACTTGATTTTAGTGCATATATAGTATATACAAAAAGTGGCGTAGAACGGATATACAGTTAAAAGTGCACTAATTAATTAACTCTATTAAAGAGACAATCCTCTTTGTTGACAGATTTGGATGGGATAGAAACGTGTTCAAAGCTTGTTGTATTACAAAATAACATTCAATAGAACAAAACTGGCAGTTTTTATGATTTCAAATATAAAATTATATCCTCAAATAGTTTAGTATAGATGCAGATATACATTTAATATTTAATGAGAACAAAATGGAAATAAACTACAAGCAGCAGAGAGGGTGAACCTCACAACTTTCCGAGCGTCGATTCGGAAATCTGAGGCTTCTGCCAAATAGTAAAAAAAATGGCGTCTATTCGATAAAATAAGATTTCCTTATATACGCCAACGTCGTTGTCATCCACCCTCTCTGCTGCTGCAAATGTTTCATTTGTGGTTAACAAAAATCATTTACGAGTTCAACCAAATATTTGATCGAGTCCGATACGATATCGTGTCCGAGGATCATGTAAATTTATTGTTACAAATCCATGCGGGGTTGACTGAGCATGACTAAAGAAATTTTTAAATTGATTGAAGTCCATATCGGAACACCATGTCTGCCAAATATTTCGTAGCGTATGTGTATCAACGCCGTTAAACACAGCAAGAATATTACAGTTATCTCTGATGACTTTTGGAATCTGAGTGTAGCGTTGAGTGACATATATCACATCAGTGTTTTTGTGACGCCCCCGGGAAAATATTCTAGCTGGGTTTTTTTGATTGTCTAACATCACATCGTCGTATACGACTAAATTGTTAATGCTCCCATCAAGGTCATCCACGGATGGCGCCTCGTCAATATCAGTTATAAAATCAATGGTATTCTCACCTTTAATTTCTAATGCATTCTCGTTAAAATCCTTTAACACTTCATAGCATCGTTGATCATCTACGCTAGGAGCAATTAAATACAACTTATCCCACTTCATCCATCTCGTTATTAAATTGAGCAACAATTGAGTCTTGCCGGATCCAGATGGCCCGATTATAATTGCACGGATAGAGTTTGGTAGCGCTGCATGATGCTTAACTGGTTCTCTTATTTTAGTCGCTGAAAAATCAATTATATTCATATCTCTATACATAAATTATGGATCTATATTGTGTGAAGTGTAAAACGCGTACTAGCACAAATGATGTGACGACGGTTACAACTAAAAATAACAGATCAGCACTAACTGGTAGATGTGCAACATGTGGTATAAAAAAGTTTAGATTTATTTCTACAAAATCAAAGATTTTACAATCCGGAGATGTTTTAAAAAAAAACGAGGAGGTGATATCGCAGCCAAATTGACAAAGCTCCCTGGAACCCCATGGGCAAAGTACCCAGGAGAAAAGCACCTTCCAGGATATAGCTACTGTGGTCCCGGAACACGATTAGATATCAGACTTGATGATCAAAATCAACCCCGATCCGGCGAGTATCCGATAAACGCTATTGATAAGGCGTGTCATGCTCATGATGTTGCATATAAAAGCAGCAATCTGCAAAACAGGCATCTCGCGGATGTGAAATTAATTCATGCGTTAAATGCTATTCCTGATAAATCTTTTAAAGAAAAGTTGGCTTCGTGGTTGGTAAAATCAGCTATGAAAGGCAAATTGATGATGGGTGCTGGTAATTAATAATATGGAATCAATTTATTATTCCCCAAGAGGATACTGGAGGGGTAAATCAGCAGTCCATAAACTCGCTAGCGCTGCAAAAGTGAAAAAAACTACAGCGGCGGATTGGTTATCCAAACAGGCACTATGGCAAATTTATCTACCACCACCTAAACAAATTCAATTCTCGCATTTTGATGTGACCGCTCCTAATGAAGTTCATCAGGCTGATATATTATTTCTGCCACATGATCGTGGTTACAAATACGCGTTAACCGTAGTTGATATTGCAAGTCGATACAAAGAAGCAGAACCGTTAAAAACAAAATCAGCCACTGAAGTTGCTTCTGCATTTGAAAGGATTTATCGACGAGGTCCTCTGCACTGGCCGAATCTATTGCAGGTTGATCCTGGCAAGGAATTTCAGGGTGCGGTTCTATCTACAATGAAAAATCATAATGTCACCATACGACGAGGGCATACTGCGCTACATCGCGATCAGGCCATTGTCGAACGATTTAATCGGACGATTGCTGAGCGGTTATTTGGATATCAATACGCAAAAGAATTCATTCAAGAAAAGCGATCCAGTGAATGGGTTAAAAGATTACCATCTGTGATTACTGCACTGAATAACGAGATTACTAAAACAATCAACATGAAACCTATCAACGCGATTAAAAAGAAGTCAATACCCGTACAACCACAAAAAGATTTCCCTAGAAACGCTAGCGTTTCCCAACCAATTCTTGGTAGTAGTGTCATTGTGAGGTACTTATACGAACCAGGAGAGCTTGAAGGGGGTAGAAAAAGGGCTACTGATCCTATTTGGAGCGTCACTACGCATAAGATATCTAGTATAACACGATCAACTGGTAGACCAGCAATCTATAAACTGGATTCAACTGCTCCTCAGCGAGGATTTACTCGACAACAACTACAAGTGATTCCCGAGGATACTCAATTGCCACCGCATGGTCTTAATTAGCACCCTGGGTGCTGGCACCCCGGCGTCTATTGCACTCAAGACAAGTCAACATCACATTATTTCTGACATGACCGAGATTGTTATTTTTTCTGTCTACGGTGAATTGGCGAGGATCCATATCCGAATACTGCCAACGCATTATACAATTGCAACTCAAGCAGTGATTATTCTGTTGTTTCTTCAAAGTGATTATAAATTTAGCATCAATATCAAATTCTCGTTGTTTTTTTTTGTCCTGTTGTTTGTAACCGGAGAGTTTTTTATTAATGATGCTAACATCAATATCACTTATTGCTGTGTCATTATCATCACCAATGATTTCATCATCGCCACTGGCTTCGCCAACAACAATTCTTCGAAGCTGATTTATTCTTCGTACTCTGGATACTGCGAGATAGACTAAATTCGACCATTCGATGCGATTATCTACCATCCAAACAATTGTATCCGATATAGTCAATCCCTGTGAAGAGTGTATTGTTGCTGCGTATCCTAGCGTCCATGGGGATTTATTAGCACGCAATGCATCTTCAACGACATTGATATCAACCAGCACAATATCATTTAACACGAGAATCTGCTTTTCACTTCCTGACTTTGTCAGGCTTGGAATATCAACTTCTATATTCTGCTTTCGTGTATCCGAAGGCCTATAACACAACGGTACTGGAAGCGTTGCAAATTTTTCTTTATGCAATTCAAATAACTTCATCTGAAGTGTGTCTCTGACTATTTTTCTACTTGCTACTATCAAATCATTTGGTCTCCACGTTTCCCAGAAATCATTCATAGGAGTTTCTGAAATTATTTCACGCGCTATTTCGCATTGGATTTTATCCGGTTGTAATCTAAGCAGTGCTTTGAACTCACGTAATTGTTTATCAAGTGATCTATGGTCGGTATTAATTTCTTCATAATAGTCTACAGAACCCTTTAGCCATTCATGTGGAGATCCACCGACAAATGGTGGTGGTTGGCCGTGATCACCGCACATGACGACTTTTGTGTTTTTGTTTAACAACCACTCAAGAAATGTTTTTAATACATCTAATGACACTGTGCATATTTCATCCCAAATTATGATTTCAGGAATGAATTTATCACCCATACGCTCAGGAGTCCATTTGTCACCTTTCCATCGAAAAAAACTATGATAAGTACAGGCATTTACCCCTCGCTGTATCATCTCTCTGGCGAGTCTGTGAGTCGGTGTTAACACAATCATGTTAGTAGAAATACAAGTATTTCCACCACCACGATATAATTCAATTGCACGAGTTGTCTTTCCTGACCCACCACAACCGTTTAAATAAACTGTCTTGTATCTACATACTGGATCAGATACCGGTGGTGCATTAGAAAATTCTGATTGAATTTCAATACGGTTACAACAAAGATATTTATCATCCATGGCAACGTCTGCGGATTCACAATACTCATGTAGCATCTCCTTTTTAAATCGCCAACACCCCCACGCTTCCTCCGGATCTGTGAATTTAGCTACAGCTGATTTGTACTTATTGTGTATATACATCGAATCAGTGGCCACTCTAACCGCGGTATTAGGAAATCTATTTATCATCGAAAATAGATTAATGCAAGCATAGGCTAGCATTGAACTTCTCGAATGTGTGTACTGGGAATTATATCCATCACAGTAGGTAACAACCGTACCTAATTTCTCACCATTGGATAGAAAAGCATCCTTACGGGATACAAGTTTTCCCTGTTTCATTAAATCCGCTACAATAAAATCGTATTCAGCGACATCTATGATCAACCGCGAAGAGTATTTTGCGTTATCGTATCGTCCACCCTGGGTAAATTTACCGATTATTCTTCTTCCGAGATCTTTTGCTTGTTCTTTTTTAATTTCAAATAACTTCTTAGACCAATTTATGATTTGTTCTTCTGGAAACTGTTTTCGTAGTTCGCTGATTATTCTATCTAGATCGGGTTGTGGTAGCCAAACTTCTTTCTGAGCTCGATAGCATATAATAGCCTCGGAAACAATCAACGATATTAGCATACCACAATCAATCATATATCTCAATATCACTATTGGCATCCAGTGTTTTTCAGATAGGTGTCTACCGAGCCAAACATAACTACACGGATGTAACCCTGTAGCTAATTCAAATGATATCACACGAGCGAATCCGGTTAAATCAAAATCAGGCAATGGTCCATTAATCGCAACACGAGTCATTTCATGCGTGGGGTGTCCAAATCGTTTGAAGTACTCAGCGCATTCCCCATACCCGAGAAAACTTCCAGGATAACACGCGGATATATCAATTGAAATCATACCGTCACGATGGTATTTTGTATTCCACAGTCCTCCATGACCAAATTCGATGCAACTCAATTTAACGTCCTCGAGAAAATCACTTCGTGTTGGACGCCATGAGTTTTTTTCTCTTGCGAAGTGAGCTACCACTGATGGAATAGTAAAACTATCCGTCAATAGTTTTTCATGGGAACTCTCCGGTGAAAAATCATTAGCGATTTTTCTCATTCTGTTATCTAATTCTTCAACGCGATATAATTCACCATTTGGTCTTACAAATTGATCAAATCCTGATTCGGAACCAGCACTACTAAGTAACCACACTGACACAGGATCATCTTTACACAACGCATGAATAGCATCAAATAATTTCTCTTCATAGAAAACATCCCCGGAAAATTCCGGGGGGATATATTTCACGGTTCGTTCTCGTGGAAATACTGTTACCGCAGGTGTCCACGCGTGTTCGTTATGATCAATAATTTGTATTGGCGCTCCTTGTAATTTATATTTCGGTTCGTGTAATACTTCTCCGGTTATCGTCATAACGGTTATTGGGAATTTTAATGATGTTTCTAATTTAGCTATATCAGAAATCTTTGCACCGTGCTGTTTCACTGTCAGTTCCCATTCGGTTATTTTCCTACGTCGCAGATCAGTTAGTTTATTTCCTCGGGATGCATTTGTGAAGTGTTCCATTACCCGTGTTGCTACACAATTGAGCCTTGACGAAGTCAACGGTGAATATTTCATAGGAGCTAGTTTTGCAATATCGGGTTTATCATTTAACGGATATATCCCATAAACCATTGCTGTTACGGGATAAGATCTTTCGTAGTATGGTTTATCAATGCCGGTTAGAATCCCTGGTTTGGAATCTCTACTCACAATGACAGCTTTTTTATTCTTGAGGATTGGTTCAAATTTATCCTTAATAATCCATTTGCCTTCGACTTCGATAATGAATTTTATTCTGAAAAAATACTTCTGATTGGAATTGCTTTGTTGGAAATTGCTTTGCTTGAAATCCTTTGGATTTCCACCTTTGGATTTCCATCTTTGAATTTCCCCTTTGGATGGAAATTGCTTTGCTTGAAATCCTTTGGATGGAAATTGCTTTGCAATTTCACCAAGGTGTGAAATTATCTCAGCTGCTCTTTTATCGTTCATAGTAGCATCGATGATGGGTACATTGACATCTTCATCAATAATTCGAAATGTCGACCAACAGTATGCTGCACCATCTCGGTAGAATTCATTAAAACACTCCCTGATTTTACCGAGTATAGTTCTATCACCGATTAGACGTTTTGGTGTATCAGAGACTCTATCGAGATTGAATTTAGTATTTCTCCAAGGCTTAATTTTCGATAATCTTTGGAACTCCCTATCAAGATTGAATTTAGTATTTTTCCAAGGTTTGATTTTCGATAATCTTTGGAACTCCCTATCAAGATTGAATTTAGTATTTTTCCAAGGTTTGATTTTCGATAATCTTTGGAACTCCCTATCAAGATTGAATTTAGTATTTTTCCAGGGCTTAATTTTCGATAATCTCTTGAACTCCTCCATGTTATAATTAAAACAAGTATTTAAATAGAAAAATATAGTATAATGAATCACTGCAAGTGGCTAATGATTGGATCTACAACCCCGTGTAACAAATCATGCAGAAGCGAATTCTGTGGGTATCATATGCAAAGCGTGAGAAACGGTTCAAAAGGCCCTCTCCCATGCCTCCAATGTGGGGTGGGTGTTAGAGGAAAATCGCAATTATGCCTTGCTTGTGGGGGTAAACGATACAGGGAACTAAAACGCTACTATGACAAACGAATCATTGACTCCGTCATCCTTGATAAAATCAAGGACAAAGTAATAAAAACCCCTCAAGATTATATCCAGAGATTTATAATTAAAGCAGATAATAAATTAGACAAGTAGTATTATTATACAAATGAGCCAAGATTTCAGACCTCACCCAGTGCTTGCTAATTACGAAGCCTCTAGTGATGGTGTTGTCAGACACCGCAGACTCAAAGAACCGGTTGGGTATCTGAATAATATGGGATATTTGATGTTTTCAGCTGGGAGGAAGAAGTATCTCTGTCACAGAGCCATCTATGAAGCATTTTACGGATTAATCGAAGACGGTCTTGTGATTGATCACATAAATGGCGTGAAGACTGATAATTGTCTTGGGAATCTTCAAGCCGTCTCGCAGCGCGATAACCTTTTAAAAAGCAACGCTGGTAAGCACGCAAAACATCCCAAGGGTGTGAAATCGTTTGATTTAGAAAATAATGAAGAGAGAAGCTTTCAGTCGATAAATGCGGCTGGAAAATATTTCGATATTTGTAGTACTTCAATTCGATTTGTTGCTGAAAAAATCATTAAAACATCTCTGTCTAAAAAAAATGGTCATAAAATAAAGTTCGTATACACTGAAACTATTTAAGGGAGATAAATCCTTTATGGATAAATCCGCACTACAATTCACACTCTACCTACTAAGTTCCCTTGTATTATGACGTCAAAGGAATTTGTCGCCTGCTATATTACCTGTACTTGACTAGGCGCGCCCACGTGACTGTAATGGAGATATAATGCATGAGTTTTCGATAGAGAATAAAACTTTTTATTGTCACTTGTGGGCTAAAACTGCATTATTAGTTTTATTTATCTACATATCTCATGTGTGGGGTGGGTGGACTAGCAGTAAAGCAGACAGCTAACTCGTTCTTTTCAGTACAAAAATTCTTTATAATCTAACGCATTACCTATGTTCGCTCAGCCGGAACGCGAGTGTTTCCTATTCATTGAAGTATGTGGGCGTGGTTAAAATTCCTTGTATGTGAATGTATTTTATCTAGAGAATTATAACAGAGTATAAAAACGCTGTTTTATTAAACAACTGTATTATTTTGTTTAAAATATTTCTCATTGTTGCAGCATAAAATTGTCTATTTTAAAAATCTCTTATTGTTAAGTATATCAGATATATATATATATATATATATATATATATATATATATATATATATATATATATATATATATATATATATATATATATATTAAAAAATCTCTATTCTGTATGACTAGTCCGTGGTGTAATGGTATCGTGTTTGTCTTGTAAACATAGATCTATCAACTACGTGTTCGGTCCCCATAGCAGATACATTATTTGATGGCGAAACGGAAGATGTTTTTTTCTATTAATTGGGGGGGATGGCGGTCCCCCTCAGCCAAACCAACATGGCAACCCATGCTATCGCATTCTCGGTAGCGTGGGTTGGTGTTTTTTCAAACTCATGCAACCATGAATTCGATTTCATGGGTTGCCATGTTGGTTTGGTTTACCACGCCCACATCATACCATCATCGTTCCATTGAATTATAATCCATCCTTAATTAAGTTAATTAAGTACATGTTATGCCTAAAATTTGCCACAACACTCGAGTGGAAATATATGGCATTGTGCCGTCTATGTTGTGACGTTATACCTCAAGCATATCTTCTGGGCGGTCTAAGATGGCGTTTGCCACCTTAGGCCTCCCGCCGGAGATGTATGTTTCGGGTCCCCCCCCTTGGGCTTACTTGGATGCGAAGGCACCCAAGGAGTTCCAAAGATGTGTTGTCATATATGTTTTTTTTTATTAATTAGAGATACAGTATACTATATTTATATAAAAATATAAATAATGGATATCAATGATGTAAATGCTATAATTGCTGAAATCTCAAATTTAAATAATAAAGGGGTATTATTATCTGAAAGTCTCGACGTTGACAAGATTACCTCGGAATATGAAGATATTGAATATCTGTCTAGTAAGGGTCGTTATGTTTTACCTAGGATGTACAGGCTCGTGAAAGGAATTCAAAAATCCATCAATGGTTGTTTGTACGGTAACGACATTAATTTATTTATAACGCTATTTAGCACCGTTGAAGCAATACGTCAAAAGCTTGGCCAAGAATATCAAAAACGAGCTGAAATTGGTTCTAAAGTTCGTGATCTTAGAAAAATGTTAAACGAGGAGCGACCCGTACTAAAAAAAAATAATATAGGCTTTCGTAAATAATTTAAATAATTTATTTATTTTTTTTTTAGCGTTTTTTGTAACACTTGTTACACTTTACTTGTTACACAAGTTACATAGGATTTTCTCCTGAAAGGATACTCATCAGTCTGGACTTGCTCATGCAGTTATGTGCATAATGGATGATCTGGTCGTAGTAGCAAGTAATCACCGCGACGCCTCCATTTTCACGTAATTGTTCTTGTTGCCGCGTCGTTAACACAAATCGTTCATCGCCATTCTCAGATATTACAATTCTGAAATCCCCAGCGATGTTATTTCTGAAACACTCGCGGATAGCGTCGTACAGTTTAATCCTGTCGAAGATGAATACGTTAGCTTGATGGTACATTATTTAATAACTAAGTTATTTAATAACTAAGCTTTTAATTATGATGGAAACCCTCCGGATTTCACATTTGAAAATTTAGTTCACAAACAATATATGGTTGGTGAATCGCTTACAACTAAATTAGCCCGAGAGCGGCTAGCAGCAATTAAAAAGTTTATACCGGTTCGAGACAGACTTCGCGAGAAACTTCAACAACGACAACAAGCGCAGACTGACTTTTCTGTGTCAAGTGAACAACTGTTTACTCCGATAACAAGTGCGACCAAAGATGTGAAAACAGCAACTGAACGAGCAATATACGGAGATATTCCTAAGGAAGGCAAGCGACGAGAAGTGCCTGTTCTTGGTGTGCTTGAAAAGATAGCAGCAGAGACCGGACAAACACGCGCAGGGATACAACAGTTATCCAGTGATATAAAAACTCAACAAGAGTATGAACAACTAGCTGATATTGATGATTCCGCACCTGAACCACAACCTGTTGATGTCGTCACCCCAAGAGGTGTTTCCTTTATAGACAAACTCACCGAAGGAGCTATAAAGGAAATCAAACGACCTCAATTGGAGAAACACCAGGATTATACGACTTTTGGTGATTTCGCCGCCAAAAGCTTTGATTCTAGAAAGGATTTTTTAAAAGACGAGTATAAAAACAGTAGAATAAGCCGAGATGAATGGGTTAATTGGTTGTATAAAACGAATAAGGGGATTACTGGTAATTTGAAAAAGGATACAATTGAGTATAGATCTTTTAAAGTAGGAGTTGATAGTTATGGTATACAAAAACAACAAGAACGAGAAAAACAAAGTCGAGGCCGACAAAGGCAATTACTTGATGATAGTCAGGGCGCAACTGGTACAACTGAGGAAACAAGCGGAAAAGGATATTCGATTAAAAATCCAAAGGATGTCTTTGACTCTACCGTGACATGCCCTGGTAACATTCTCAGTGATATATCACGGTTAGAGGTTCTCATCGGAGGGAAACGAGCCGGAAATAACTCCGTCGAGATAATTAACGAGGCCGCTGATATCTGTAGACGATTATTTGCTGGTGGTATCATGGACATTAATGTATATCGAGAACTTATTGCTGAATTAGTTGAAAATCACAACGATGAAAATCTTATGGATGTAAGCGATTGACCACTAATTGAAAAACTACTAGTTTTATAACAAGATGATTATACACTATAACCATGATAAACCCGTAAGTGTCTACGTGGTGAACTCACGATTGCCTGTTTATCGCGCGTGGTACGGAGATGGTTTCGGCAATACCATTGCGGGGTTATTTACAAGAATGGCTCCCAAGGTGGCGCCGTTAGCTAAACAATTATCAATGAAAGCCATTGATATCATTCGTGATAAGGTACCCAGTAAAATTGGAGATTTCGTTGGAAATCTTGCTGGAAAGGCATTTTCTGCTGCGAAAGATAAAATAGCATCATTGGTGCGAAAGAAACCACGAATGACTTCGTCATCGATGACTTCGTCATTAGTGCTGCCATCAACTACAGTGATGCCTGCAAAAATCAGCAAAGTAATAAATAACGCAGTGGAAGAAAAACTAGCGCAATTGACTTCGTCACAATTGACAGCTTCACCGGTAACAGATAGCGCTATCATGAACGCGATAGCAGGAAGTGGTTTGAAACAAAAAAGAAATTCGAAGAATTTTCAACGACGATGATTATAAAGAATTAAAACGCTAGCGTTAAACTCTTCGAGTTTCACAATTGAAAACGCTAGTAATGTTATAAATGTTTAAACGAACAGCTGATCCCGCGTTAGATATGGAAGCAAAGATGCGCAAAGATGATTCCGTCCGCGATTATCAATACTATTCCTATCATGCAATACAACCCGACCTACGATCGCGAATTGAACTTCAAGTTCAAGATACCAGTAAATACTTTTTACCATGTGAAGCATTTATTGAAGTAGAAGGAAAACTTGTAACAAATGTTGCAGCTGATACCCCATATGCAAATGATTCAAATATCCGAGTTGGTTTCGTCAACAACGGTATAATGGCGTTATTTGAAAGTGCAAGATATCTCATTGATGGAAAAGAAATTGAATCAATAGACCGCGAGGTTGATGTTGCAACAACAATAATCGGACTAGCAAGATACTCCGATGATTATACAAGATCGGCTGGTCCATCTATGATGTTTGCAAAGGATACCTCTGATAACGCTGACCACCTTCAATACATTAAAGTGTTAACACCGCAAGACACTTCAGTTGATAATCAACGAGAAGCAACTAATCCAGAACGTCGAGCTAGACCCGGAGCTGCGTTTGATATTCTCGGAGGTGTTAATGGTAATTTCAATTTAGGATTTGCAACACGAAAATTAGCATTGCAAGAACAGCAGCGATATTTTTCATGTGCGATTCCACTCCATCACATATTTGGATTCTGCAGAAATGTCAGAAAAGTCATCTATGGAGCCAAACACACAATCGCATTAGTGCGAAAAGGCAATGACAATGATGCAATTTGGCGTACTGGTGCCGATGAAGGTAAAGTTGTTTTGAGTAAAATAGTATTATGGGTGCCAGTAATGACTCCATCAATTACCACGGAAGAGCGGCTACTTTCATTTATGGAAACCGGTGGTAAATCATTGCTAAGTTGGCTAACAACAACGACTGATGCTAAAGAGGATAATGTTAATGGTACATTTACATGGCACCTGGCATCAAAACAAGGCGTTTCAGCTCCACGTCATATATTTATAGCGCTGCAGAATCGGAATCGATTAGGTTCCCAAGAACGCAGTCATATGATATTTGATCGGTTAGGGGTAAGTGAGGTTTCACTGAGAATAAACGGACAACAAGAACCATCTGAGGATATACAGCTTAATTACGGAAACAACCAAATAGCACGTGTGTATCATCGGATGCTGTCATATATGGGTCGTGATCAAAATGTTGATACTGGTTTGCAAATATCTCAGCTCGATTTTAAGAACTTGTATCCAATTTATTACTTTTCACTGGAACATCTTGATTTAACAAGGCAATCCGTTGTTGATATACATTTTAGGGCTCGTATAGATCCTGGTGGTGTTGATTATAGAGCGGTTGCTGTTATTCTCAGCGACAAATCAATGTTGTTAGAAGGGGCTGGCGGACGAATGAGACTTGTTGATGCACCAGTGGAAAATCTGTAAATGTAAATGAAACTTGAAAAGTTTCCATAGGATTTCCCCAATTAGATCAATTGAAAGCATAAATGTGTTTTACAATAAAATGCCATATAGTGTTGTTAGTGTCAAGCTGACTGATGGTCAGGTCAAGAAATTAAAATCAAAATCCGCTAAGGAATGTGGAACAACAATAACATTAAAACCAGCGCAGATGTCCGGAGGTACACATAAAATATCATTAACGGATCGTCAAATAAAACATTTCAATGATGCAATGAAAAATAAGCGAGGAGTTCAAATAGAATTTTCGAAAGCTGCAGTCGCGAACATGATAAAATCAGGTGGTATATTTCCATTGTTAGCCGCAATACCAGCATTGATTGCAGCGGCTGCCCCAGCGGTGGCGAAGGCGGCAGCGTTGGGAGCCGTTGGGACCGCAGCAGGGATGGCGTTGAAAAAGGCAACTGGTGGATCCGCTCGCGGTAGATCAACAAGTGGATCCGGGTATAAAAAAAAGGGAAAGGGGTTGTACCTACCAGGAACCCCGTATTCATGGTACAGCGGCAAATCCGTGAACGGATCGGGTCTAAGAAAAATACCAGGAACGGTTTATTAGTTGAAAGCCCAATTGTTGAGGAACCTATAGTTGAGGGACCTATGGTTCCTATGTCCAATTTTGATTTAATTGATGCTGCTAAAAAACTAGCGATTAAAAATTTCAGAGGTGTTTTTATGAGAGATCAATTACCGAGAAAACCAAATAACGTTGAAACCGGTATCATCAATCTTGATAACAGCAGCGGATCGGGAACTCACTGGGTTGCATACGCGATTGATCCACGTGGGATTGTCTATTTCGATTCATATGGGTTAGCTCCGCCAAGCGAGTTTATGCGGTATATAAATTCCTCGATGAAACTCAAAGGGTTTCCGATTTTTTATTCCACGCTGCCAACACAACAATTAAATGATCCACCGATATGCGGCCGTGAAGTATTAAATGTCCTCGCGGAGATTTCA
Source organism: Unio delphinus (assembly GCA_029339505.1). NCBI lineage: Eukaryota > Metazoa > Mollusca > Bivalvia > Unionida > Unionidae > Unio > Unio delphinus. The sequence continues at coordinate 1,489,751 of JAQISU010000011.1, forward strand.
TCAAAATCCTTTGGATCTCCGTGGAAACCACCTCATATTATTGTAAACGAATACACGAGTGGGAAATTACAAGGATCAATAAATTGAAAACACAAGTTACGCTAACAATAATGATCGATATTTGGGGACAACCTCTGTCAATGTTGGAACCCACCGAGGAAACATCTGCGGGTTCTATCGAGGATGTAAAAAAAATAATAGAAGATGAAATCGCTGAGACGTTAAATTTAACAAGTGTTGACCCGAACGAAATAGTTGTATTTCAAGATCGCCAGGGTAAATTGAAAAGCAGTAATATATCCGTGAATGACATTTTGATACGGCATCGCGCTGCCGCTGAAAACTCTATTGCACTGTATTCCAACGATGGACAACTTAAACCAGGCGCACTTGTGTCTACGATCACCGACGCGATTGCTACCAACGAACGTGAGCTGAATGATTTTATACGAGGTTATAATAGTTTTCGCAAAAATGTCGTACATAAATTCTTTGGAACCCCGCTTGTGGTTGGCATGACTCTCGCTGAAATTAAAAACTATCTATCGCTATTCTTCGCTAACAAGGACGCGGGAAGGATGATGAATGAAAATGAAATCAAGGCAAATTATCTCGAGATTTCTAAACTAATAGAAGATCAAAAACCCACTAATGACATTGTTGGTAGATTCTTTGGATCCCCACCTGTGGCAGACTCGACTCTCGCTGAAATCAGTGAGTTTATCGGCAAGCACACTCACAATGCCTACATCGCTAATAATTTCTTTGGTGTCCCGGTTACATCTACAATGACTCTCAAAGATATTAATATGTTTATGGTGAGACAAACAACACTTAATACCATCGTGGATAAATTTTTAGGGAGAACACCTGTGTCTGAAACCACATCGTTGACAGGCATGACTCTCGCGGAAATTAAAAGCGCTATTGACAAACAAAAGCACACCAGCGATATTGTTAATAAGTTCTTTGAGGGCAGTAGCCTCCAAGATATCACGACGAAATTTTCTAACATCGACAACCATATTAAAACCCAAGCACTGATTAGAATCAACGAACTTCTGGTTTCATTCTTTTCTAACAGGGAGCCAAGGAAGGTAATAGATCCTACCAGAATCACGGTAAATTATCTCGATATTTACGACGATCTTCTTAAACTAAAAGAAAACTTTGAAAAGATAAAAATTCCGCACAAAAAACCTAAAAATATCGTGTATACGGTCAAACATATAATCGAGGATTGGATAAGAGACCAATCTCCTAGAATTACCATCGATCTCTTGTGGGATGAGGGGGAAGTGAAGGTTGATGGTATCTATAGGTTAACGTGGGCCTCTATCGATCAATTTAATATGATCATGAACAATAGAACCTACTCTGGTGGAGTCGCGACGTTAATTATCGAGACTGGCATAACACCAGAATTTTACTTCGTCGCGGTTGATAGCTCCACCATTAGATCAAAAATAGCCTTGTGCATAGAACTCGTAGATCATTTTTCCGGCTGAAGTACTAGCAATTCCCGCTAACGATGACAAATAATTGAAAACACTAGCGGGTTTAAAATAACAACAATGACTTTGTCATCGACGCAATGTCGCTATGATCAGGTCAGAGAATTTCAAAATAGACTCAAAACCCTCACTGAGGAGTATCAAAGAAAAATGAAAAAATACCGACGAAGAATCACCGCAATTGATGTTACTATGTACTCGGTGTCAAGCGTTCTCGCTGGCGCCGGAATAATACTTGCATCGGTTACAATGATTGCCCCGGTCGTAGTTCCAATTTGCATTTCTGCGGTGGCTACAATCGGGGGTATATCAACCGGGATAGCAAAAAAGATATCATCATGCAGCCAGAGTAAACTGCAGAATTACTTACTTCAATTTCATATTGCATCAACCGCATACTCGCAGTTATCCTCGATGATATCGTCGTCACTCGATGATACAATTATATCAGATAGTGAATTCTCAGCGATGGTCAGTATTTTTGATTCCGCGATATCGAAATTAGAGCGACAACATGAATATAATAACAATGACAACACCGATGGAATCAGAAAACACGAACCCAAAAAAACAAAAAATGATCTCAATAATATCAACATTACCAGATTGTGAGTTCTCAGTGATGGTCAGTATTTATGATTCCTCGATACCAAAATTAGAAATAAATCATGAGTATAGCAACGATGACGACACCGATGGAATTACTTCAACGAGTAGTGGAGAACACGAACCCAGTACAAACGAGTATGATATCAATAACATCAACGAATCCAGAATTCAGTGTGAATTTCCCCTCTCCGGTCCCAGTGAAGGAGATAGCGCTAGCAAAACTACGAGTGTATCACAGTTGGCCTAATATCAGATCGGTTGCATTTAGTGGTCAGCAACCCAATAACACACTGGTGTTCTCGTATAAGAATAAACCCGATGGTACTCCAGAGTGGGAAACTATTTCGTTACCAACTGGGTCGTACCAAATTAAGCAAATCAATGCTGAAATTCAGCGTAGAATAAAATCAATCACTGGAAAAGAATCAAAAATAGCTATTAATCTTCATCAACCGACGCTCTCGTCGTCGATCGAAATAAGCACAGAGGGATACATTGTAGATATATATAACAGCTCGTTAAGAACAGTGTTAGGATGGCCTGAAAAACCACCGGAAAAATCCGCCACCGACTTAACCACGGACATACAATCATATCATGAAATCAATCCCAGTTATCGAGATAATTTATCTGATATAAGAAAAGGAAGAATCGCCGATAGATTTATATTTACCAACAAAGACACATTGCAATGGGATTTTATCATTAAAAGAACAACCGACTCATCTGTTACTATTTCATTTACGCTAACTGACGTCCGTGATTATTTTAATGAAATTAATCGATTACAACAAGCACAACTAGAACAACTACGGAAAACAAAATCGCAAAAACACGTTGAAATAATAAATCAACTTATATCTGACATGAAATATATCTATGAACTAATTATTCAAACAATAATTAATGACAACAGCGACAATAAACAACGATTCCTAACCGATTACAATATCACAGAGGACAATCTGCGTAATTTCAAGTTTCCCAAATACAACGCTGATGAACTAGCAAGAATTGTTAAAACCGATATCAAGGCGCTACAAAAATCAGATTCAGCTGTCCTCTTCAGGTATAATAATGATCCAGATGGTGGCGGTAGGCATATTGCCCCTCATAATGTGAATATTTCAACGGTGATTGCGCTCAATTTAGTATGTGATGCAATTGAAGGAAGCTATCAAATTAATCTAGAGCAATCAAATCAAGCTCAGCAGGGATATATTCTTTATTCATTTGCACCAACAGCTCCTCCAGGATTCCTAATTATTGAAAACCCAATTAATCCTGTCTACATGCGATGCCATAATAATTCGTTAACGAGAATTAATTTCAAACTCACCGACCAGTCAAATAATCTGATTGATTTACAAGAAGAGGTGTTAGCGATTAGTCTGTTTGTGAAATCCTAAATTGCTTTGCAATTTCAAAGGATTTTCGTCCTAAGAACTCGATCAAATCATTTATTATTTTTGTTAACCCAGAACTGAAATCACTAAGCAGCAGAGAGGGTGGATGACAACGACGTTGGCGTATATAAGGAAATCTTATTTTATCGAATAGACGCCATTTTTTTTACTATTTGGCAGAAGCCTCAGATTTCCGAATCGACGCTCGGAAAGTTGTGAGGTTCACCCTCTCTGCTGCTCTACATCAATACTGAAAGTACGATTGTAAAATCAGTAGGGTATGAAAAAAGAATAAATCACGTATTTAATAAGAGTAAATGTATACATTTAAATATTTTTCTTAATTAGCAATACATTTCGAAAATCTCATAAACTTTACAAAGTTAAAAGATTTAATAACGGAGTTGGGTTGTTTGGAGAAAATCGTTCTAAGAAAAACAACTCATCTCGACACAATATATGAAGTAGCTGTTTTAGAATCAACTATTGGAATTGAAAACTTAGACACACATTTGAAGTTTATTATTGCAATTAATAAAATCAGACACAAATATAAAGTCAAATACTCTTAAGAAAACAAAATACTACAGCAAAGTACCCGTTTGGTAAAATACTACAGCAAAGTACCCGTTTTGTAAAATACTACAGCAAAGTACCCGTTTTGGGCATTCGTAATGTTGGATTGTTGATAATAAGCAATTGTTTTGCAAAAGTATCTTCCGGATGTTGTATATCATTTTAAATAACATATGTCAGCGACCTTAATAAGAGAAAGAACAATATTTTCATCTTTCTTAAGATGATGAAATTCATTTGTGCACACATCTATCAATCATTGATGCAACATATTAAACGTGACCGAAAAAAAAGAATACAAGCTTAACTGAAATAATTACTAACATGAACATTACGTAAGGAAGCACGTGTTTATATATGGTGACGCATGGCAGACAGACTTAGTTAACATGCAAACAAATGAAGAAAAATTACACGCTGGATGCAAACAAATGAAGAAAAATTACACGCTGGATGCAAACAAATGAAGAAAAATTACACGCTGGATGCAAACATATCTTAATTTTGCTGGAAAGGAAAAACTAATTTTAGCTTGTTAAAATAAACAATCATAGATAATGCAAAGTTTTCACAGAAAAACAATAGACTGACGTATGACCAAAACTAATAACACTCGTCATATATCGATGGACATGACAATAATTGTAGCAAGAAAAAATACAGATCTTAAGTATAATAGCTTACCTGAAAACTGACACATTTGCAACGCCAACATGTAAAAGTGGGGGAACAGTATCGCAAAATTCAAAACAATGTTTCGAAAGGACTGAATGTCTAACTGTTCATAAAATATATTGAAAGTCAGGAACATACATTAGGTGATTTTGTCCTTTTGAAACTGGAAAACATTATTACGAGGATACGTTGAAAGTAAAAGAGTTTGAACAAAGACAGGTTAGGGGCTAACATGAATATGATACGGAAATGTTTTCATGAATGTTTTAACGGCTGAAACTATTCTGCTTTTAAACTAAATCACCAGTAATAACATGGCACACATGATATACAAATACATGAAATGGGGCAATCAACATTATATGTAAATAATTACTAATAAAACAATCCAATGAGCAAACAAGTTGAGGTTACTTCTTCTTAAACCATATAAATAGTGTAACAAATGAAATCATTGCAAGAATAAATCGATGTATAAGGTCTAATACAATCTGCAACTAAATTATAGAAGTTCAAATATCTAGTTCACATTAAATCGCCACTCTTCCACAGTTACAAAGTTGTTTGAAAAATTAATGTTAGATGAACAAAGCTACGACAGAGATGAAAACATCATTACCATAGTCACAATAGAACATATCAGCTCTTAAAGTTAAATCGGACAATATAGTTGTCGCTGAATTTATATTTTTTTTTCTAAAACCGTGCTAGTTGACCATGAGAATTGGTGGTATCGTTTGATATCCCAATAATATAAAGAAATATCAAGTCGTATTTAAATTTTAATGAAACTCCGCTATACATGCAAGAGAAGTATGGCGGTATTGCAAAGGCTGATAAACACTACTTGACTGCACGACGAGGCATAGTCGAGTACAATAAGAAGGTAAAGCCAGTAAACTGAAACAGAGAAAACGCGCTATGACGATGACAAATTTAGGCAATGTTCCAATGTTTAGATGCCACATGACGATATAGAAACTTACAAAACCCCAATATTCGCTTTTAAAGACAATAATTGTCATTTATATTTTTACTAATGTTTGCAGGAGCTCATATATTTTATTTTTGACAGCTTATTTGTAGTTGAAGACCATCACAAGTCTTTAACTCATCAAATATTATGATCTTCTCCAATGTTTTCGATGCAGTACTTATACATGTGAACAAAACCTGATAATAAGAACTAATGCCAAGCAAACCAAAGTTACATGATCGGCAATGAAATATATATAACATATCCTGAACTTCTCAGCAATCATATTACGACACTGCCAATATTTCAAGGCAATGCTCACCTGTTTTTTCTGCGTACCGAAACAAATAATTAACATTTTGTATTAGGACTTTTTAAAACTGATGAAGCTTATTTGCTTGCTGATGAAAAGATAGCGCCGCTTATTCCTTAAACCAATTAAAATGGCCCTATTAACATTTGTAAAAACGTTTCATTCATACGGCTTTTTCTTGATTTTTAATAGATCGTGCTTCATGTTTTATCTGGAAGCTATCTGTCTTAGAAATACAGCTAATTGCACATTTTAACTGTCATTGCTTTTGAACTGTTAGCTGATGTCTGTTTTCAACTCTTTAATATTTTGTGTACAGTTTAACAACCTTTTACAGGTACTAGTTTGGAATAACCAGATTATATAGTATTTTTTTATAACGTCTAAAGCATGATTTTTCGAGTAAATGAAACACTGTTTCACTGCCTGTGAGCTTTCTGTTTTGAATTTTTCCGTTGTATTCTTCAATAACTGACACATCATCTCTTATTGGCTAATCAAATGACTGGTATATATTTAGCATCTGCATCTGTGTATCATCCGAGACTTGTAATTGTTACCTTAAAATCTCAGTACCATTCAAAAATTATATTGGTGACCTTAGCATGTGAGTATCATCCGAAAATTGTATTGGTGACCTTTACAAGTGAGTATCATCCGAAAGTTGTATTGGTGACCTTTGCAAGTGAGTACCATCCGAAAATTGTATTAGTGACCATAGCATCTGAGTGTCATCCGAAAATTGAATTGGTGACCTTTGCAAATGAGTATCATCCGAAAATTGCATTGGTGACCATTGCAAGTGAGTACCATCATATTCGTGGTCTTTAGATGTGATTCTCATCCGAGACTTTTATTGTTGGTTGTTACATTTAAGTATCATCCGAGAATTGTATTGACGACCTTTGCAATTAAGTATATTCCTAGGCTTATATCGGTGGCTTTTGCATCTGTGTATCATCTGTGACTTGTATTGGTGACCTTTGCATTTCAGTATCATCTGTGACTTGTATTGGTGGTCTTTACATCTGAGTATCATCCGAGACTTCTGTTGTGATCTCCGCACACAAGTATGTTTAAGCGGATATTTAAGCTGTGTATCTGCTGGTGAATTTCCTTTTATTTAACACAATACAAATCAACTGCTGTTATATAAGTAGATTGTACATCATTTATGTAGACCATAACTTCAATTGCTTTACCAAGTTGAGGCACATTTCTTGATCGATATCAATATAAACGTTCCAGGTTTGTCCGCCCTTGCGGCAGGAATACCTGGCAAGAACAATTTTTTGTTTTGCAGCCGCTTCCAATCCTGGAGAGACACAGCCGGGTTGAGACTGCTGACGTAAGATTGTGAAATTCAGTTAAAAAAAAAAAAAAAAAAAAAAAAAAAAAAAGGGCGGATAATCCCTGACGTCATAAGAACGATGGGACACAGGAGCCCCGGTCAAAAGTACCACATAATTCACTACAGAGTGGTGAATCCATAGGAAGTCGTACCTACACAATGAAGGAGCCATTGGAGGGCGTATATATTCAGTGAAGAAATATCAGTAAACATAAAAGTGCTTTTAAAACCTCTAAGAAAAAAAACAATATTTAAGAACTTTTTAACTACAGTTATTTATTTTCATATTGTTGCGTAATATTTGTTTTATTATTCACGACAATCATCTACTTAAATTATCTTAATTTTTTTTTGTCCGTGCTGTCTCTATGTTCTCCACAAGTCGCGTTCCAACTGTCCATTGGTCCGTTCTGTGACAACGTACTACTGACACGTTGACTCGACAACCGGAATCTATTGCGGCTTACGGACTCATCTTCTTCATCTTTAGATAAGAACATTTTTTTCTTCGGCCAATTTTAAAAAATTACTGATTAATATAATTGATATGCACATAAAGCTTAGCTCAGGATTAAAAATTTATTACTTTCAAAATACAACAAAAAAAGAAAATCGTGTCTTATGTATCGCTGGGGAAATAATCACGCAAGCACGAGTTATGGGGATAAATAGCTAACGGAGAAGGATTTGCTGAAAACAACCGTATTTTCAGGAGTTTAGAAAGAGATGAATAAAAGGTAAGTAGGCATACTACGTCATATAAGTACTATAGAGGACACAAGCAAGTTGGAATGAAAACACTTTACTGCTTTGATAAACGGATTGAAGAATATTTCTAGGCGATGCTGTACTTAAACAGCCTGGTTATTGCTTTTCGCTGTTCCTTTCCGATCACCTTCCAGCCACCTAGCAAATAGTGTAAAACTTGAAGCAAGAAGCAGCGGAACTGCATTCTGATGATTTGTTAAAATATACGTTAAATTTATAATGATTACTTTAAAACGTCTTCAATATTTTAAAAAAAAAATAGTATATCACAAAATGTCATCAAGCATTTGAAGATTAGATTGTTTTGTGACACCGTACTGGTAGCCGTCATTTGAATATGTTTGAATCATTCATTGATATATAAAACTGTTCTATCGGTATAGCCATGCCGGGAAAACTGAATTGATAATGTTTATTCCTTTACTGTGATGTTCTTTACTACACGTATAAATTATTAAACAGACTTCAATATTTTAAAAAGTCATTCAATAACATGTATTCTGATAATTAACATTGAGTTGACTTAAAACAACATGGTCTAGCGACTTTCTTTCCTGATTAAAAGTTATTCAATAATATGTATTCTGATAATTAACATTGACTGAGTTGACTTCAGACAGCATGATCCAACGACTTTCTTTACTGATTAAAAGTCATACAAAAACGTTTTTTGATAATTAACATTGACTGAGTTGACTTCAGACAGCATGATCCAACGACTTTCTTTACTGATTAAAAGTCATACAAAAACATTTTTTGATAATTAACACTGACTGAGTTGACTTCAGACAGCATGATCCAACGACTTTCTTTACTGATTAAAAGTCATACAAAAACATTTTTTGATAATTAACACTGACTGAGTTGACTTTCTTTACTGATTAAAAGTCATACAAAAACGTTTTTTGATAATTAACACTGACTGAGTTGACTTCAGACAGCATGATCCGACGACTTTCTTTACTGATTAAAAGACATACAAAAACGTTTTTTGATAATTAACACTGACTGAGTTGACTTCAGACAGCATGATCCAACGACTTTCTTTACTGATTAAAAGTCATACAAAAACGTTTTTTGATAATTAACACTGACTGAGTTGACTTCAGACAGCATGATCCAACGACTTTCTTTACTGATTAAAAGTCATACAAAAACGTTTTTTGATAATTAACACTGACTGAGTTGACTTCAGACAGCATGATCCAACGACTTTCTTTACTGATTAAAAGTCATACAAAAACGTTTTTTGATAATTAACATTGACTGAGTTGACTTCAGATAGCATGATCCAACGACTTTCTTCACTAATTAAAAGTCATACAAAAACGTTTTTTGATAATTAACACTGACTGAGTTGACTTCAGACAGCATGATCCAACGACTTTCTTCACTGATTTAAAGTCATACAAAAACGTTTTTTGATAATTAACATTGGCTGAGTTGACTTCAGATAGCATGATCCAGCGACTTTCTTTACTGATTAAAAGTCATACAAAAACGTTTTTTGATAATTAACATTGACTGAGTTCACTTCAGATAGCATGATCCAGCGACTTTCTTTACTGATTAAAAGTCATTCAATAACATATATTCTGATATTTAGCATTTAGTTGACTTCAGACAGCATGGTCCAGCGACTTTCTTTACTGATTGAAATTCATTCAATAACATGTTTTTTTGATAATTAACATTGACTTTTTTTACTTCATATAGCATGGTCCAGCGATTTTCTTTACTGATTAAAAGTCATTCAATAACATGTTTTTTGATAATTATCATCGACTGACTTTACTTCATATAGCATGGTCCAGCGATTTTCTTTACTGATTAAAATTCATTCAATAACACATATTCTGATAATTAGCATTAAGTTGACTTAAGACAGCATGGTCCAGCGACTTTCTTTACTGATTAACCTAGTCCGAATTTCATAATACATGGAAGTCACCAAATTTGAAAGTGGATGCAATGTTTCATTTTATTGGACCATCTCTCCGTTAAATCCTTTATTTTGTTGGTGGTAAAAATTCGGCCGAAATGCAGAATGACCCTAAATTAGATATGAGATCTTTTTAAAGTCTGAGAAAATGATTCATACATTAAATGTTACTGAAGTTGTTGTGGGTTTAACGCCATGTTTCAATACGTGTTAAGCCATATATGGCGGCCAATATAATTGATGGAGGAAGAACCCGGGCGAAACCCCGATAAAATCATCGGAAAGGCTACTGGCAAGCTTTGTCACATAAACACATTGTCCGTGCCTGGGACTAGAACACACGCTGATAGAGGTGAGATGGCAGTGATCAGTAAAGGCAAGTACTTTAAACATTAGGCCACCGGGAACTTTAGACCACTTGACCACCGGGGACTTTATACCACTTGGACACCGGGGACTTTATACCACTTGGACACCGGGGACTTTATACCACTTAGACACCGGGGACCTGAGACCACTTGCCGACCGGTAAATTTAGACCACTTGGTCACTGGGGACTTTAAACCACCTGGCCACCGGAGACTTTAGACCACTTGACCAGCGGGGACTTTAAACCACTTGGCCACCGTGAACTTTAAATCACTTGCCCACCGGGGACTTTAGACCACTTTGCCACCGGGGACTTTAGACCACATGGACACCGGGGACTTTAGACCACTTGCCCACGGGGTACTTTCAACCACTTGCCCACCGGAGATTTTAGACAACTTGGCCACCGGGGACTTTAGACCACTTGGCCACCGGGGACTTTAGAAAACTTGCCCACCGGGTACATTAGACCACTACACGGCCCCGATAAATTAGAAGATTATGAAGAAGCAAAAAAAAAAACAACTTGGATTAAACCTGCAAATCTCTGGTTTAGTTGTCTGATTTAGAGAGAAATAATAGAAAAATATGCATTCGCGTGAAACCAATTTTTCCCCCAATATTAAATGCAAACATGTGCAATTCAAAAATAATCATTATGTATATTACACGTCATTAGGTAGTTGAAAATTGAGAGCAAGGGTGTTTGTGTTACAGGTTTTAGGTAATAGCGGCATGAAAAACGGAATCTTTAGATTTACAAACATCGAACTTTTATTTGAAAAATGCGCTATTTAATGTGTAAGATTCCAGCGGTATCAACACTTTACTGTTTAAGCTGGGTTACTACATAAGCGCCCCCCCCCCCCCCCCAAAAAAAAAGAAACTCATGTTTCCATTAATAATGCTGGGTAAAATGTCCTTAATTAAAAATTACGATTCTAATCAATCCGATACTTTATTCTTTCTCATTTCTATTGTGATGGCATGTGCAGTAATTGAAAAAACAACTATCCCCGGCCTCCCGTTCACAAGAATCCCCCACCATCCATTAATAGGTAGGTCGCCCGTCCAGGTAATACAGTAGTAACGCTTTAATTTTTAAACCATTTTCTTCACACAAGTTCCGTCTGCCTATGAGACCACCTCTTTAGTCCCAGACTTTGTCTTCTTAAAAATGGAGACCACCGTGTTTGTCTTCTTAAAAATGGGAACCACCGTGCTTGTCTTCTTAAAAATGGGGACCACCGTGCTTGTCTTCTTAAAAATGGGGGCCACCGTGCTCTAACACTATTTGAAAAAGTGAGCAATTTTATCGTTGAAATATTTAGGCAGATAATAAAAGGAATTCTTAAAAAAATAAAATACCACTAGAATGTACATCACTGTCTTTTCATTGCTCACACAATAATGAACTTCAGTTCAGAGAGAGAGAGAGAGAGAGAGAGAGAGAGAGAGAGAGAGAGAGAGAGAGAGTGAGTATATCTCGTGTACTGAATTATATCTAAACATTTTAGCAATACCTTCTTTCTGCTTGTGCACCCCATTCCCACCATTAAGTACGTCTCGCATGCTAACCTATGTCGTAATGTTAATTTCCGTTTGACCCCAAGAGTTGAAATATGTTTTGAATACAACGGTAATTCAAAACCATCAGAAAGGATTGCCCATTGTGACCTTAAGTGACTCTTGCGTTTTAACCTATAGACAATTTTAGCATTAGATTTTCCGTACGAAGCCATAGTGATTCATACTGGGATAAACTCTAAAAAGTAACAATGAAGCCCTAGTCGAGATCAGCTACTTATAGAGATTGCTAAGATGCCGTTCTTTGGTATAGCTCATATTTTCTAATTTAATGATTATATTTCCCGTACATGAAAGGAAATATAAGTATACCAATTCAAACACGCATTAACTACTCTCTTTGAACTGGCCTAGCTATGTGCATACTCTAAATTCTATTTTGAAATAGCTGTAAGCAAAGCTAAAACATCCTACCTGCCGCTATAAAATATTGCCATGCTATGTAGTTTTATTTCAGCCAGGTGTAGAGTCCTTACAGTAACAGAACAAATATTGGTAACTGATTATGTAAATATTATTTAACTGTGCATGTGAACCAGGGGAAGAAACTAGTACTGACATGCTTGGTAATGAATCTGTTACGTCCCTTAGGAAATTATCTCGTGTTGGCGTGCACTGGTGTACACGATGTACGATAGAAAGAAAATGACATCGGTGTATATGGAAATTTTCTATGTGTTTAACAGATAATGTTGATAATTCTGCTTTACGGTTTCGGAAGCTTTAACATTCAACAAGCAAACCTGAGATTGATTACTCAAAAACTGACACATTCAAAACATTCTCAGTGCTTGTCAAAGTGAACGAGTGTGCTTCAAATTTTAGATCACTATTTAACAAAAAATTCTGAATTGTTTAAGACGTATTTCAAAATGTTTACATCGCTTTATTAGAGAAGATTAATCACAAGATGTACACCTTCATTATCCATTCACCACTTATTTAACTGATGTACCTATGAATTTCATTAATTGTACGTGTCAACCATTTAACAGAAACGAAATGAGAGGATGGAGCGTTATTAACAACAGTGATCGATATGTAACTAATATGACACAGGATTTATTACTTAGTAAACAAACGTTATATTTGAATGAATGGATGCATATATTTTAGAAACAGAAGTTAGCGACTTGTTTTATATGTAACACGACAATCAGCTGTATTAATTGACATGCTTGTTACACCCTAGATTGATCAATAAGGCGTTAAGTGTTCATCACTGTCATGCTGTTCGTCTGTCGATTCGACGAGGACCTCTCTAGTTATTTAAGGGTTGGAGGGACTGGGTCTGTTATGTACATGCGCAGGTGGCTGATGAGGCCAACGCTTACATGGAATGTTCGTTTGCTTAAGGGACAGGGGATGAGTGGGACATCTCCAGGAGGGTTGATAGCACGTGCTTTTCTGGCTTGCCTCTGAAGCTCTGCAGCTGCTGTCATGCTAGATTCGCACAACTTGGAGCCTATCTGCACGGAATAATGCCAAATTACTAGATTGCTTGATGTTTGCTCCTATGAATCAGGGTTTATGTTCAATGCTTTCAATGTAGATTGTCTTTGAAGCGTTTCGCCGTGGGATCGCCGTCCTTGCTGTAGCTTGCCATAGAAGAATCTCTTAGTCAGCGGGTGGTCGTGCATGCGTACATCATGTCCCGCCCAGTGTAGTTCGCGCTGCATCAGGATGGTGTGGATGCTGGGAGACCTGCTTGAGCGAGTACCTCAGTGTCTGTAACCTTATACTGCCACTTGATGTTGAGGATTTTCCTGAGACTTGTGGTGTGAAAGTGGTTCAGCTCCCTGGCGTGGAGTTGGTACACCGTCCACGTTTTGCATGCTTAAAGTAGTGTTGGGAGCACCACTGCCCTGTAGACCTATAGTTTGGTCTGGATGCTGATGTCTAGTCTATTATATACGTTGGCATACAATCTGCCGAACATTTCGCTTTCTCTGGCAATGGGAAGGTTCACCTAGTCGTGAATAGTGATGTTCTGTGACAGTGTGTTGCCATGGTCGGTGAAACGGTTCACTACGTTGTTTGCGCCGGCAACGGTGATGTTGGGCTCAACAAAGGGCTTTCCAGGGCCGGATGGTGCAGCACTTCAGTCTTCATGGTACTGATTGTGACAGCAAAGCTTGTGCAGGAGCTGGAGAACTTGTCAACGCTGCATTACTGGTCGGCTGTGGAGCCAGCATTGATGGCGCAGTCATCAGCAAATAAAAAATCCCCAATGGTGTTTGTCATGACATTGGTTTTCGCTTTAAGTCTCCTAAGTTTGAATAATATTCCATCTATACGGTAGCTGATGCATTGCCAGACACTCCGTCTTTGAAAGCATTAGTCAGCATGTCGGAGAACAATACACGAAACAGTGTCGGTGTTAGAACACAACCCTGCTTGACGCCATTGGGTACTGGGAATGGCTCAGATGTCTCTCCATTGTCATGGACTTGTGCCTTCATGCCATCGTGAAAATGATGTACCATGGAAATAGATTTTCTTGGGCATCCGTACTTGGCCATTACTTTCCACAAGCCTTCTCTGCTGACAGTATCAAAAGTCTTTTCCAAGTCGATATAGATGGAGAAAAGGTCGGTGTTTTGCTCTTGACATTTCTCTTGTAGCTGCCTCGCAACAAACACCATGTCGATGATCCCACATTCTTTTCGGAATCCACATTGACTTTCTGGCAGTAGTCCCTGGTCAAGGTGTGTATTGAGGCTTTTCAGAATGATTCTGACGAGTATATTTCCTGCAATTGAGAGTAAGGATATACCCCGGTGGTTGTCGAAGGCCTGGCGGCTCCCTTTCCGCTTTTACAGGTGGATTATGGAAAGCGTCTTTGAATTTCTGGGGAATCGTCTCTTGCTGACACATCAGTAAAAACAGCTGGTGGAGCCTTTCTATCAAAATATCAAATCACTGCCTTACAATTTGGATGAATAAACTCTAACCACGACTGTGTGTATCCCTCCACCTGACTGAGGTTGTTTCAAACAAAAAACTAAAAAAAAATAAACTTTTCATTGTTCGTCTTGTTACTAGGGATGTAAGTTCATTTCCATATAATTTTCCGCTATCCCAACCGAAACACGTCAACAGCAGCTTACATTCATACGATATAGTGTTTGTTATTAGAAAATAAAACAATGTTTGTCATGTAATGACACAATTTGTAGGCTAGGGTTTCGAAACTAGTACTATATGTTGAAACGATCAACATGCAAATCTATTAAAATTACCGACCGATTACGACCCTAGGCTGTCTTAGTGAATTGTCTACCGCCATACTGAACACAAGGATTCAACTTTTCATCAGTCATTACAAGAACTTAGTAGAAAGTCAAAGTCAACTTAGAGGAAAAACAAAGTGAATGTTGTACTCAATAATAAACCATATATTTTCTTTACCTGTATTATCCAACATCTTGAAACACAAACGAAACAATATTTTTTTTGCTCCTTTATTTTTTTTAGGTAAGCTTTTGAAGGCGGGTCTTTGAAGAAGATTATTTATAAATGGCAAGAATTTTTAAAGAATTATTCCCAATTAATATCAAAATACCAAATCCTGTGTGAAGTTCGCTGGATAATAGTCTCCTGTGAATTTGTGATGTTAGGCAGAGTGAAAATCTCTCAAAGATATTATTTTAACTGTTTCTGAACGAACTGGAGTGGGTTTTGTTTATACATGCAAATGATAGTACGGGAATTACACTAGAAAAAAGACGATTTTGATACCGAAATGCACTTGAAACTGTTGAGTTTGCTCGCAATTCTTTATGGAAATGCTCCACTCCAACACCTTTTACCTGAATACGATTGTTAATAAGCCCAATTAAGCCGTCTTTAAAAACTAGTATAAAGTCTCCCGATGTCAATTTGATTCATACTGACAAATTATGTCATATTGAGATTGGCAGCATCGACGATACGACGATTACATCAAAGTCAGTAGCACAAGGTAGATGAATGCTGGAAGATTTTGGCTTGGACGAACTGGGTCAGGATGTAGTTATGATGTTATCTGTAGTAATTTGTAATTAAATGCCGATATAGTCTCTCATTGCCAACAAGAACTGATGAACTGGGCCAGGATGTAGTTATGATGTTATCTGTAGTAATTTGTAATTAAATGCCGATATAGTCTCTCATTGCCAACAAGAACTGACGAACTGGGCCAGGATGTAGTTATGCTGTTATCTGTAGTAATTTGTAATTAAATGCCGATATAGTCTCTCATTGCCAACAAGAACTGACTAACTGGGCCAGGATGTAGTTATGATGTTATTTGTAGTAATTTGTAATTAAATGCCGATATAGTCTCTCATTGCCAACAAGAACTGACAAACTGGGCCAGGATGTAGCTATGATGCTATTTGTTATAATTTGTAATTAAATGCTGATATAGTCTCTCATTTCCAACAAGTGAATCAATAGACAATAGAAGATCTAAAAAGGGGATGTTGAAGTCCTTGACCTAATTTCCCCCACCCCCACCTGATAGGCAAAATCGAGAGTGGCATCCACCCTTATCAGTACTGGTACTCAATGAGAATCCTATAAAGCATTGATGCCACCTTCTTCTAAAAGTATGCCTTCAAAAGGAATTTATAAGTTCTTGGTTGGGTGACTATAAATTCGTAATGTTATTCACATATACAGTCTAATTAATTAAGATTGTTTTGTAGATATGTAATGCTACACACGCACATATAGTATTGATGCCACACGTTCTCGTATTGTTGGCTATTGATCACGCTTGATTTGGAAGTGTAGTTCAAAGGTACCTGGTTGCATCTTCATTAAAGTTTAATCATCACAGAAACAGTACTATGAGAAAACTAAAATATGTCAGGTATTTATTGGGTTAAAAAGGATATGAATAGACATTACACTTCAATAACAGATTTTCACATGATTCTTTAAATTAAGCCGAAACAAGTTTAAGTAATTAAAGACATGTGAGAAATGTTTAGAATATGATGGATAAAGACATATAATAAATGTTTCGAATATCATCGATAAAGACATGTGAGAAATATTTCGAATATGAGCAATAAAGACATGTAATAAATGTTTCGAATATCATCGATAAAGACATGTGAGAAATATTTCGAATATGAGCAATAAAGACATGTAAGAAATGTTTCGAATATCATCGATAAAGACATGTGAGAAATATTTCGAATATGAGCGATAAAGACATGTAAGAAATGTTTCGAATATGAGCGATAAAGACATGTAAGAAATGTTTCGAATATGAGCGATAAAGACATGTGAGAAATATTTCGAATATGAGCGATAAAGACGTATAAGAAATGTTTCGAATATGAGCGATAAAGACATGTAAGAAATGTTTCGAATATGAGCGATAAAGACATGTGAGAAATATTTCGAATATGAGCGATAAAGACATATAAGAAATGTTTCGAATATGAGCGATAAAGACATGTGAGAAATGTTTCGAATATGAGCGATAAAGACATGTAAGAAATGTTTCGAATATGATCGATAAAGACATGTGAGAAATGTTTCGAATATGAGCGATAAAGACATGTGAGAAATATTTCGAATATGAGCGATAAAGACATGTAAGAAATGTTTCGAATATGAGCGATAAAGACATGTGAGAAATATTTCGAATATGAGCGATAAAGACATATAAGAAATGTTTCGAATATGAGCGATAAAGACATGTAAGAAATGTTTCGAATATGAGCGATAAAGACATGTGAGAAATATTTCGAATATGAGCGATAAAGACATATAAGAAATGTTTCGAATATGAGCGATAAAGACATGTGAGAAATATTTCGAATATGAGCGATAAAGACATATAAGAAATATTTCGAATATGAGCGATAAAGACATGTAAGAAATGTTTCGAATATGAGCGATAAAGACATGTGAGAAATATTTCGAATATAAGCGATAAAGACATATAAGAAATGTTTCGAATATGAGCGATAAAGACATGTGAGAAATGTTTCGAATATGAGCGATAAAGACATGTAAGAAATGTTTCGAATATGAGCGATAAAGACATGTAAGAAATGTTTCGAATATGAGCGATAAAGACATGTGAGAAATATTTCGAATATGAGCGATAAAGACATATAAGAAATATTTCGAATATGAGCAATAAAGACATGTAAGAAATGTTTCGAATATCATCGATAAAGACATGTGAGAAATATTTCGAATATGAGCGATAAAGACATGTAAGAAATGTTTCGAATATGAGCGATAAAGACATGTAAGAAATGTTTCGAATATGAGCGATAAAGACATGTAAGAAATGTTCGAATATCATCGATAAAGACGTATAAGAAATGTTTCGAATATGATCGATAAAGACAGGTAAGAAATGTTTCGAATATCATCGATAAAGACGTATAAGAAATGTTTCGAATATGAGCGATAAAGACAGGTAAGAAATGTTCAAATATCATCGATAAAGACGTATAAGAAATGTTTCGAATATGAGCGATAAAGACATGTAAGAAATGTTTCGAATATCATCGATAAAGACATGTAAGAAATGTTTCGAATATGAGCGATAAAGACATGTGAGAAATATTTCGAATATGAGCGATAAAGACATATAAGAAATATTTCGAATATGAGCAATAAAGACATGTAAGAAATATTTCGAATATGAGCGATAAAGACATGTAAGAAATGTTTCGAATATGAGCGATAAAGACATGTGAGAAATATTTCGAATATGAGCGATAAAGACATATAAGAAATATTTCGAATATGAGCAATAAAGACATGTAAGAAATGTTTCGAATATCATCGATAAAGACATGTGAGAAATATTTCGAATATGAGCGATAAAGACATATAAGAAATGTTTCGAATATGAGCGATAAAGACATGTAAGAAATGTTTCGAATATGAGCGATAAAGACATGTAAGAAATGTTTCGAATATCATCGATAAAGACATGTGAGAAATATTTCGAATATGAGCAATAAAGACATGTAAGAAATGTTTCGAATATGAGCGATAAAGACAGGTAAGAAATGTTCGAATATCATCGATAAAGACATGTAAGAAATGTTTCGAATATCAGCGATAAAGACATGTAAGAAATGTTCGAATATGAGCGATAAAGACATATAAGAAATGTTTCGAATATCATCGATAAAGACATGTGAGAAATATTTCGAATATGAGCGATAAAGACATATAAGAAATGTTTCGAATATCATCGATAAAGACATGTAAGAAATGTTTCGAATATCAGCGATAAAGACATGTAAGAAATGTTCGAATATGGGCGATAAAGACATATAGAAATATTTCGAATATGAGCAATAAAGACATGTAAGAAATGTTTCGAATATCATCGATAAAGACATGTGAGAAATATTTCGAATATGAGCGATAAAGACATATAAGAAATGTTTCGAATATGAGCGATAAAGACATGTAAGAAATGTTTCGAGTATGAGCGATAAAGACATGTAAGAAATGTTTCGAATATCATCGATAAAGACATGTGAGAAATATTTCGAATATGAGCAATAAAGACATGTAAGAAATGTTTCGAATATGAGCGATAAAGACAGGTAAGAAATGTTCGAATATCATCGATAAAGACATGTAAGAAATGTTTCGAATATCAGCGATAAAGACATGTAAGAAATGTTCGAATATGAGCGATAAAGACATGTAAGAAATGTTTCGAATATCATCGATAAAGACATGTAAGAAATGTTTCGAATATCAGCGATAAAGACATGTAAGAAATGTTCGAATATGAGCGATAAAGACATTTAAGAAATGTTTCGAATATGAGCGATAAAGACATGTGAGAAATGTTTCGAATATGAGCGATAAAGACATGTGAGAAATATTTCGAATATGAGTGATAAAGACATATAAGAAATGTTTCGAATATGAGCGATAAAGACATGTAAGAAATGTTTCGAATATGAGCGATAAAGACATGTAAGAAATGTTTCGAATATCATCGATAAAGACATGTGAGAAATATTTCGAATATGAGCAATAAAGACAGGTAAGAAATGTTTCGAATATGAGCGATAAAGACAGGTAAGAAATGTTCGAATATCATCGATAAAAACGTATAAGAAATGTTTTGAATATGAGCGATAAAGACAGGTAAGAAATGTTTCGAATATGAGCG